>NNCF01133985.1:13858-33646 GCA_002313205.1 Laupala kohalensis | reverse complement strand
AAGAGACAGAATCTGGATATTGAGGTGCGGTGAAAAATCCCCATCCCACCGAGGATCAAACCCCGAGAATTCAGCCAGCAACTCAGCGCTCCACCCACTGAGCAACGATATCTCAGAAGACCTTTAATCAATCAAAAACTGGATGGTATGACTACATATTCTTTACACAATAATGTGCATACTACCAACACATAACCTCAATATACAATCTTCTATACTGATGAATATACAAAGTTATATATTTTTGACAATAGTTCTGTGTCTGATATTAAATTCACAGTTTTTTTCATATTTTTAGTCTCATTTTTTAAATATATATATATTAAACTCTATTGTTTTCAGCACCAAGCCTAACCATTAGGTTCAAGAGAAGATGAACAGAATAAAAATGGTATAACACCAACCCGCAGCTTTGCTAACGTGAAAGTGTGAATTTTTGTATCAAGTCTTTCTAAATCACCAATGTATGTACGAAAAATCTAAAACAAATTTCAAAAGAATCTCTCCATATTGCACTTGGATCCACCCTGAAGAACGACCGTACCATATTTTGAAGCTCTCAGTCGCTTCATTGAGTGGCTGACACACATGCAAAAGATTTTTGTTTTTTTGTTTATAGAAAATTGCCCTTTTTACGTAGAAATTTAAAAAAATAATGACATGGTGGTATAGGAGTATATAACATTTCTTTAAAAATATTTAGATTGCACATAGATTGTATATTAAGAAATATCCAAGTCAACACTTACCAGTTGTTTTTTTTTCTAATTTAACTTCTGACTTAAATAGAAACTGACTGTCAATGTTTTTTTAAATCTGGTTTTAATTTATTCCATTCTGTCCTCAGATTGAAAATTAAACATAGAAAAATCTTTGAAAAATCTTTCAGAGATTCCACACAAACCAACACCAAGAATACACATACCGTATTGGGAAGCTCTATGCCTTATAATCTGCTCTTGGAGAAAAATAAAAGTTTATAGTTCAGTAAAAAATAAGTCATTCAAATTTTGAAAAAATCTTGGTGGTGTACTTGGGCTCATCCCGGAGAATGCTTGTGCCATATTTCAGAGCTCTAGATCATATCATTATCTTCCTGTGTTTAAAGTTAAATTAAGTTAATTATTTATTTATGGTAATAAAACTGATCCAGATAAAGTGCAGATACAGATAAATGAGTTTTTTGTTGTATTAAGAAACGAAGTGAGTTACAATAAATTTCAAACATATAATAGGAGGAAGGAGGTTTAATTATGAAGCATCACACATGCACCCAAGATACCCTTGTATTTTAAAGTTAGCTTTTATTTCAATGAATAATAATAATAATAATAATAATAATAATAATAATAATGATGATGATGATGATGATGATAATGATGATAATGATGATAATGATGATAATAATGATACTTAGGAGTCTCAAGAACTAGACAAATAGGTACTAAAAAAATATTTTGCTGAGTGATTATTTATTACCAACCTCTGTATCCTCAGTCTCGATAGGATGACAGCCATCATCTTCAGCATCCTGGGGATAGAAAAAAAGAAAATTAAAAAATTAAAGGTGAAATGGGGATGAAAAAAAATTACGAAAAATGAGAGTAGTTAAGACCAAGGAGACCATACACAGGAGCTGACACTCGTGGAGGAGGGGCATTGTATGGAAACCGTCATCAGTACATGCAGGGACATGAATCTCCAGCGCCATCACATACTGGTTATTATAACTACTCCATATTTGATTTGACATTTAACCAAGGAGACTTAAGGTCCACTGCTTTGACACCTTGGAAACAGCTATGTCCCTTTCTACGCTACATTTGTCTTCATTCAAGAGCGTTGTGTAATTTAACAATTAGTGCACAATAGTATTACTGTTTAACTGAAATGGCTGCTTTGTTCTGTTAGATATGCTGGCATAAAAACTTTGATCTGCTATTATTAGTTGTTATACATAGGTAAGCTAATACAACAACAAAAAGTAATATATTATTATTGTATACATAAAAAATATTGTTAGTTGAGTTACAACAACATAATTTTATTGAATTGCAGAATAGATTGTTTTTTCTCTGCGAAAAAAATCAAGGATTGAAGAATTAACTTGGCGGTTTTTGTCAAAAATATAGAAAGGATGTTTTACCAAGTAACCATTGGACTTTTGCTGTAACAGTGAATAAGTGGGTGATATTTTCAAAAGTAAATCATAACTTTGATCGAATTAGAAACAATGGATGATTTTAAAACTATTGAATGGAAAATACAAATAAAAATAAATACAGTTGCGAGTAAAACAATTAAAGATGTATAAAATCTATATTTGCTTCTTTATAATAAGATGTTACAAGTAGAATATTTATTTACTATTAAATTGCATTAACAAATTGTGAATAAACTCTTATGAAAGCATCACATCACATGGAAGATTATTCCTTTGTAGAAAAAATGATTCGTCAATAAAATTGCCCAATACTTACATTTTCAGAGGAGCAACTCTGTATTGAAGAAACGCTTGGTAAGCTGAAGGGAACAATATCAGATATCCCACCAGAGGTTATGTTTAGATAATCCTGTTGAATTAAGAGTAAGCGTTCAATGATAAAATGTATATAAAATTTTGAATCATTAAGGTGTTCAGATAAGAAATCTGAGTAAAACTAAGCAAGTGAAAAATGCAACTAAGGTCCTTTTTAAAAGTCAATGGTTCGTTTAAATTGATGCAAAAATAAATGAAAATACATACATTATCAGAAGAACATTCCATGGAAACATTTCCAAGAGATGATTCATTGCACAGATTATTGATACTTTATTTAAATAGATTAATTATCAATATTAAAAAACAGATGTTTTTGGTAAAAATTTTCAATAATCATAATCTAAACTTACATAAATTGATGGTACTGCATTATTTTTCAATTTTTTAACATTACAAGGATGTTCATCTACTTCGTTGTTTGACAGAAATATGTGAAATGTCCTTACAATATCTGCACTTTCAAAATGATTTTCACAAAAAAACATTCTATTTTGTGGTCTATCATCTCTTAATTTTCCCTCTGAAGCTTGCAGCCACTTTTCCTTGTTGATAGGGTCCTTTAAAATTAACCAGTTAAAATATATGAATTCAGATATTTTCTTTCTGATTTAAAAATGATTTACTAAAATTAGAGCACTTAAAATAACAGTAAATAGAAAAGTACTTTCAGATTACAAGAAAAAAGAAAAGAAAAAAAGAAAGATATCTTTGTTTTCAATTAAATTAATTACTAATTTATACAAAAATTGAAATAATTGAAATATTTTTAAAATTATTCAAGGTACTTACTTGTGGTAATTTGAAAAACGAAATTTTGTGAGTCTTAGATCTTGTACTCTTATTATTGGCACAATTTTTGACACAACACACACGTGGCATTTCTTGAAATTTACTACATTACAAGACAACATGAAAATTCAATAGCTTAACAATAATATTATAAAAGAATATTCGAACAAATTTAAATATAAAACCACATATTTTAATTAATTAATCTAATAAACAGAAAAATTTGCTACACGGGCGCTGAAGATTCATGTCTCCACGTGAACTGATGACGCTTTTCATACACACAGGAAATACTACCCCACTACACGATTGTCAGCTCCTGTGCATAGTCTTCTTGGTTAAGACTATAAATAACTGTGATGGATACCAATCAGTATTGTATCTTCTTCCTTTTTAAAATTTGGACATAAAGTATCAGTCAAATGCCAACTTCTCACACTAAAGCCATAAATATTAAGAACACTGATATCTTGAATACTGTGCATCAATAATGAAATAGGAGGATAAGCAGGTAATCAAAACAAATATGAAAACTAGTAACAGCATGCAATAAACAATGACAAATTCTACTATACCCAAGGAGATTCGACATTTATATTATTAATGTGATAACAGTACAAGGGAAAACCCACCATTCTGCATACACCACTCAGATTTATCAATGGAACAGGTTCACCCGTTACATTGAATTAAAAATAATTCATTTGGCTAATTATTGAAGAAGGAAAGTGTGATTAAACATGATAAGTTAGAACGTCAATGAACGATCAGTAAATTCTATCGGACCCATTTGATAACATTTTAATACGCCCATTTCAGGCGAATCGTGACAGGTCCCTATGACAGCAATTCACTGACGGCCACCGTGCAGCCTTCACCACAGGACGCAGCAAGTTGTATATTCGCGATTCGCGAGTCAAGTGTTATTGAACCCGAATTCGTGGACAGGTGAATAGCGAATTGCGATACCGCTCTTCGCAATCGCAATAAGCGGGGAAATTAATTGACAAAATTTAGAATGTATTGGCTGGGAAGATGTATAATTTAGCGTAACAGCGAATTTCAACATATAATCGGGAATATCTAACTTACGGAAGAGGGCTTCACATAATACATTCATCAGTTAGCACGTCTTGTTTTGAAATATTTATCACTTCCATACGTCGTTGTGACAGAAAACTCTGTCGTATTTGACAACTGTCTATTGTACGCAGATGCAAATATTATCGTAAAATGTTGTAGTATTTGAAATAAAATTTAAAAAATGGTTTAATTTATTGTGATTACTGATTAAGTACTTGGCTATGATGTAGTTGAGTTATTAAACAGACCCTGAACAAATCTATTGATTTTCTGTAACGTGGACATAGTGCTGATGATGTAAAAGATGGGTGTGCGTCATGCACTGTCCAATACAGCTTTTCATAATGAAGTTGTAATATTATGTTTGCACGATGTACCAAGGTGCGGTGACTCAGTTATTAGCGGGCCATACACGAGCAGATATCTGCAGTAGATTTGGGGTTTCTAAGCGATAACTGCCGGATATATGCGAGAGAAATTTGTACGTTAGTGGGCGAGATGAACGATTTCGGTTGAGCGATATCGATGGGTGCTGAAATGTAGTAAAAATCAGATCTGCCAGTATTTTTCAATATTATGAAAATAGTTCAATTCCGTAAATGACTATTTGGACAATTCGCAATATTTATTCTGAGTTTTTATTGACACGACGTTTCGACCATTGATTGGGGCCTTCATCTGGTGTAGCAAATATTAACAAGTATTAGCACAGAGAACATGATATTAACGAAATTATTAACACAAAATATGTTTACAAAAAAGCAGAAATGACACAAACGTATTATAAAATATTTTTGTAAATAACCCATAGTTTTTCTGTGTATGAGTAAATTAAAAATCCCATTAGTGTTTTTACAAGGAAAATTTCTTATTTGCAACGTTCGTCATTATTAGCTCCTTTGACTAATACTAAGTGTTTTAACGAATCCAGAAGTGGATATAAAAAACGTCCCAGACGGCAAAGTACTTCTCGAATGAAATGAAACCGTGAATCGTAGTTATTTATGGATTTGATGTAGTTGAAAAGTAGGATTCAACTAATTTTTTTTCTTCCGAAATTACTTATAATAGTAATAATAATATTTTATTGAACCACATAGATCTTTACAATGATGTATGGCGAATCGTAGTACTAACAACAATAACAATAATATTTTCATATAAGAATAACAACATTATAATAATTTTGATAAATTTAACTATATTCATTTAACTTATCTATGGTAGGAATTCTATTATTTTACATTATTAATCATAATTCTATTATTAATATAATTCTTTATTAATATAATTCTATTATTAATCATAGTACTAACAACAATAACAATAATATTTTCATATAAGAATAACAACATAATAATAATTTTGATAAATTTAACCATATTCATTTAACTTATCTATGGTAGGAATTCTATTATTTTACTTTTATTTTATTAATTTATGTGAAGGCCTATATTTATGCTAAAAAGTGTAATTTAATCTTCTTAGATCGTTTCCCGCATCATTGGTCATCTTCTGCACCTTTGTTCTAATGATTACCTGCAACAGATTGTATTTCATACATTAGTTATTGTCATTGAGGAATTTCTGGCCTGTCTAGAGTTGTGAACATGAACAGTGGAATTAAATCTATAGAGTGGTCCTTTGTCTAGTAGATCCTTTTTTACAAAGTACAAAGTTTCAAAAATGTACATGCATGGCAGTGGAACATGTTCTACTGATAATATCTGCGGTGCGTCTGCTATCCTCCGATGTATTTTATCATTATCATATCTTTCATTTCAGTTTACGAAAAGTGTATTCTACGTCTACTTGGTCCATTTACACGACTAAATATTATTCAAGCTTATTGAAACAGTAAACTAATGTTTAAGTGTAAAAGACAGAAATTATTTTACAGCGTTTATACCAAATTTTCAAGCGAAATGCCGCTCAATGCAGTTGTAAAGCATACTAATTGCACACTACGAACAGAAAATTGAAGCAAAATCGTGGGAGACGTTTTTGAAAAATTTCGAAAGAGTTCTTTGACCTTCATGTGACGCACCTTTTGTATTAAAGTAAAACAAATTAGAGCTCGTGTATCGACAACAAGTTAATCCTACCGTAAATACGAAATGTGAAATGAATGTATTCATCCATTTACCCAGAATCGCTGCGCACAGACGGACGGACAGACAGACGTTATGCCAAAAGTCACTTTTTCAGAATCGGGAATCACCAAAACGGACACTTCCGCCAAATTATCGCTTTCGATTGTTTTTTCACAGTTACAATACTTTATATGTATAATGTATATGAGTAAAAAAGTTCGAAACTTAAGACAATGTACGCGACACATATAACCATTGAAATTATTTAAACTATTTCAAGATGACACATCATATTTGTTAAAACGAATTTTTTGTGCATGAATCGAAGGAACAGTAGTAACTTTTACAATTACTTAACTTATATTACTTACAATATTTAAAATTTTTACAAATATTAAAATATTTAATAAGAAATAATGATTAATTGAATCATATGATTTGGAAAAAATGTTACAGTTCTATCAGTTTTATTTTGTTGTAACAGTAGCGTAGGTTGCAGTTTTGGTTACTCCTGTCAACTCTGATTGGATCTGAATCATCTCTAAGATAGCATTTTCATTTTTACTTCGTGGATATAAATAAATCTCTGTTGATTTTCTTTTCTCTTAGATCCCTCGGCGCCCTGAATGTACTACGGCGCGTGGTTGGCTATTTGAATCTGTCAAATTTGAACTCACAACAACTTACTTGATCCAACTTTACGTTAAGGGGCGCCGACAGACCTCATCTGGCAAATCAAAATCGTTCGCGAGATCTGGCAGATGTGATCGGCCGATATCTGCTCGTGTGTGACCCGCTAATAGAAGATAATTGTTGAAGATTCACACCTTGTGTCGTGACTCATGACGCGGAAGATGCGCTGTGGCAGGTCCAGGGTCGTCCAGCTGAGCGAAAATACTTTAACCTGGCCGTGTCATCAGACCAACATGACTTGCTGAAACTGGGATGTTGCACTGTATATAAACGTTGATTTCGTGGGACGAAAGTTTAGACCCGGTGATTCTCAGGCTGGTTGAGCTGTGGTAAATATATATATTTTGTGGTCTTTTGTCACTTTTTTGTAGTTTTCACTTTATTTCAGGCGCTATTATATTTCTTTGCTTGAAAGTGATGATTTAAAATTCTTCTTAAACCTAATATCCTTTTATTTTTTATGTGAGGTTATGTTGTCAATACATAAATCGCAAATTTTTCACTCAATTTATTTTGGTTGTTATTAAAACTATGGTCTTGCTTACTTTGATTATTTGCAGGGTATTTGCCTTGACTCCTGAAGTTACTTTTGCAATTGTTGTGCAACACTTCTATGCTTTACTTAAGTCTACATCTAATTGGAAATCCAGGCTTCTATATTCCGTGTGAAATCTATGATGGTGTGTTCATATATACCTATTTCATCCTTTTGAAGGTATGTGTTGTTAAATAATTACATACAATGTATTTTTGCTTTTCTTTTATAGGGGGAAGTTGATTGGAAAAACGCCAAGTCTATTTATGACTTCACTGTCAAAACAATCAAAGGTCAGGAAGTGTCACTCGAAACCTATCGGTATGTACATATCATTTAACTTGCCTTCTTTTTTTTTTGTGATGAATCTTTTATGACATTGTTTTATTACATTTTTAAATAACTTTTTAGGGGGCATGTATGCATCATAGTAAATGTTGCATCAGAATGTGGATTAACAGCAACTAATTACAAGGAATTAAATGAACTTTATGATGCTTACCGGGACACAAAGGGTTTGCGGATTCTCGGTTTCCCTTGCAACCAGTTTGGTGGTCAGGTATGGAAATTATTTTATCTGTATTATCAACATAAGTTAATTTAGTATCTTCACTATGCATATCGTGGGACTACTACCTCTCACATTGTTTATGATTAATATTTCTCACTTTATTGTAGAGTTCTGAACAGTGAAATGTTGTTAAAATTTGCAGCTTAATCATGCGACTAAAATGTCTCGTGGATTGTTCCCTATATGCCCTGGTATTATGCATTTACCATCAATTTGTTAGTTCTTTCTTTATTAGGTTTTTGATCAATTATTGTACATCTTACCTTCCTTGAAGGTATAGTACCTTCATGGAGACATGAACAAGTCAATTCAGGAAAATGGGGTGAATTCCAGTTAATTTGAATGCTGTAATTATTACTCAAAAGAAATTATTGTTCCTGTCAAGTATTTGTGGGAATAGGGAGGTAACCCATCGTAGATGGGTCCATGTACTCATGATATTAGGAAATTCTCCTGGGTAAAGTCTCCATAATTTCATAAATTAAATCAGGGTTTTAGCTGCTGTTTACCTTTTGGTGTGAAAGATGCAGTTTATTTATTTCAGTCAGATAGATGCGGATTGAAAATTCTGTAGATAAAATATTAGTTACAATGACTGACTACATTGGTTGCGGCTCTGTGCAAGAATATTTTTGTTAGCCGAAAGTTGGATAGGTTAACCGTCACAATGTTCCAACCATACTGATAATACTTTGAATTATGCTTGGCTGATGGTAAGAGTAAAGTTCCCCCAAAACATTCTCCTGATCGAAAGGTATGTATTATTGTGTCATAATTTAATTAATTATATCCAAATAACAATTGGAGGGTACATTAACGTGATTTACAAATGCCAGTATATGAGCATGTCTTGGGAAAATATTAACTTGCCTGTAATGTGTTTCAGATAACAATCCCAAGTTGATAAAGCAATGTAGCAGATTTCTAAATTCTACCATATGGGTGCTATTAATCTTTTGCCAAGCTTAATTATGGTTGAATATGGTAATTAATGTAAAAGCTCTATGAAAGTTCTATGTCCCTTTTGAATCCTCGTCTTTGTTTAGGGCTGTTAGTAGTGTCTTCTAGAATTATCCTGATCTCGTGGAGTCTCGTACTTCTTGACACTATGTACTGTCATCACTTTATTCCCATTTCTCTTGGCATTGTAATAAGACTTAACCTCCCTCCAGGTTTTGTTCCTATTAACTTATTGGGAATCTGTTGTCATTCATTCTTTTTATGTAGGTAGGTCAATGAATAAGTCACAAAAAAAACTGTATAGAAGCAAATAACAATCAAAGTAACTTCCTGACATTTTTTTCACTCTTTAACATAATCGCCCTGTACATTCGCATGCTTATCCCATCTCTTTACAAGTACTTGAAAACAGGTGGCAAAGCAGTCTTGTGGTTGCTGTCGCAGCCAACGAGTAACCTCTTGAATTACATCATCATCAGTTTCATTATGACAGCCGCCCAAATGATTTGATCCACGAACTGCACTGGGACAGCAGTTGACATGTCTGCAGGACAACCGTGACGCTCCCTATCTCTTGATGCTTTGTTTTCCCTTGTTAAATTTCTGGATTCAATTGAACACAGCATTCCATGATAAACTGTAGTAACCATACACAGGATGCATTTCACAATGCACTTCATCTGTAGACAGTTCTTTGTCCCACATAAAACGCATAACTGCATGCCATTTTTCTCGTGTACACTTGTCCAACACAACCGCCATCGCACACTGATTTCTTTTGACTGACTGCATGCTTACGAGATGTCATACAGCCTATGATGTCGTATGACAAGCATACATACTCTGCCACATGATGGCAAAATATGCACTCGAAATTTAAAACGCTAAGTATGGGAAATTGACGTTTGCGACTTATATTTTGACTTGCCCTTGTGTATGGTGGGCCCATGAAGTTCCAGCTATTCTCTCTCTCTCTCTGATAGTTTTGGTTCTTTGTGTAAATAATACCACTCAATATTATTTGAGGGATTATTAATGACCTATTAAATCAGACAATTTATTATCACCAATTACAGTATATCTTAGTGGAAATACATCTAAAAGATTCCAGTAATCACAAAATAATACGCTTCAAAAAACACACAGTACAATTTAGAACTTATTAAAAATCACCACGATGTTTCGTTACACATTGGTACCATCTTCAAGCGAAATCCAACGTCTTAGAGCGAAAGCTGAAGTCAAACTGAATGGATCTCGGTGACAAGACATGACCAGTGCATTCAAGGTGTGATTTTTATGTATAACATCTCATAAATGTCATGTTTGTAGTAATCTCCTTCGATACAAAGTATTTTAGCTTTCTCCCTATAAATGCATGATTATTGTCTAATCAATGGTGTGAGACAATGGAAAGATTATTGCTATAAATATTCACCTTATGTTTTTTAAATGCTAGTCTTCATTAGTCTTTTAGTGTGTCCAATGTAATTACATCCACAATTTTTGTATTTATCATGTAAACAACATTTTTAAGGTGATATACATTCATCATGTCTTTACTTCTAGGCACAAATTGTTGTTCATCCACTTTTGTATCCATCATAAAGTTTTTATTGTTTTTATCAGCATTTTGATTTACTCCTCCTGTTTCATGTTTGGCAGGAGCCTGGTGATTCCGAGAAGATCCAGTGTTTTGCTTTGAGCAGGAGCGTAAAGTTTGACCTGTTTGAGAAAGTGGATGTGAACGGAGACAATGCTAGTCCTCTCTGGAAATATTTGAAAGCGAAACAAGGAGGCACTCTGGGAAAGTATGTTATTAGTATTTTTTATTTTTTTTTTAAGTTTTAACTCTCAATACTATTTTAGTTCTTGACCCTTGATATAAACTATAGAAAAGAGGTTGTTGAGGAAAGGTAAAACTTCTTAAATTAAATCACATATTCCAACGTTTCGACAAATTTATTGTCTTCCTCAGGACAGAAAGAAGAGCAAGATTTATGGTCATTCGATCTACTACTAATGGAACCATTTTTAAAGAGAAAAGAAATGCATCATTACAACATACTATAACAAACTACCTACAATAATATTCATATACCTTGTAGTTCCTTAAACAATACATCATATTTCATACATAATTCTCCTGTCTATTTTCCCCTACAACCATCCAGTTACAAACACTCTCTTCCATTTTCAACAGTTCTTAACTTGTAACGCCACATGTGTTTACAAACACTCCTCAGTTTTTGACGATGGGTGTATGAATATGTGATTCAATTTAAGAAGTTCCATGAACCTCCTATGTATAGTTTAACTGTCAAGTCTACTTAACTTGGCCTACTTTTTGTAGAGAGCATTGTTAGATAACACCTAACAACCTTCCATCAATTTTCTCTGTGCATTATAAAGAGAACGCACACAGAGTAAAATGTCTGAAAAACTTAGAATACTCGAGGTACAAATCTTGAATAGAAAGGAAAGAACAAGTCGCTAGTAATTTGTTAATTGGGTTCTTTGTTATTAGAAATAAACGAAAATAATTTTTAAAAAGGCATAAATAAGTACAAAAATTCAGAAATTAGGGTATGAGGGATAGGAGCAAATAAACACAATAAACCTTTGTTGAACCCTTTGAGCATATGGATACGTGTAATTGTTGATATTAGTTTTATAGAATATGAAGGGGAAAGAAAAGCACAAACCTGAAGATTGAAAGTCTAGTTATGGATTGGTGTATGGCTAGTGATAAAAATGTTTCATTTAAATTCAACTTTAAAGAGAAGTTGGTTTTGGAAAGGCTTGGTTTGATCAACTCTTTATCAAAATTCACCAGAGCTGAAAACATTTGATAGTTTCTATTTTGTATTTGAAATAAAAATACAACGCATTCTTCTTTTGTTTTGTTTCTTAAATTTCCTGTGTTTGCAGCTTCATAAAATGGAATTACACCAAGTTCATCATTGACAAAAATGGTCAACCGGTGGAACGGCACGGACCCAACACAGAACCCAAAGTAAGTGAATTGGAAGCAGTAGAATCTTCACACACTATTTGTTTACTGAGGAGGATGACGACGATGACGACAGCTTGTGTTTGATATTTTGTCAGGCTTGGTTGGCTTACTATACTTGTTTTTTGAATCATGATTTTAAACCACATTTATAAGGTTGCCAAAATTTGAAAATTAGGGACCATCTCAAAAATTTAATGAATTAATGTCCTCCTCCTACAATAAATTATACTTTTTTTAAAAACAGAGTGACTGTTACACTTGGGCTGAGACTATAACTACTTGTATGACAATTGAACAATTTAATTTAGAACAAATTGTGTTGAGGAATGGACAACATAGTGTTCCAGAAAACTGTTTTGAAATTGGAAACATATCTCTTATAACTTTAAATCAGACTACCAAGACTGACTTTACTGCTTTCCATAATATAAAGTAATGGATACATATGAAGTTAAAAAAAAATTTTATTATAGAAATACTCTTAATTTTCAGGCACTGATTCCATCTTTGGAGAAGTATTGGTGAAAGTGTATTAGTTGGTCAGTATTTCCTGTGTTTTTTTTATCATAATGAAACAGATAATGTGATATATTCAATTGTTCACTTTTTAGAATGGAAATGATATGAGAAATCCAGCCAATGTTTTTAACATTTAAGAGTTAATACATTGTACAATTAAACTACATTTATTGAAAATACACTGGCTCCTGCTTTTTCTTACATCACCTGTGTCCAATTTGTGTGCTCAAGTTTCATATTTTGCTAAAATGATTTGCAAGTAGAGAACGAGAGGCTGTAGAACACAATTTCTAAGAAAGATGGAGAAGAGAGTTAATTTTGGTATTTTCTTTAAATTTAATATACATATCTCTTTAGGAAAAAATTTGTTTTCATAATTTTGATAAAAGTTTCCTATTACTGCATTTTACAAAATTTTTATGCTTTCATTTAAAACTTTCTTTTTATTAATGTTCATCAAATTTCCCCACAATCTGGGGGATATGAGGACACATTCCATTTGGCTTTGCCTTTCAACCCCTGTGTTATGTCACCCCCTTCTAATCAAATCCTTTACACCTAGCGGGAGATGACCAATAACACTGTTCAGCTAATGCCTTCCAACTGGGCCTCTTATTCTTCGCAAATTTCTCACACATTCTATTGGTATACTTGTCTCCTTCTAATTCTTCCAATCCATGTAATATACTGTTGCATCCATCAAAACCTTCAGAAAGAAATTTGAAATAATAACTGCACGTCCCCACCAAAGTGAATCGCCTCCAAATGAAGGTTTTTAATTGAAAAATTTGAAATTTCGTACATGATGTTGTGAACTCCAAATATTCACTTCCCCCACTCCCAGAGGAAGTGACCACTTTATCAAAATTTTCTAGTGTTTAATCTTTAGGAATACTAGGAAACAGTGGCTCCCTATCAACACAGAATCTTCAGTCAGCTCTTTATATTTAAATGCCTCCTACAATCCAATCAATTCTTTATACCTAATGATTTTAGTTTAGGGAAAAAGAAAAAAATATTTGACCACCATTTTGCAAAATTGGTTGAATGTCCTTACATTGCTTGTATTACCTGGGGGGAAATTGTATTTTCCTTCATTTAATGTAGAATAATAATCCAGCTCCATTTCCAAATCGTTAATTTCTTTGCCAAAATCACCACCATCATGAAGATATTTTTATAAAAATATTAGGGAGTGCAATATGTTGCATTATTTTCTTCAAGTTGTTTCCAGTTTTCTCCCCTCTCTGCATTTCCACTGTGACTTAAAATTCAAACATTGGGAAAGATTCTTAAAATGATGTATGCAGAATTAAAGTATGTCATTTATTCATGGAGAATATGCTTATTTTCTCTGTGGAAAAATTTCAAAGTGGAATACGAGAGTTTTAATATGTTCCAATTCATTTGGTATTTGAATGTTTGAAAGGTAGAAAGGAGAGAGAGTACTCCATCTTGCTTCAACCTTAGAAATAGTGGTATTTTGGAACCACAGTTTTTATTCTGATCGCCTCCTTTTCTGCATCATCTTTGTAAAACTCAAATTTTAGTTTTGAAAACATGCCTAATTATATTGCAAACAATGCTGTGTGGAAAGCTATATCTGGTCATTTGAAATGAGGCACTGTATATTTCTGAAGAAAAGATGAGGTATAAATCTTTGTCCAAGTTTTTATAGTTCTATCATATGACCCCTATAACATGACTCCCAAACAATTAATGGCCTATGGATTTAGCAATCATCATGTGGATAATAATTCTGTATTGTCTACAAAATTATGTCCTATTTGTAATTCTTAAAATGAACAAATTTTACTCTCTTGCGTTTTACAGATGTGCCTTGTGATCACCTAGACTATCAGAATCGATAAACATACAACATTGTTACACATTTCCCCTAGATAATATACGTGAGGATTTTGTGGGATTTTAAACACACTGATTTTATTTTATAACATTTATATAAATTTCAATCTAATTAGTTTTGTATTTGTCCTATAAGATGACCCTGGATTGTGTGGGTTTTTTCTTATGATTTCACTATCACTTTATCTGAAGAAATGTGCAGTAATTACTATTATTTTTTTTTTATATAAAGAAGAATATACTGTCTGAATTTATTATATAAAACACACAATTCAACTTCAGACAGTCTGTTAATAAAGTACATCACAGCACCATGTTGCATTTAATGTGATATTATAACTTGTCCTCCTTTGAGGACACATTAGACAAAATACAACTGCAAAAGCCATAACACTTACCTCCCGCAGGGGTAAACTTGCAAAGGTAAAGTTACCTGCATGTGGGTGGGGAAGGTAAACACGTGTAATATTACAATATTACTAAACCAAGTTAATAGATCTGTAAAGATCATCCGAAAGGGTATTTAAAATATAACTGAAAAAACAATGCAGCCAAAATATATTCAGATTCAAAGAACTCAATAAATATTTGATAATAGAAAAGTAATTAAATTTGATATTATACAACTCAAAGAATCACAAACAATATCACTATTCTATGTACAGTATTATGGTTTACAACTTAACTTAATTTTACGAGCTAGACTCAAAAAATGTTGCCTTTGTTTAGTAGTCAAGTCCACTTTCTTAATAAATTTTTGATGCATGCTTTTCTCGAAACTAGTCTTCAGATCATTACTTGGTAGAGAATTTGAAGTTTTGAATGCTATGTAATAGTTCAATCTTTTACAGACAGTTCTAGTTACAAATTTAAATTGTATAAATATATTTTTTGTTTTCATAATAATGCGTTCTAGATGAGAGGCAGAGATTTTTCTTAAAATCTAGGGGGTCAAAAGCCATTCCCTGACAGTTTTCTATGAAAAGCAGATACAGTTTTATGAAGATAATCAGCGCCTTTAGGATAGGCTCCACCCCAGGCAGTAGTTTTACCATAGTTAGCTATGCTATGTACAAACACATAGTAAAGGCATCCAAGTGTTTCACTCTTGAGATGCTTTAACCTGTAAAAAATATTATGATATCTAATTCTCATGACAAGAGTTTTAGTTTGGAGCTCCCACCTCATGTAAGATATTTTTCACTATCTTTTTATGTTAGTAGCAACAAAGTTGCAATAAAATATGAATATATTTATTACACCAGAAAATTTACATAGTAAATTCCTTAGAAGTAAACATAATTATATGTACAGACTTGTTTTCTTCTTAGAGGGGTGGTTTTAAATTAAATGTTTCATGTATTTAAAGTGCTGTACACATTTGTTATCACTATGTTTTCTCCTAAACAATTTATGATAAAAGACAGGCAGTGACCGTCCTCTATATTTGTGGGACTTCCTGATGAAAGAAGGAATTGCAGGACCTGTTCTGTACTTTGGCGTCACATTTCAACTTATTGTTACTAGATATCATTCATGTCTTTATTTCTACTAGTTCTCTGAATTTTTCAGAAGTTCATCGATTGTTCTCTGCCGATATTTTACTTTATTCTTTTGATGATTTGAGTAAAATGGTTGTAGCGGGTTGTCGAAGTACGTGATCGTGGCGGTCAAGAAATGTATGGAATAAAATGTTTGTTGGATTTAGTGAGTGGGTTGCGGAGTGGGTGATAGAGGCTTTTGATGACAGTAATGAGGAGTTGGACAATGTGGACGTGGGCAATATTGAGGGTACTTGTAGTGAAAGTAGCGAAAGTTCAGACAAATCAGACACCAGGAACATTATACTGCATTTTTTTCATAATAAAAATATTAAAATATTTATTTTCCATAAAATTGTCCGTAAATTCAAGTTTTCTATTTCTTAATTCTATTACAAATATTTTTAAAGTGTCAAAATAAAAATAATTTTAGTGAGATTGAAAAATTGGCATTGATGGTGTTACTGGGGCAATGAAAATAGTTCAGTCCCAGTGGCAGCAAAAACTCTAAGAAAATGCAGACAACAATGGATTTGTGAAAGTGATGCACCTAATGAGGACCTTTTGTGTGGTCGCAACGTAGCGCTGCGACTGATGAACTATTTATCTCTAGTTGACGATGTGTGTTTTACTTAATGAAATTATAAAGTTTACTGTGAGTTCAATATAATATGTCATTTCATTGCACAACAAAGGTTCCCTACTTGGAATCCAAATTCCTTTTGGAGAGTCGTGGGGTAACACTGAACAGTGGCAACCTGAGGGATGAGTCTTCGTTCCCCATACACAGATGAGTGTAGTGACGGGATTCAATCCTCTCCACTCATATGAACTGAAAGAGTTTTCCAGCTGGGCTTATGATGTGGTTAGTGTTCCAAGTAGAACATCATTCACAGCAGTTATGGCCATAGCTACCAGTCATGGAAATTTTGCCAGCGTGGGTATTACATCTCAAGGGTAACTCGTACCAGCCTATTGCTGGGGAGGGATTGAGCGGACATACAGAGGTGAGGGTCAGTCAGCAAGACAAACTTATCACTTTACATCAATAGCAGTTGTGCAAATTGTTTCACAATTATGTCAGAGAAGCAGGAAAGTATCTCAAGCTAGTTTGCCTTACCTTGTAGTGGCATTTATTGAAGATGCTGAAATGTATTATATAATATTTGAATTTCATATACAACAATAATCAAAGATGTAGCTAAAGAGGCAAATACTTTATTTTTATTTACAATCATATGCACATGCAGGGAATTACAAATATGGAAAAGATATACAATAATTATAAAGCTATATGAACTAAAAAGAAAATTTGCCACCAGTTAGTGGTAGTTAAAGTATATGAATTTTCTAAGTAAAGAGAGAATTACTAGAAGGGAAGGAAAGCCTTGTATAAATGTAAATCCTTCATGCAATAGACAACAATATACTATCACTTTTGATTTTAGTATTCACATTATTATAAATCCAATTTTTTTGTATGTGTTTTTGTCTTATTAGAATTATTTAGTTTCTTCAGATCATTTGGCAGACTCTAAAATAATTGATATGTAAATTAAAACATTTTCTATCGACTTCCTTGTTTACCTTTAGATAAATAATACCACTAAATCTAGTTGTTAAGTTTTTATTAATTTCATCAGCATAGGCACTCCTCAAAAACTGATAATTATCAGTAACAGATTCAAGAAAGGAGGATTGCCTTATATTTAGAGGTGGTATGGAATTGTTATTCGGAAGTATTAATTTATCTATTTTATTCTGTAACTTAATTCATTTAAGTGGGATTCATAAGCACCACCCCAGCTCAGAATGCCATAAGTTGCAATACCATGGAATAATCCATGATGTATGGAAAGAAGCTGAGTTCTATTGAGTATGTGAACTACTTTAGCAAAAATAAAAATTAAGTATCTTAAACTTTTAAGGAGCTGATGAATGTGATATTCCCATGTTAAACTCTCATTAATAGAAATCCCAAATACTTAATATGCTGAACTTTTTAAACAATCTGATTATTTATCTTTACGAGAATATTAATGGTGATTCATTGCACCTGATTAGCAGCAGCATTAAATTTGCTTTTACTTGTATTTAATAGTAACTTATTTTGTTACATCCAAAAGTAGATTAATTTTTATGTCTGATTATTGTCAGTTGCCACTTCTTCCCATGTATCACTGGAACACTGTAAAGCACAATCGTCAGCATAATGTCAGTTTAGGTCAGAAATTTGAAGTAAACTATTTATATAAATAATGAAAAATGGAGTCCACCTTGGGGGACTCCTATGTGTGTCATCACTGACAATACCATGGACTTTTACTGTGTTTTTTTTTCTACAATTCAAATAGTTCTTTATATGTTTAAGGGGAATTTCTCTTTCCCTATTCTTTGTAGTTTGTTCAGGAGCAGCTGATAGTTGACAGTTGAGCTAATTTCCAACCCCTTTCAGTTTCCTTGCAAGAATTCCCAGATGAAAAATGATAGTACATGTGATGAAGTGGTCCAGGATTACACAAAAGTAGGACAATGACACAGAGGGTCATTACTCAGTTTCCCCAGATTTAAATCATTGTGTGTGAAGAATTAATTTAATTTGATCAGACTTTTAAAAGATAGAGAATGTGTGGAAAATGATATGGATTTTGATCAAATTCATGTAAAAAAATTTCCATTAAATTTGAAAAAAAAAATTACGAATAAATAATTTAGTAAACTCCAGATACTGATTCATAGACCCCACTCCCCAAGAAATAACACTTGAAATTTTTAAGATGTTTATCTTTAGGTACACTGGGAAATAATGAATCCACATCAACATGTGATTTTCAAGTTCTTTTTATTTTAAGTTTGATCAAATCAAATTTATTCTTCCCACACGATTTAAATTTAGGGAAACTGAATACTGTTTTTACCAATTATAGCGGAATGCCCTCATATTGCTTAAATGTTTTGGTGCTTGCGTCCTGTTGCGTCTCCGTGCTTGAATTATCACGGCTCACTTCAAGTTTACGTGAATACCTGGAGCCATGATATGCTGTCCTTTAGAAAAGAATTTAAACTGAAAATACAATAAATTATGAATTTATGGCCTTCATTACAATGGAATGTATGTCTTTATTATAACCTATTTGGTTGTATCAACAGTACAAAGAAAATTCAAAAACAAACATTTGATGTTCAAAACAATACCTCTTACTTCCATAGCTGTTAACACTATTCTTTAAAAAAACTGAGACCCTTAGTGATATACTACTCAGAAAAAACTTTCGTTAGTTCATGCACTACCCTCAAAGTTGATTCATAAGCTTAAGGCGTTGTATTCAAGATGTAAACATGATCACACTTGTATAAAAATCTAACTCATTATTCTTAAATCAACTTAAGTGTGAAACAGGAACAATGTTTATCCAAACATATAATTCTTAAAAATACATGTAAACATTATCAGTCAAGAGTGTCAACCACTCTTTGCCAAAAGGGACCATACCATTCGGGAATCGTTCTATATAATTCCCTGCCCAAGAATATAAAAGATATTATGAAATTGAATATCTTCAAATCCGCGGTTAAAAAC
>NNCF01133985.1:0-13566 GCA_002313205.1 Laupala kohalensis | reverse complement strand
GTTTTTTGACAATAAATTTATTTATTTATTATTTACAAGTCGACCACTATTCACAAAGCACCATTTCATAACAAATACTTCACTGCTTTACTCTAACACAACTTGTAAAGCACAAAGTTGTGTAAAAAATTCTTCACTTTGCTTCCTACCTTTATGCCCTTCTGCAAATTCCATTTTAAAATTTAACACACTGAGGGGAAATAAACTGCATCAGATTCGGACGAGGCATCATGTTGCATATAGTAGCAATGTATCTTCTGATGTGCTAACCGACATTTTAACGAAGCAGTACCTTATTAATTACTATGTAGAATTTAATTGATAGAGCAACTTCTTATTATGTTGCATATTGAATAGAAGACTATAAAACATGTTTGTTATGAATCCCATTTAAGGTTAAGTGCACTTAATTTTCTCATACCACAATTCTGGCTTCCCTTCATCAAAATTCATCTTACTAATGAAAATTAAAGTTATTAGGAATACATTACAGACACAATTATTTTTTGTAAACATCATTTGAATTTACCCCAATTCCAATTTGAACTTTATTCTTCAATACAATAGTATATTTACCAACATGGGGAATGAATTAATACACCTTGCAATTCAGTTAAGTACTTATTACTAATGAAGGAAGAACACAGGAAGTTATGTCTCGGAGAGGAAATGAATAAAAGCAAATATCTGTAACATCACGGCTCACTATTGAATAACACTGAACAGTCATACTTATACTTTTAAGTTTTATTTCATTTGAAGTTGAAAAGGAAAATAAGAGCACTTTTAGTCATTAAGCTTTCAAACGAAAAAGAAAACAACAGTAACAAGCACACTTAAGCACTAAATTACTGAAACAAAGTGCTGAGGAAAATGACTAATTACAGGTTAACTAATCATAAGTCTTTTAAATTTTATATAATCTTCAAGCACACATGCCAGCAGAATAATAAATACTCTTCCAAGATTATTAAATTGGTTACAACACCTCAGAATTTCTACTCTCACAAGATAACAATGTAAATTTATTTATTCTACATTCGGTAAGTCACTTGGATTGCTCAGTAAGTCACTTTGATTGCTTGGTTCGCTTGGATCACTTGGTAAGTCATCGTCAGAATCAGAGTCTGAGTCAGAATCAGAAGACAAAGTAAATTGATCATCCAGGGGTAGAAGTGTCTCCTCAGCCATTTGAACAGTAACAACAGGAACAGGGAAATCATCTTCATGGAAATGAACAATCCCATCAGCAGACAATTTCCTTAAGGTTATTGTTGCCCTCTTCAGTGGCAGCCCGGCTATCATAGGATTGACAGTACGTCTTGATCGCTGCGACAAATCTGCAGTCCTGGGACCCATTTGCTGAAGGAAATCTATAGATTCCTGGTTTTCTTGTTCAACGAGCTCCACAGTTGCGTTCGCAAGTTCTGCACAATTAACAATGCAACGCTTAATCTTTTGAAGGTTATCTCGCAATTTTGCCATGTTCGAACGACTTTCTTGCATTCGAGCACGTATCTTTTGCAATAACAATAAATCTCTCCTCTTCTGAAGTGACTGGTGCGCTCGACGTTCCAAATGTTGAAGGAACGTTTCTGTCACGTTATTCTCTTTTTCATTCAAATTGAATCTCTTACCCATTATGAAGAAATTTGTGACACGAAGATCAGGGTTCGGAGTCAATCAACCTATCTACAAAGGTTATTAATGATTCTCACAAGCCAATAATATTACAACGCTCCTTACTATTTCCACTCGGAAATTCACAAAACACAGACCTTGTATGTTATGAGTTTTCTTCCACAATCACCACAAATTAATTCCGTTGACAGCGTCGACCAGAGTTCAACAGCACCACACCGCCATCTTGGAACATATGGGAACAAATGTACAGCTTACGTGGAGACTGCGTGGAGAGCCTTCACCTGTGTAGTAAGATGATCGTTGCTGGGAGAGGGGGAATTTGCGTGACCATTGTGGACAATGGTTTGGGTAAAATAGGAAGGTTATAGCATATCCTATTTTTATTAAACACGCAAATAATGAAGGTACAATTATGTCCACGGGTTCAATAACATCTTTTCAGGGAAAGTGTAACATATTATGAAGTCGCACAGTAAAATTACGTCGAGTACTGCAGTGAACGTAATACACACTCCTTACCCTATTTCACTAAAAGCACGCTGCAATATGAGTAAACTATTGCATTAACATACTAGAACAGAAGTTGCAACTTAAATATTTCATACATAGCCTACTTGAAATGTTATCGGCCATAATCGGAGATTGATTGTCTTGCATTTATGTCAGGCAAATAAATAACAAAATTAAGTCATTTCGGCAACGTTTCGACTATTGATTTTAGTCTTAAATGTCATTTTGGTCATGATGCTGTATGTTAGGAGCGCTATTTGTCTATAATGTGTTTGGTCACCATGGAGATGAAGTAAACATATGGCTGGGTAAACAATTTTTTTTTCCTCTTTGAACCGTGATGATGACTGAAATAAATTGTCGAAACGTTGGCGAAATGATATAATTTTGTCTTTTGTTTGTCTGGCCTAAAAGCAAGAAAATCAAACCCCAATAAATATTTTAGTGTAACATTATTTGCTTCCATGAGTGCGCGACAGTAAAGTTATTTATTTTCTCTCAGATGCTCTGAAACCACAGAGACCATAAACTCTTTGTCTCTGATTTCAAAGAGTTTGAACATTTTGACATGGAATACTTATGTTATTCAATAAAAACACGACCGTTTAAATATGAAGATTAATTTACTGCTACAACTCAGAGCAAGTTTCCTGAAATTTAGTACATTCTTTTAAATGTGTATGAAGTAAATGTTCACTAGTTTAAACCCCTAACAAATGTTTGGTTCTCAAAATGCAAAATCTTGAAACAAAATATTTCATTTAACTGCAAAAGAACTACCCCAGATGCAAAACCTATCAATAATGGGGTTGTTTTACAACATTTCAAAGAAATATTAAGAAAAAATATATATATTTATAGTGCAGATCTCATCTCAACACAAAGAAAAATTTAGAAAAAAATAGAGGTATCTCAGTATCTTTAATTATTGCAATAATTATCCTTTATCACATATTAAAACAACTCACAAAAATATGTACATATTTCCCGAAAGTTTGAGAGAACTAAAAATAACAACAAAGAACTAAAAATAACAACAAAAGTAACATTTAAATGTATTCAACCCAGCCCGTCGGTAAAATGCCAACATTTGAATTAACGTGACACAATTAACACACTCTTGTAAGACCAACTTGATGATATTATTGATAATCGTATGTGTACGATCTCCTCATACCGCTCTTGAACTCGTTTAGAGCTTTGAGGATGTCTGTGGGCCTATGGTGAGAATCTGAACTATTACAGAGCGTAGTACCACAAATTTGGAGCATGGAAGCACTAGCTTAACCACCCGTATCTCTCTAACGGCGTTATCTCTGAAACGGCGTTGTCCTTACTCATTTACTAATGTACCCGTGACTAGGAGACGAACCGACTGATTCGGACTGACTGACGGTTGGACTGATTATCTAGAGTCCTGAAAGACTAGGATTACCGACTAAAATCTTGACTTTTCTTGGGATGCACAATGTACTTTCTTCCGGAAATATCGCTAGACATAACTTCACAGAAACTATAATTTTTATTTTAACTCAATTTCTTTATACACAACTATGCTACGCTTGGGAGTTTTTGTTGAAATGCAGATTATCTTTCGTTACTTATTTTAGACAAAAATAGCGCGTTTACAAACACAAATAGAGATTATACCTTAATTATTTAATGATATTTAATAGCAATGAGGAAAAACACATTTCATCCTAAACGACCCCTTTGAAATAGATAATTTGAAAGAAAGAATCTTTAAAAAATTGTACAATTCGTAAGCACATTTGTGTAAAAATTTAAAGTTCGTTTTTTAAATATTTTATCTCTGCTCTGAGGAATATGTCAGTTACTCAGAATAACGCACAAAATATTTCCATTTCCTTTTACACATTTAAAATTGAAAAATCTTTTATTCCAGATATCGATTTTTAGATCTTCGATTTAACGATATCTGCATACAGAAACCGAAATTATATCAAAATTAGTTCCTGGAATATAGCGAAAATAATAAATCATGTCATAATCGTTATCGACAAACTCCCGAAAACCAGTTTACTTTTACGCACTCTTAAAAATTCAAATATCGAAAAATCCAGAAACCCATTTCTACATATAATCTTAAAGAATTGTACACATTTCTTTAATTCTTATTTTTCAGAAGTAGGTAAAACATCGAAATAAGAATCTCAAAATCATTCTTCACCAAATACATCCACACATGTACCGCATTCTATGTTCACTTCTGAAACTAACGCTAGTGAAGTTATGAGAGTCATCTGCTCATTAAAAATTAATTTTCAGTCGGGATAGATTATATACCTGAATTTATAGTACAATCTTCCTCTCGTGTTTTATTAAATCCACTCATATTATCCAATCTCTCTTTGTCAGAAGGCGTTTTTCCTGACGCATTTAAGAAAACTAAAGTGAAACCATTACGCAAGGAAGAAAATAAACGTGATGTTGGAAACTATCGACCCATATCCCTATTGCCTACTTTCTCAAAAATCCTGAAAAAATTCTTTTAGGCTTCTTATCGCATAATAACGTTCTCTCAAACGATCAGGACGGTTTCAGGAAATACCTTTCAACTAACAGCGCCATATTTTCCTTTTTTAATGATATAATCAATTCTCTTGACCGTGGAGATATTCCTCATGGTATTTTTCTTTATTTAAAAACATTCGATGTTCTCTCAAAACTGCATTCATACGGTATTCGTGAATTGGCTAACATCCTCGATCAGCCAGTCGAAATTTCCCATGCTGAAAAATTAGTATCAGCATTATCTTTCAGAAACAAAGCCACTTACTCGCGTAGTTCCTTAAGGTTCAATTTTAGGTCCTACCCCCTTTTTCTTACACGTAAACGATATGTCATCCATCACACCTGATTGCAAAATGATGCTCTTTGCTGATGACTAATTTACCATGTAATCATGTCAACGCGCAAGAAGTTCTAACTAACCTTTCGTAATGGTTTCGTTCACATCGTCTCATCGTAAATACTGACAAAAAAGGAACCATGTCATTTCGTAATAGGGTAACAAATTATCTTACCCTTACATCATTTTCGATAAACATAACCCAAAGAGAAGCTGTCAAGATAACAAAACTTTTGGGATTCATATTCATGTCAAATGGGATTACCACATTATCTGAATTCCAAATTAAGTAAATTGAGCTATGCATTTCGAATTCTAGCCAAAGTTGTAAGTTTGGTTAAACACGTTTCCGCTAGGTGTATTTTGCAAATGTTTTTTCTTGTTTACGATACGGCATTATCTTCTGGGACCAATCCGCATAGAGCATTCAAACTTTTAGAACCCAAAAGAGAATAGTCCGGATTATCTGTAAATCTCACCCCCGAAATTCATGTAAACCTTTATTTAAAGAATAAAATATTCTCCCTCTCCCTTGCATAAACATTTATGAAGTAGTCATGTTTTTTATTACTAAAATTCCACCCCTGCTTTAGGAAAAACAGTCTAATGCGCTATTGTTTCTATAGAGATAATGAATTTACTGCTTTTCGTAAAATAAGTTAATGAGAGTTTCAATCTCTCAATAAATATTGTTCACGATATGATTTCGGATGATGCAAGTGTTGTTGATTCCTCTAATACTTTATCACACCATTGATGCAGTACTCTAGATACTGATTAAATTATTTTTGTTCACATATGTTGTTTTTATCTCTTTTATTCATAACAGTTTATTTTTCATTGTACGCAACCTTGGTACGGTTGTGAACGTTATATGTCGCCCCTGGTTTTACTCCGGTTTTACTCCGGTTTTCCTTCGGGTAGTGGCGGATTTTCCTTGTGCGGGAATGTCATCAATACTTTTGTTATTATTTATCTCCAACGTTTACTGCACATTATATCTAAAATTCGTTTTGAAATAAGAAGTGGATAACAGTACGTACTTATTAAATAATTTATTTTATAAATATTAAAACGGCCAATGCCCTTGTGACCTTGATTGGAATTGATGGGATGGACCCTTGTTTGTTTCCGTAGACTAACTTAGTTTATTATCCCCCACATGGTCATAAGCAGTTTGCAACTGCTTTTTTGACTATAGTTTATTTATATATCCATTCTAAAATGAAGATAATACCTCAATTAATTAGTGGAATATAGTAAAAATTCAAAAACTCATTTTCACTCTTTACGATCGGAATTTGGAAAGATCTTTTGAAGTGTGCCTCTACAATACAGATGCAACATCCTGCCAGAATTTCTCCCATTATTTTTCTCTCTAATTTCTTTCAAAAATTTTCATCATTATACTTTTCTGACAACGTTGATCAATGTGTCAGTTATGACAACCTAATATTTATACTCCTTTTCATCCATTTTAAAAATAAATATCGACAACTCAGAAATTATTTATTAGACATTTAACTTTTTTGCACAAAATTCGTATTGATATCTCAATCAGATCGTAATACATAAAAATAGCAAAAAAATCAAATTTTTACCCTATTTCACCCTTTTGAAATTTTTGTATTACGAACAATCCCATCCATGTAAGACTCTGCAATATACTAGTAACATCCTGTTCTTTTAAGAACAATTTCTCTGCATTGTTGAATAAGTCTGTCAATCTGAACAACGCTGCTTATATAATGGAACTAATAATAATACATATTTTTAAATTAAAGCATACATTCACAATTCACCCAATAATTCAATTTCTACACTCAATCATCAAATTTGTGTCCCGTCCTAAAATTAGCCATGAAAGAACCGCAGCTCATTACTCGGAAAAACCGCGACGTCAATAGTAATTCTTAACCCTCCCTATACAAGTCGACTCTCCGGTAGGCAACGGCGCTTCCAGCCGCTGTTCACGACCGAACACAGGTATACCAGTTTTCTCATTTCCTGCGTTTTTAATTCTTATCTTGTCATCTGTTTAAAATTTATTTTAACTGTATATTTAACTGATTTAAAATTTATTTAACAATATTAATTTTCCATGTTGTCAAATTCAGTTACTTGTCAAGTTTCCACCTTAAAGAAAGTTAAAATTATATTTCTTTCGTAGTGTAATGTACCCTACTCTTCTTCTTCTATTATTAATTAATTAATTTGTTGTGTGGGGGCGTGGGTTAACGAAAATTATAACGTATTGGGTCAAGGTAAGTCTAGATCCCTACTGATGGATTAAAAGAACTTAACACGGAACAATTTACATTTATTCATAAAAGAAACACATAAAAATTACACATACAAGTTTAAAAAGAATCCCCCAAGACATTCATACATTTACACAGTATAAATTTCTTTCCCTCCAAAATAGTTAGAAAGTTCGTTCAGCGCGTTAATTAAATTGTCTCTTTCGTTTAAGAACCACTCTTTGTGATGTGAATGACTTCAGACAGTTCATGGAATAAAAATTTGATATTTGCAGCTGAGTAATTAGCTGTTACTGCGTCACGGCTTTACAGACATATAATTGGATGGATCTCACCAAGGATGACAACTGATTCATTGACGAATTCGGCAGCAGCGACGACGTAGTTCCAGTACGTTCCGTCCCCTCGGCTTGCCTTGGTCGGTGGCGAGCGGTTGGCGCACTTGGCTCCTGGACACTCAGGCACGGCACGGCTGCTTTTCGTAAATTTAGAATTGCTGGCCACAGTCCCTTCACGGTGACTGTCGATTCGCACGAACACAACGGAACACATAAAATATTCAAGTTCTCTTGAAATGTGTACTCGTACGCTCGACGTACTCGCAATATAGTAACGCTCACTGAATTATGCTATTCGAGTGCGTGTGATTGCGGCGTCACTTTGGATGCACACAGGTCTCTACTCGAATTCTCGGCACTTGTTGTATTCGGCCACGGCACTGGCGGCAAAGACCCGCTCGCGCGCGAACGAATGTCCGATCGTGTTTTTGGAGTTTCCTCTAGAGGTTTCTGCAACCTAACCTAGCCTAAGTGAACCAATCAAATCGTACTCTGTTCGTCGGTTGAGTTATCTAATTCGTCGCCTTACGAATTTTCTGTTGTAACCGCTTTTCTTCTTACGTTACCTGCAAATGTCTTTCAGCCGATTTTCTTTATTGATTTTTCTCGCGCCTGTTTCCAACCGACATCTAGCAACCGTTGATGACGCAACTGAACTAACTTATTAGACGCTGCTTGAAATATTGTGAAATTTCGAGTATTAATAATTTATTTATTAAACGAAAGTTACAATATATAATTCATTATGTTTAATTACTTTATTGTCATCTTGTTTTTATATTAACTTAAAAGTTTAAAATTATTTAATAATATTGTTAACTTTCCTTAATCTTTGTGGCCCAATTGTGTTATCAACGTTTTTAAGTTGTAATTTCTTTCATTAATAAATTAATAGCTGTATATAGACCCGGCGTTGTCTGAGAAAATGAATTGGGACGCACGGAAAAAGTTCAAATGGCAATTGCTTCGATTAACCCAAGGCGCAAAGCCATCGCCAACAAGAAACAGCAATTCACTTTCGTGTGAGCCAACTCCGAGACCGTTCCCGCAAGAACGCTATGGAATGCTTGTTGCAATAAATGTACTGTACCAAAATATGAATTTATTAGACTATTTTAAAGTCGTGACTCCACGTAATGCCACCCATTTTAACATAATTTTCAAAACAGCCACACGTTGGAGTGCTAATCATAAGAAAATTGAATTTAAAGGAGGGAAAAATAATTTCATTACTTACCTTAATTGACTCATTCATTCATAATTAATGACTGGATTTTTGATTTTAAAAATATTATCATCTAATAAAAAACAAGGTCCTAGGTTTGGTTGTTAATTGATGTGAAACACGAACTAATTCTTCGAAAAGAAATCATACATCTTTCCAAAGTAATTAGTATAACTATTCATTAATTTCACATATTACAAAATTGTATCACTCGTTTCCACAATAACATAAAAACAAAAATTAGACATTAGCATAAACTCGCTATCCCCCATTGTCATTTTGATTCATTTCATTCAAATACATGGACATCATATCTAGAAACTCAATAACTAATATTTCATGAATGGGGTTAAGGAACCCTAAAAGTAGCTCAAGGTTATCAAAAATTCATGACCCATCGCAATTAAACGAAAACATAAACATTTTTTGTTGCTTGTCCACGAACAATAGTTTCTGTTGTGTGAATGTTTTATCTTGTTTCGCTGTGAGAAAATACAAACAGTTGAGTGTTATTACCCATAATTCATACTGCAGAAACGGCGCCTCCGTGGGATGTCAGTCAGAGCGGAAGTAGCAACAAATATATCCTTCTAGTCTCATACAGGATTGAGTTGGAGCAGCAACACGGCACGTCAGCCTATCCATTCATCACCAACAACTGCGTTGCCCAACTGTTGCCCGATGTCGTCTCAGATCGCAATCACCACGACGGTCTCGGATATCTCGCTAATGCTATTCGCCCGACTCATCACCAAAATGTCTTATAGGCGCACAGCTCACAAATCATAACATTCTCCACACATTAATTAAATAATCATATCTCAGATCACAACTTTCGAATCAACTACGAGTCTGCCAATCCGATCATTGACATTGATAACAAAGATGATCAGTGTACCGTAACACTTGCTTACGAAGATGATGATCTATCGCGAGTGCTCAAGAAGGTCAATCGATAACTAATGATCATCCTTGATTTGAATCAATGCTCCCGAAGATCTGAATCCCATAACGGATACTCAAGATGATCCTCTGTAACTAAGGAAACGCGAGCTTTTATTTTTTCATTGCCCCCTTCTCCTAACCAACTGGGGTTGGCCACGCTTTCAATATACGTCATTATTCCGCCGCCAATCAACGATTGTCTTAACGGTTTACTACAGTCAACAATGTCTGTTCTTATTGGTTTGGTGATTTTTAGGCCACACACACTCTCAACCGATCACATTCCCTTTTTCATGTCCTCGATCCTAGTCATGTGAAACTTTTTCCACAAAGAGGGTGGCACATGTGACCATCGGGGTCTGTTTAATGTTTGCCTCACCCCACCCTTGATCACGTGCCACGAGGAGGAAGGCTTTTTCCAGCTTAAGGGGAAGTCCCTGCCATCTGATCATTCTCACCGATTTCTATAGGTTGACAAGTAACGTCCCACTTTGTTCTGTACGTCCGACGAAAAACAGATCTCCATCTCCCCTTTGACAAGAGGGTGGTTTGGTTATAATGCTCCTGGTTCCAGCTTTCCCTTTCTTTGTAAAATACAAAAGATTTCCACGCGACTAAATTTTCACGATCGCTTTCAGAAACCGGGACAAAACCTCACAGTCTTTCTCTTTATTTCAATTTAACATTTTAACCGGACGTCCCTTTTCCGTCTCTCTTAGACACCCCAAACACTCCACGGCTTTCGTCTTCCTTTAAGAGCGTAATTATATTTTAAAATAACACGATTAATTTAATAATTTTAATTCTCATCCTAAAATACATTTTATTTGAATGAATACTCTAAAGAAAACTTCGACAGTATGACAAAACGAAAAACGAAGATGTTCAAACCGATCGACCCTTTGCGCGGCCTAAAACATGCGAGTGGGTGAAATGCAACAATGGATTTTCATAAGAGACACACCAACATGAAAAGATGAAAACGATTCTACCTCCTCCTCCCACTATACAGTGAAATATCGAAAACTCCATCATCCCATCTCTAGGTATTTAATGTAGCTATGTTGAGGTTAAAAAATCAAGTTACGTCAATCTGTTTGTGAGATTTACCGAAAAACAAAAACTAAGAAGTAATGAAAATTGGGGATGGAGTGGTTTTTGTAAATGTCATGGAGACTGCTCTTTCATTTTGATCATCCTCAGATTAAAACGGACGTAGATTTGAATAAAGAACGTTCAAACATACTCTCATCTTGGGTTCTTAGGTCTTTCGGGGTTTAAGTCTGGGTGGAAATGGTGCACAGTTGTGGAAGGTGAACGGGTGATGTAGTGGTTAACACCCCTGCGATCAAAGCAGGAGTCCAGGGTTCGATTCCAGCCATTTGATTTGTCGCCATTCTCACCTGACTGAAAGTTATGAAATATCTTCTCAATGTGCAGGGAGCACGGAAGAAATATATGCTTTTTCTTTTTTGTGGGGCTTTAGGGCTCGTCAACATCGAGGTCATTAGAACCCATTATATATATGCTTATACATTTCATTTTGTTTTGTTTTTCATTTTAATTGAGCATCAGTTTGTTGACCACCTTGCCTATTACATTGTCATTGGAAGATTTCTCTATCCTATATTTTCTCTCTTCACATCTTTTGCATCTTCGTTCGCTAACTTCCTTCTGTCAATTGTCATCCATGTCTATCCTTTGTTTGTCAGCTGTGTCGTGTTGTTTCGCTTTTTGGTATGTCCTCTTTTGTGTTTCACACCTCTTTCTTCAATATATTTCTTTCCTATTCCATTCACATACTCTCTAAACCGTTCAAATCTTTCTTTTGTCTTTATCTCTCATGTTCACTTCGCAAATTTTATATCCCCTCCTTTTTCAAGTAGCTCGTAATATATCTCGCGCTTTCTTGTCTGTATTCCTGACAATCAAATAACATATGTTCAACTGTCTCGTCACCTTCCCCACAATCACATTCTGCTCTCTCTCTCCAATCTTCGTCCAATCCGTGTCAAATACTTTTCAAAGTTGCCATGTTCTGTTAATAGACACACATACACCGCCCGAGACACTCTTGCTTATATTTAGTGATTATGACTATTGTAATTTTGTTATTGTAGCTCTGAAGATGGCAGCCATGCGGCCGAAAGGACGTTATACCTCACTAAAGAATTACAATATCTTTCAATATCAGTCGTCTCATGACCGTCGTCGCGTCAGCATTTTCCTCAACTTGCCTCAACGAGATTGCCATCGCAGTACAACATACCTTACAGTCAGGAGATGTGCTAAATACGTTAGCCAACTTAGTGACGGAGCTAGTCTGTAAGCGACTAGAAGAAACGATAAATTTTAATATCAATTTGGTTTCAGATCTAAAAAATGGATCTAGATACCTCTAAAAAGGAAGTTACTGATCTGAATGAAACACTGACCAACTCGAGATGTAGACGCGTCGCAACTCGCTGTGCATCTTCCGAGTCGCGGAGTCGGAGATGGGGGACACGGACATGAATGTCGCTAAGCAGATAAGTGAACGTCTTGATTTATGTGACATAGACAGAAGATCCAGGGAAATATTCGCCCGATAATCGTAAAACTTTTGTCTTATAGGAAACGTCGAGAAGTGTTTCGCGCAAAACGTTAGTTAAAAGGGACTGGTATTACGATTCGAGAGGATCTTACGAGATGTAGGTTGGAGGTTCTTCAGGCTGCCAATACGCGATATGGGACCTCGTATGTTTGGACTGAGGATGGCATAACTGTAGTAAAGAAAGGAACGACGCGCCACCGAATCCAAACTATGGCTGATCTCTCAAAACGTAACTAGCCGTACGCTCGGCTGTACTCTTCGAAATAAATAAGAGAAATTTCAATTTTCTTGTTTGTATTTTTCTTCTTCTAATTTTTTTATTTTCTCTGTGCTTCTAGTCCCTTTTCCTGTAATTTTATCTTTTTATCCTTTAATCTGTTAAATTTCCCCTCATCACTTACGGAAGTGAACTACTTTCCTCCTCACCAAATCCTTGTTAAATTTCTTTATTTTATTTTTTTAAATCTCTTTTCACCTTCTTTTCCCCTGTATAGTTATTTAACGACGAGTTTTTTTTCTCACCTCTTCTTTCTTTCCTTATCTTCCTTTTATTATTTCTCTTCTTTGCTTTTACATTATCTCTCTTTGATTATTTCAGTACTCTAGCTTCATATGATCTTATGTAATATTTATTTTTTAAATACAGTGAAATATGTGTCTAGCGAGGTATAATCATATTATAATATGTAATATGTAACTTATAAATATTGTCATTACGTAATAATTTGTTAATATATCCTTGTAATTTTGTACATTTTGCTATTTGTATATTCATAATTATATTGTATTGTTACTGCTTGTAACCCATGTTGGGCACTAAGCCGCCATCCTGATTGGGGTTTTGCTGTGTTTACTCAATCGCGTAAGGTTACACCGGGATGGTCCCTTGTATTGCTTCCCAGTTTTAAATGTAAATACGACCCTCCCAATTTTCATCTTGTATATATGTAAATGTTTTAAAATGGTTAGACGGAAGAGCAGACCCCAAAATAAAGGTACTTATTATTATTATTGTTATTAGCGTTCTTCACACTGCGTTTTCACCTCTTCCTTTAGCAACGAATGATTTCAATATTAGAAAAATAAATATATTTCTGAAAATAAGGTTTTCCTTGGGCATTTTCATAAGATATCACAACAGAGATGATGTACGTGTAGAGTATATTACTTACAGGTAC
>NNCF01133978.1:8202-18505 GCA_002313205.1 Laupala kohalensis | reverse complement strand
GTGTTACCATATATTCCTTGTATTAGAGCTGATATTTGTAAGATTTTTGATAATATGAATGTCAAATGCCAAAAGTAGAGCCTCGAAACGTTGTCAACTAAGGTCAACCCAAATATTTACATTATGATGAAACAAGGAGATAATGAATTTTTTATTTTTAATGCGAATCTAAGTTGTTTTTGGCTGTCTATAATAAGGTTTGGTGTTGTTATAAGGATAATGAGATATAACAGTCAGAGAAAGCGTTGATGAATACAAATTTTAGAATAGAATGTTATAAAGAAGAATTTAATATTTGTTGTGAAAATCTTGTTAAGTTTCTTAATGTTTATAGTGTTAGTTTCTTGTCATGATTTGATTAGAGTATCATTCTTCACATCTTTATTTGCTGCTTCAGTGTTAAAAAAAGGTCTCATTTCCAGGTTTGACCTTGTGAAATGTTAACTTTAAGTTGAGAATTTAATTTTAGGTTGAATATCTAACATGTTTTATTGAAAATGCCACGAAACATTAGTGCACTAGAGAATTACATGGATATTGTAATCTTTATTTGTTGCTAATATAACTGGTTCATGAATGTGATTATTCAATTTGTTCTCTTAGTATATTTAACTCATCTCGTGCAAAACTAAGTGTGTAACAAAACATATATTTTATCATTTCCTGTTTGTTTGAAAATGTTTATGAGGTTCTGTATCATTAATATAATATTAATAACTATGAATAAATTTGTACTTTTTATTCTATTTCTTTGTTGTTTTTCTTCTCTCTCCTTCCACAGATAGAGTAATTTACCTTCTGCCTTGCAACTTAATATAGAAAAAATATCAAGCTTGAGAAAATAAATAAAATTCAAATTAAAAATATGGAATACCTATAAACCGTACGAAGGGATTAAAAAGCCCGCCAACCTGAAAACTGAAGATAGTACTTAATATTTCCGCTAGGGGCAGGGCAGTCGCGCCTCTTTGCGCGTCACGCGATTGGCATTGAACTGGCTAAGCCCTGGTCTCAAGCAACCTGCTATAAGGTGACAAGTCTCGCTTAAAGCAATATCTACGAGCTTGGCGTGGCTAGATTTGTACCACGCCAGGCAGACATATTCTGCAACAGAGTAGCACAGGGCTAAACTACTTGTCTTAACTATTGACGCCATGTTGTACCAGTCAGTTTTCTTATGAACTGTGAAATAGAAGGACTATCCAACAGAAGATAATAAGATAGAAATTAACAAAAACAGGAAATGAAAAATACTGGAATACCTGTAAACAATGACTTAGAGCGTCATTGCCTCCCAATGAGTCGGCTTATAAAAGGAGGGTAAGGATTGTTGACATCACGTTTTTTTTAAGTAATGGGCTGGAGTTATTTCATGGCTAATTTTAGGAGGGAAGAAGAAATGTCAGGATTTGATGCCCAAGTGTGGATATCTTGGAATTATTGAGTAAATTGTGAATGTGAATGATTTCTAATCTTAATATTTTCCAGTATTTTTTTCTCTATTTCAAAATTTTTAAATCATTGACTGAGTGAAATATGTGGAGGTTTTCTATCAAGTATGTGGCCTAATGAGAATGTCTGGTGAAGTGTTTGAAAGCGTGAATATGTTCTTGTAGTGTTTTATCAATTCTGAGTCCAGTATGGCCAATTTACATGCTGCATTCCTCTCATGCGAGGGAATACACTCCACAAGAGGCGTGGGGTCTTTTGTGTGAGAGAGGTTGCTTTTTCAGAGACTTAGATGCATGACATGCTTCACAATACACAGACTACAAATCACAACACATTCCCCACATCATAAAGATACCACGACCCCTTGAATTACTATACCTTACAAGGGCAACATTTCCCTAAAGATACCAAATTTGTTGAAACAGCACAGTCTCTACACCTCATATCATCTTGTGCATAAATATATTTGCATCTAATTAGTGAAATGAGATGATGAATGCCAAGGAAACAGGAGTATTGCAAGAAAATCTTCTATAGACTTATTAGGTTCTTCCAGAGGTTGGACTCTGTCTCTTCAGCCCTGATGGATTTGTTACCTACTTGAATGAGTTTTATCAACGGTCTTCTGTGGTTTAACTTCGGAAAAGCACTCCAAACGCTTGAAGCAGTACGTAAACCACAGGAGAATGCGGGACGAGACAGCAGAGAATGAGATTGGAAATTAGGTTGACGTCCGCCTTTTCAGCCTCAGTAAATCGTATACTGAATATGTTGACTAGGACAGGAATACAAGACAAAACCAGCGGACGAGAATGCAATCAATCATAATCCCAAATTGTCTAACCTGACTTGCCCTTGATAACATTTTTTAGTGCGTAAGTCATGTCATTTTTAGCGAAATTGTTCGTGTTAATTGTTCTTGTCTTTAGAAAATGTTTAATAAATGTTGTCTTTGAAAGGTAAACGAATTACGGCTACAAAATATATCAGGTAAGAAAAATAAAAATTCCTCTTTGAGACGGTTCCATCATTTATTGATCATCAGTGTATCGCCGTAAGCAATTGCGCAACGACAAACACTATTTCAGTGTAGAAATTCTTTGTATTATTTCATAACTACATTAATCCTTAATATAACATTCTCCATTCTTAATTGTTCCTGTAAATTATTCCACTGCCTTTACCCTCAAATCGAAACTGTCAAATCAGTGGTGAAAACGGTCGCAATTCGCGGCGTGACCAAGTGGACTTGTTATTCGCTTGTTCTAATTTGGAATTATTGTGGAATTACCATGTTATGAATATGTCTCAAACACAAATTTATGCCGTGATTCCTGAAAATACAAATTAAACGCCTACTAGGTTTCTTGGTTTTGTGTTTCGTTTTCGATATCCTTCTCAAATCGGCGAGAAAATGTTTCGGGCTGCGTAAACTAATCTTCATTGTTGATTCCTAATGTTGTGGTGCGATAAATGTTTGTACTAGAAGCATAGAAATACGTTTTGTTTTATTGATTTTATTTACTTGCTAGCAAGATATGGAAGATCAATACGACATTAAGTGCTTGCATGTTGGATAAGTAAGTGTTGACAAACTTAACCTACAATTCTTGTTATATGTTTTATATTTTTTTGTGATGTGCTAATTTCCTTGTAATTTCGGATATATGCTTATTAAAGAGAAATGCTATGGAAACTTTCTAGGAAATGGGAAGCCTACATAATGGTCTGGTGTTCATTCCAAACATTTCCAAGACAATACAGTTGTTAAACAGAAAGAATTATGAGGATGCTGCGGGAAGATGAAATACTGGGATTGTAATAAATTAAAACTTGTGCTATGAACTGTTTCCTACGTGTTCCCTCATTTACCTACAGAAACACATATTTACAAGGATCAACTAGAGAGGAGGAGCTGACTTCAGGAAGAACATGAGGAAATTAAAAAGTGATTGCAGAGGAACTTAACCAAAAAATCTTTTACATTCAGGTCTAGTGTACCCAAAGAAATTAAACAAAAAAGTATCTGGATTTACTCTGTGATGGTAAGGTCATATTTGAAACGTGTATTTTTGAAAGTGACCTCAGTTTGCTAGAAATGTAAATTAATAATGATTTTGAGTGTGAGAATTGTGTGTTTTAAATATCATTTCACTGCAGGATATGTGTGGATTTTTATATGTGAATACAAAACTTACTCTTTGGTCTCAATATAAATGCATTTTAAATTATTATAAAGACTTGTTTTTTAACTTGCCCCTTTAAGATTTTAAAACTCAATGTTCTGGCCGTGTACTGAAAACTTGAGATAGTCATGTTTATATAGATGAATGAGCCTAGAAATTACTGTTCACCTGAAATTAGTGAAGTAAATTGGCAGATATTTGAGTTTTTATTCCAGATACAAACAGTTTTTGGACTTTGGTTTGCTTGCCTGTTTTAAAAAATTTATCAAGTTTGTTTTAGGGTTAGCAGCTGTTCAAATTATCTTCACCCATAGGCCATTTCGACATGCTGGCATGCGATGGCATTTGGCAAACTGTTGCTTGACGAATAAAAGGAATGAGACATATTTATATATTATTTATTTATTATTTAACTATTTTTTTTCTCTCATTAAGAAATTTGTATAATTTTAAGCTGAAAAAATGAAATGGTGTATTCCTTTCTTCTTACAAATTAATTTTTAATATTTAGTATCATAATTAAATGTTTTTATTCTGTAATTCTGAACACAATTTTCTATTTTCTCTCAATGTCATAATTCTCACAGCACAGACTTTTTGATGTAAAAGTTATAGCTCGTGGGCTGTAAAAAAAGTTTCATGGTCACCAATAGAACAACGTTGAGCTAGATGTAACATCTAAACTAGTTTGTAAATTAGGACTAGTTTGCAATGAAGAAGAAGTTTTCAGCATATTATTCTGCCTTAATGAAATATTGACTGACTATTGTGATGGTAAATTTATTTACTTATAGTTCATAAGTGAAGTATTCTTCTAGTACTTTTGTGTTCTATGCGATACAACTAATCATGATAACATACTTTTTTTATATTTTGTTTGAAAAGATATTTTGCCATTGAACCATGTTTCAGCTTAGAATTAAGTTTACACCTCTCTATTTTACATCGGTGGACATAATTGTGATTGAGTCAAAGTGACGAGCTGTAATTCTATGCTTTTTGTGCAGTGCAGCGATAATTTTTCCGTTCTCATATTTTCCATTTTCCATTCTCCAGTTTATGTAGAATCAACTTTTATCTGAAATATGGAATTTGTGTCCATACGTGATTTGGTATTGAAAGGACTCTTGTAATGTTTTTACTCTTACGTAAACAAATGTTTCAATTCTCTGTTAGTTTATAAAATGCGTCATGGAGTTGATGCGAGTCTCATTATAAAAAAATGAGTAACTTGACATTTGTGACATTCATGGATTGAGAGCAGTGATGTTTATCTGGTTTTATTTTGGTAAGATACTTGTAGTATTTGCTGGTATTCAGATATATATTATTTTATGCAGTGTTTACCTATTCTATTATTAACACTCATCCTAACTTTAAACCCCTAATTCACCAACAACCTGTGGTTCTGTTTTCAAATAAATACGATTTTTGTTCACAAGCTTGTTTTAGTGGTGTTAACTATGTATAGTTGGAATAAAATTACTTTATTTTCATGATTATTCCATTTTTCAGTACGAATTGTTGTTGTGTATTAGAAGTCCAGGAACCAGGTACGTCCGACCCTGCAAAAGGTCACGGAGAGTTTATTTTTGGCACATTTCTTGATGCTGAGTTTTCCACCTCCAAGCTTTGCCGTTCGCGCCGCCATATTGAAAAAATGGCGGAGAATTTGACTTTTTCCTCGATTATTTCGTTTCCACCAACATAGTTTTTGTAAATAAAGGCAGATTGTTTAATTTCCAACATTTTTTGTAGAAGACATATTTTTGTCAGACAGTCTGAAATACAAGAGATTTAAAAATGTGAATTTTTCAAACATTTTGAATTTTCACATTTTCCCCTTAGTTTCGACGTGAATATTTGGTTTTGTTGCGTGTTTTACTTCTATTTATAGTAGGTCTAAACACCTTCAAATCCCATGTGGAGTTGGTCTCCCATCGGGCGCCTCCCCGGGTGGCGGATAGGGGGATGCTCATCAGATATGGTGGGTAACGGGGAAATAAAATATCCGGGGTGGACCAAAACCAGCAACAGTTTTGGTGCTGAACGGCAGTGAAGGCGACAAGGATGAACCTTAAAATGGCGGAACTGGCGGAGGAAGTACCAAACAGGGCAGATAGCACTAGAGTCGTAGTGAAGACAGGCTACCTAGGGGATAGGACCCTGACGTAAAATCTAGGCAGGTGCCCAGGCCTAGAGGTGGCAGTCCCACCAGGGCAATCGGGAGCTGTGGGCTAATAACCCGAAATCATTAAATCTCATTATTACAGAAACTGAAACAAGCAAAAACTGGACAAATCTAAAGGCAACGACTTTTGGCTTGAAAAGGAAAACGAGAATAGGAACGTAAGAACGCTTTTGGAACGTAAGATTACTAATAGACATAAGCACACTAAGGCAAGTGGAGAGACTGGTGATCGAAGATAAACTTGATATCCTTGGTATAAGTGAAGTGAGAGGGACGGGTTATGGTGAAAAATCAACTAGTGAAGGTGGGTCGTTCATATATTCCGGGAAAGTGGGACAAGATGTACAACAGTACTGGAGTTGGCCTACTTATGACTAAACAGACAAAGCAAAGCTTCATAGAATGGTTTCCTATATCTGACAGAATTCTTACAGCACGTTTCAATACATCTATAAGAAAGGTGACTAATCCAAGTGTACGCACCAACAAAAACAGAATTAGAGGTGAAAACAGTTTTATGTTTCCCTGAGGAATACTATTAAAAATATTTTTAAAAGAGATATAATTATTGTAATGGGAGATCTTAATGCCCAAATTGGTGCTGAAAATGAAGGACTGTAACATATAATGGGGAAATATGGGTTAGGCTAAGAAAATGAAAATGGTGAACTTTTCAAGAATTTGTGTTCCGAACATGATCTTGTGGTCGGAGGCTCAATCTATCCACACAAAAAATGTCATAAAGTTTCCTGGATCTCACCAGACCTCAACACAGAAAATCAAATAGACCATATTGCAATAAGTAGGCGATTTAGAAGATCACTGCATGATGTGAGAAATAAGAGGGGCGCTGATGTGGGAAGTGACCACCATCTGATGTTAGCGGAGTTTCGACTGAGAATAGTAGCGGCAGCATCTTTCACGTATGAAAAGAAGACACGGAAACGATATAAACAAGCTTAAACAGACACAAATTCAAGATGAATTTCAATTAGAGCTGATAAATAGATTTCAAATGTTACAGGTGGAAGAGGATAGTATTGATGAACATTGGGAGAAAATTAAGAATATTTTGACAGACCAGTGAAAGCATAATTGGGCTTCAACATTGTAAAAGGAAAGAATGGATGTCAGAGGAAATACGGAAAGAAATAGACAAAAGGAAACAACTGAACCAATGCAAGACCAGGATGCAAAAAAACAAATTCAACCTGGAATATAGAAACTCAAACCGGATGGTTAAGAAATTGGTAAGGAGAGATCAGAGGGCGTGGATTGATGAACAGGCCACACGGGCAGAGGACGCAGCTCCCCGTGGATATATTAAAGAACTTTATACAGTTACTAAAATATCAAAGAAAAAGACTAGTACTAGAAAACCGATCAAAGATAAGGAAAAGAAACTGCTAACATCCCAAAGCGACCAGATCAGCAGATGGGAAGAACACTTTCGAGAAGTGTTGAACAGGAAAATGACGATATAAGAGAGCCGCCTATCCTGATAACACCTACAAGTGAAACGCAGGTAGATCAGACAAACCCGTCAGAGATAGAGATTATCAACGCTTTAAAGGACCAAAACAATGGGAAAACACCTGGGCTAGACAATATACCTGCAGAGATTCTGAAAGTAGACCCAAAATTAGCCGCCTCAATATTACTGCATCTTTTCCACAAAATATGGAAAGAAGAAAACACTCCAGTGGAGTGGAGGAAAGGAGTAATAGTTAAGAACTCGAAGAAAGGAAATAGTGTGGATTGCACCAAATGGCAGGGAATTACGCTTCTACCGGTAGTGAGTAAAATTCTAAATAGAATAATTCTGAGAATAATTAAAAATGCAATAAATAAATAAATTTATTGTTAAAAAACAGTACAAACTGCGTATGACCACGTGGAGGAAAAAAACTAATTTACTCTCCGGAAGCAAGCAAGGGACCATCCCATCAATTCCGATCAAGGGCCCTAAGGCAGAGGCGGATTCAAAAATTTCAGCAAAAGTTCCTAGATAAGATAAAAAGTTGGCTGCGAGTTATAATACTAATAGAATGTCAATATGTTTGTAATTTTAAGCAAAAAATTACATGTACAAGTTATTATCGAACTATAGATTATTCTGAGTATAGTGTTTAAAAATCATAAGAATTGAAATAACACTAAATTCACGATTTATTGTTACAATAAACACGCCCCTAGACAAAGCCTAGAGAACCTGTATGATAAATCCGCCTCTACCAGAAGGAAAAACGGAGAAAAACCCGGGCCAGGATGGGGCTACAGAATTTATGTACACAACCGTGCCAAAGTTGAGTACACATAAAACTAAATTAATATGAGCCATAAGACAACACAATCATGCAAGAAAATAGTTTTTGAAATTGTTATAAGTTGTTTAAAAAGTACTACAGCAATGGCGTGATAAAGTACAAGACGAATTTAACTTTTGTTAAAATCAATAAATTCTTTTACAGTGTAGAAGCACTGGTGCAGGAGGTAGTTTTTAACCGCGGATTTGAAGATATTCAATTTCATAATATCTTTTATATTCTTGGGCAGGGAATTATATAGAACGATTCCCGAATGGTATGGTCCCTTTTGGCAAAGAGTGGTTGACACTCTAGGGCGATGAATATTACTACTATTGCGTGTATAGTGTTCGTGAACGAGACTGTTTCGTATAAAGCAAGGGTGGCACTTCAGTAATTCGGACTTAACAAACACGACTGTTTCATAAATATAAATGCAGGGAAGTGTTAATATATTTAATTCCTTGAATAAAGGTTTACAAGAGTTTCGGGGGTGAGATTTACAAATTATCCGAACTATCCTCTTCTGAATTCTGAAAGTTTGAATACTCTGACCGGAATTACCCCAGAAGGTAATGCCGTAACGTAAATGGGAGTAAACGTTTGCAAAATATACGCAACGGGAAATACGTGGACTAACTGCGTTAACTAAGATTCGGAATGCGTAACACAATTTGCTTAATTGGGAATTAAGATTGTCAATGTGACAATTCCATTTGAGGTTGTCTTGAATATGGAGACCTAAGAATTTTGTATTCGTAACAGTTTTTAATTGTGTTCCGTTTAAAGAAAGAGAAACCTGGGGTAAAGATTTTGTATTACTATTGTGAAATGACATAGACACTGTTTTGTCAGTTTTTCAATGAGACGATTAGCATGGAACAAAGTCGAAAGGTTAGACAAAACAATAGAAACACGACTTCAGAAAGAACAAGCTGGCTTTAGAGAACAACGTAGTTATATTGATCTTATTAATACACTCAGAATCATTTTAGAGCAAAGTATGGAGTGGCAGAGCCCTCTATATCTAGCTAGCCTTTATAGACTTTGTAAAAGCCGTGATACCGTGAACAGAGAAATAATACCGTGATACCGCGCTTTGATACCGTGAACAGAGAAATAATGTGGAAAAGCTTGAGAAGATACGGCATACCGGAGAAAATAGTTAGGCTAATTAAAAGTGCATATGGCGGCTTTCAATGTCAAATTCTTCGTGAGGGAAAGCTCTCGAATCCCATCAGTGTAAGTACAGGAGTTGTATTCTGTCACCTACTCTCTTCATAGCGGTATTAGATGCCATAATGCGTAGTGCACTTGAGAGAAGGAAACGGGGTATCTAGTGGATGATGCAAGAAAGATTAGAAGATCTTGAGTATGCAGATATGTGTCTTCTAGCACAACGTTACAGTGACTTACAGAGTAAACACTGCATTAAACCGTATTGCAAGTCGAGTGGGGCTCAAGATCAACATTAATAAAACTAAAGAAATGAGATTAAACACCAAAATATTAGATCCACTTATGATTGAAGACCAAAATGTAGAAAGAGTGAAATCCTTTACTTATCTTGGTAGTGTGGTCACCATAGAAGGAGGCACAGAAGAAGATACAAAGTAGGATAAGAAAGGCAAATGGAGCAGTTGTGCAGCTGTACAAGGTATGGAAGAATATAAATATTCTAAAGAAAACAAAAATAAGGCTTAACACTAATGTTAAATCAATTTTATTTTATGGCTGCGAAACCTGAAAAATGACGGCAGCAGTAATTCGCCCCTTCAAGTTTTTGTTAATCGATGTTTGCGAAGAATTATGGGTATTTGGTGGCCTGACAAGATTTCAAATGCAGACTTATGGAGTATAGCAGAACAAGTCAGTGGAAGAAGAAATAAAAAGGAGAAGTGGAAATGGGTAGGTCACACTCTGAGCAAACCAGAAGGAGCGCTAGAAAAACATGCCCTCGACTGGAACCCCCAAGGAGAAAGAAAAAGGGACGACCGAGGATAACATGGAAAAAATCTATTAATAAGGAAGTAAACCTCACAGGCAAGACGTGGAGAGAAGTCAAGGCAGTTGCAGCCAATAGAGAAGAATGGAGGATGCTTGTGGATACCCTATGCTCCAGAAGGAGTTAACGGAAGAATGAATGAAACACCTTCAAATACTATATT
>NNCF01133975.1:0-36527 GCA_002313205.1 Laupala kohalensis | reverse complement strand
TTGGTATAAATAAGCAAAGTAACGTGTTCTCTCTGTGATTTCAACTTGAAAATCATGTCTTAATTCCAAATACATTGCATGTTATGAAGGAAGTTTTACTTGCAAATAAAAGACCGATTTTGAAGTCACGAATGCGATGGGAGATTGCATTTATTTGATAAAAAATTTTGATACTATTTTTACAATATTTTAATCTATACGTCACCAGACGTTAAAAAAATTTAATTTAGAATTTTTTTAACTTGTTCTGAGATGAGATGCATTAATCAATAAACGATTGCTCTCGGCATGCGTAATTTTTCATAATGCGTAATAATATGTATTTTAAACGAGTTCCCAAATACAGTTTGTACTATACTATTAACTGATAACTTAAAATAAAATGTTTTTTTCTCTTGTAACACATATTGTTGTTTTTAAAAAGAGTTAGAATATAAATAAATAAAACTGTAATACATATCCATGATTAGAGACATTTAAGAATTGTTATCCCACCTTAACACGGAGGACCGTTTAATGGCGGTGACGAATTTTTGAAGAGTGTATTTGTGTATACTGCCCCTTATTTCAAAATGATAATTAATAGATGTCTTACGAGATGTACTGTAATTTTAAATCTAATGTCATTACATTCTCGTCGTTTAGTAACTGAATCTGTTCTTGAAATACATAGTAGACCACCCTTCATTTGCTCCAGAAACATCTCATTCTTTCGCTTCTCTTAATGATAGCCTCGTGCAGTGGGAATCCACCACCATTGAGAAAATAGTCCGGAGAAGAATCTCGACAAACATTTTAGCATACACGTGAGTTTTTTGAGTGCTCTACTGCCAAGCTTTCCAGTTACCTTAGCACGTGGACCACTTACTAAACACTTTTAATCAATCAGATCAGCACGGGATGAAGTTTGGCAAGATGATACCCGATGAATAAAACTAATAGGCCTTTTTATTTATTTTTATCGCGTAGTTTTGATTCTAACCGATCTTACAGGATAAATTAAATAGTATATTTCTTCATTTTATAAAATAACTTTTAGTATTACGTATTTTTAAAAAAAACTTTAATATTGTAATGTATGACGGAATTAAATCCGAACGTAAATTTATTTTTGTCTCATAGATCATGCCACGTCAATTGATAATTCTGACAGCAGAGATTTATAACAAACAGGGTTTTACTTGAACTTTAATTTTTTCTAAATAATGGAAGCAAATTGTAAAATGACTCGCGAACCGTCAAAAAAATTTTGTTAGTCGCTAATTGGACAGCGCGACTCTACTGCACTTGATCGAGATCAAAATAAAAGATAAAATGAACCAACTTTCCAGGAGATCTATTTGGCAACACCGTGTCCGAACCGCTATTCCAAACAACTGACTTGAGCCGTTGGGGGTATACAATACATACTATAAATTATATCATGAAATCTTTTTTACATTTCAGAAATAGTAGTCAACTAGTCTAAAATACAAAAAATCTTTTTTTAGAATTTTATTTCTTATAATAATATAACGTCAGTTACGCTGTACTGTATAAAAAATTCGAATTGATAAATATTGTACCTTTTTCACCAAGTATTTATATAACACAGCAATATACATATATTGATTTTTCCAATACGATCAGAGTTGAATTAAAAATGTAATTTTCTTAACCATGGAATCATTTAGACACTCATTAAACATTGGTAATCGTCGTTTCATAAGCTTGGAGGGCACAAATTTAGCGACTATAAGAAATAAATTTATATCTTTGAATGTACCAAAAGCCTTTTTTATTCCGCAATACTCACCAATCCAATTTTTATATAAAAGCAATTCAAGAATTTCTGTAAGAAAATGCAAAATTACAAAAGTATCATGTGATATATCTGCATTACAAGAATTTAGAATTTCTTACCATACATTCCGTTTTCTCCAAGGCACTTGGAACTGCATGCCAACATTGTTCCCAAAGATCTACGAATGAAAGAGAAGGAATGATTTACTAGAAGTTAATAGTTCAATTAAGAATTGCACATATGGCAATTATGAGTTATTTATTAGTTAGTTTGTACATATTAAGCGTAATTAAAGAATGGACTAGTATTTTTTTTAACCGTATCCAGTTCCTAATAGGCGATATTTTTCATTTTCATTTATTAAAGTGACTCAGAATCGATCGATATTAATTAAATTGTTTATGCTGAGAAAATAATACGTTAAACAATAAAGTTATTAATACTTTTAAATGCCTTATAGATATATATAACAAACATCGGAAATGGAGGTTAATAGAGTGATGTGCAAGTAAAAAAAAAAGTAAGTACATCATTTCCAGTAGTAAGACATTTAGATGCAATTGATAAAATTCGTAATCATTATAAATTAATAGATAAAGGCCCTGATGAAGATTTTGGATTAAAATTGTTGTTCCGGTGACTGATGCATCTGATGTAAAATATCTGATATTTACAATACTTTTTCCCCAAAACTAAAATACATAACTTTTTAATATATGATTTTAAAAAACCCACAACCGTTTATTCAAAGATGTACTGACGTTTCCCGGGTGGCAAATTAATCGCTCACCGAAGTAGATATCGGGAAACGAAGAGCTAAGCTTGACGCTGGGCTCAAATCCCACCCCCGGCAGGTGAACTTACATCAACGCTGCAAAAACTTGGGGTCTGCGAGTTTAATCCCGCAGTGCGAAGAGCGCGCTTAGCCCTCTCAAATTAGGTTTAGGGAAGGAAGAGCCCGAACAACGTAGCGCAACTCCACGCTATAGTTACTTCCTCTCCCCCCAACCACACAAGAGAACTTACATGGGCGCATTCGATAGTGGCACCTCGGGGGAAAAGCGCAAAATAGTCCAGGAGAGTGTTTTAAAATTGGGCCTTGTGGTAAAACCCCCAGCGAAGAAAAGAGGTTCCCTATAAATACGTGGAATGATCAAATAAAAAGATACGAAACGTCTCTGCGTGAGCCGAATGATACCTTGTTCCAAGTATTCCTGTGGCTGTGGCAAGAGCCAAACCCACAATGTGTCCTTCAGTTGGTCGTCCTAGTTGGAGCGCTTCCTTTTATAAGTTTTCTTGAGGTTCAAACACATGGAAGTCGCAGGGTGACAAGTCCACAGTATGGTCGAATGCTCATAGTAAACGAGCAGACCTGTTTCTCACTGTCTCTCCCCTAAGCGTCCGCCATCCGGCGATGAATATCGACCGGTTAACCCTCTTTCCCTGTCCGAAATCTGATAACACCTTGCTTCGTCTCTATGGTCGAATTTTTCAAAATGAACGTCATCATTTACTCACACGTTCTGCCGCGTCAATTAAACGGAACACGCAACTGTGTCTTGTGCGGGTGCCTACTCCTGCGCACGCGCAGTACCACACCGGACTCTGCATGCGCGTCCCTAGATGTCTCACGACGTTATCTCTAAGCGGCATATTTAAATTTCAAGCGTTCTTTCGTACCTTTACATTTGAACTCCCCTCTTAGAACCTCCATGTGTAATTGTTGCGTTTGCTAATGTATCAGAATTTTAAAACCATTTCTTGTCGTTTACAGTTTAAATATTAAAACGTCTTTCACTCAAATTCGCAACATTACCCAAACTATTCTGAAATATCAAGCAAAAACAATAACATAAAATATTTATTTCAAAAATGAAAACTTATTTTATTTCAATTGTTGATGTGACCAAAAAGATCGAAGATCTATATTGGGTTTGCCACCCTCCCCTTTCCCGACAATAACGTTTGCTTAGATGAGATAAAGAGACTCCACTGTTGTCTGAAAAAGATTATTTACTATAAGGAGATAATCCAGAATAATGTTCGTCCCACACACTCGATGGAAAACAGAATAGCGTCACAACTACACGTGAAATAAATTGGTCCCTGAGATCTGCGATCGATTTACGTTTTCAGAAATTCCAATGTCCTACCAACATTACGCGAGGTACAAATGTTATTCCTCTTACGAATGATAGCGATGTAAAAGCATAGACTACATTTAGTGCAAGTTCTGTACCAACATCAAGACAGGTCGACAAAAAAAATAAACACACAAATTGTTGTCAAGAAAGCCATTACAGAATGCCAATGACCACCTTCAGGTAAATAAAATAATTTACTGACAAACGTTTCAATAAACTAATAAACCCAATGCGTTTGCGTCCATGTTCTGCTTTTTATTATGTTAAACTTTATCGAAGTTAAATAACATGACATTGATATGAATATGCCCCGGGGGTCAAACAGACTGCAAGCCAAGAAGAAACGTTTACATGAATCTCCTTTAACTACAATTTTCACACAACATTTCCCCAGATACATTCGGAATATTGAAGGTTCATCTAAAGCTGNAAATAACATGACATTGATATGAATATGCCCCGGGGGTCAAACAGACTGCAAGTCAAGAAGAAACGTTTACATGAATCTCCTTTAACTACAATTTTCACACAACATTTCCCCAGATACATTCGTAATATTGAAGGTTCATCTAAAGCTAAGAAGGAAAATTAAAAATTCTAGTGATGTATTGATCAACTAGAAGAGTAAATCTTTAGAAAACAATTCGTTAGAAAACAATGTAATGTTTTTAATTGAACGGATTCTATTCAGTTTATATGCCAATATTTTAATGAGATAAATTCAATGATAGTGCAAAAATGATACAAATAATTTTATTTACTTACTTTCCTGTATGTCTGTTTCAAATACACAGTAGTGTACGGCGTTTTCCAAATATTTCTAAAATCAACCAAACAAGAATTAATACACATTTTGTGGTAAATTAAACGTTGTTTATCTCTTCCTTCTTTATTGGACAATTCAATGCATCTGAATAAGTTGAATATTTTACATTCTCACAAACGAGGTAAAATCAGATTTATAGAATCGTAAACGTACTAATCTTCCAAACATAACTAGTATAATATGTTGTTAAGGATGGTAACATTGTGAGAAATAGAAATATTAAAATATTTCAGGAAGTTTTACGTTAACTAACGGAACAAAATAATATTTATTAACAAAAGAGATTTTAGAATGTTGAGAAAGATAAAAAATTAACATGTAACTTCTATCATATCAAAAGACAACGAAGCCTCTCACAGCAAACATGTCCGGAAAGTGTTGTATTCCTTAAACCTCGTAATAAATGTTTATTCCTTTTCTTCGTCTTTAACATTGTTCATACACGGTGATGCCTTACGAACATGTGGAAATCCTTGATAAATTCCTTTCGAAAATATACATTTATATATTAATCAATAAATAATAAGTGCACAAAACTTCTCATAAGTGTAACAGTATTACAATAATATATTACTGCAAATGGACAGATCTTATCGGCTGGCAGAATATAAGAAAATACAATTAAATAAAAAAATACATATTACAAAGAACTAAAATTAAAGTTTATGAAGTAAGTGTTCAAACTATATCAATAAATTAGTACTAAAATATTAAATTAAAACATTTGACGTCGAAACAATAAAAAAGATTTACTTATTATTACTTGTAAACAATATTAAATATAAAAAGGCATGTGACGCTAAATAAATAAAAAATTAATAATTACTATTTGTAACTTAACTGGCCAAAGTTTATAATTAGTTATTAAACATTTTTACTCTCGTGATACTGTTCGAAAAATTATTATGTTGTTTCAGGTTTCATTTAAAAAGTATTCGAAAGCAGATTTTGATTTTTTTTTCATCCTGTAACTCTCGCGAAATGACATCTTTCGTTTAAGAAATAACCCCTTTTGTCTCTGTGGACTTGAATGGTTTCCATCTATGGGGGGAGGCCAAGAGGGGTACAGCTGACTCTCCCTGAATTGCACCAGAACTCTTAACGGGTAGATGAATACTTTCCCATTTTAAACAATTAGCAAATTTGTCTACTATTTAAAATTTTTGTTATTCTTGGTTACTTATTTGATGAGTTAATTTATTTACTTTGAAATATAATATTGTTTTTAAAACCAAAATTTCGAACTGAAATAATAATCAGATCCCTCGCCTGTTTGCCCTCAGCCCTACTTGACTACGGTCTCGATCCACCATTGTTCTCAACTTGAGAAGATATTACCTCGTGTTTTTTTGCATTCATGTATAAATCTTCTTGTTCCTGCCCCTTTGAACACAAGATACAAACTAATGAAATCAGCAGCAACTTGATAGAAATCAACGCCATGGTGCACTCACTTCTGCTCCATACATTTTGCAGACACTTATATGAGGAGTAAATGAACAAAAACTGAATTCAATTAATGACTTTTTTCCGCATTTTCAGAGAGAATAATTATGATTGCATCTACGGACACGTTTTGATACAGCATGGCCGTTTCCGTTGGAAGTTATTAAACGAGACAGCGAGTAACAGGTACCTGCTATGTTTCCCGTTTCATTCAAGGAGGTTATTAACGTATGATAAATTTTCTTCTGCCTTAAAACTTTTGATAGGAACTGATGGGGCGGTCCCTTGCATGCATTACGAGATTCGTTGAATTTATAGTCTTCCACATGTAAATTTATATTTACCTTCGTCACAAAAAAATTATTTTCGTTATAATGCGCATCATGTATTCGAAAATCTTTTATTCATTTCAATCGCTTCAAATACCTGCATCCACGGCAGAAAATTTGTAAGTGAAATTCTTATTAACTCCTACACCGAAGTGTGCCGACAAATAACGTGCAAAATCTGGATGTGATATTAGGATACGTGCAAAAGCTATACATATTATGAAATATGACAACGTTTCTGCCACACTTCTCCACATAAGTTGTTTGCTGTTTTTTGCAATCCTGACCTTACATCCAATTTGACACTTTACTTCTTTTTTTTTTAATTGTACCCTTCCGAACGTTTTGGATAATATTCACTACATGTATTTTTTTTTACTCCGGCAATTTTTTAGATTTCAAAGCAGCTTCTCGATTATTGAGAAAAAGGACTGAATTCCGATTTCTGAAAGAAACAAAGTTCTCTGTGCACATGAAAATATATCTTCATGTGTGCATATGAGAAAAAACAAAAAAAATGAAATTTCAGTTTCATCAAGGACGAAGGGTGTCGTCTCGTAAAGATAATTCTTGTCCCTATAAGAGCACCTCAGAATTCAGTGATTAGTTGGTGTTGAATGGTTGACTGAATCCAAAGGCAAACAGAGTGGCGCCTTTCTAATTCTCAAGTCAAGGAGTTCGACTCTCTGTTCCGTCTCCCTTTTTCATTTGAGATAAAATAATGAATCTGTTCATCACAAATTTAGAGATATCAGCATGCTCCCATAGTCAAAGTATACATGATGTTCCATTGTATAGACAGTTTCTGAAGGACGAGATATATTCTTACATTTTAAAATTAATATATAAAAATAAAAAATTTGTATTCAATATAACACAAAAATTTTACTTGCGTAATTATCGTCTTAAGTTCTTTCGGAAAGTATATTTTAAAATCGTAACTATATGTCATGATGCCACCTGAGGTGTGCACAACCAAGCATGTTGGAATTGGTGAGCGAGATCGGGTTACGAGGTCATGACGTCGGGGTTATAAAACATATATATAGAGAGAGAGAGGATAGTAGTAGAGAGTAGAGAGTGTGGAGGACATATATATATATCATGTTCTTACATTCAATAAACTTTATTTTTCTCTATATTATAATTTCATCTAAAGTTGTTGTCTCACTACCCCGTCCCAGGGAATATAAAACAACTTAAACTTCTATGTTCTAATATGTGCTTCTTTACTGTATTGATATGATATGATCTGACATAATTTGTAACTCTTATATGTCAATCGGAATTCAAGTATTATACAAAGCACTTTTATAAAACATTAATGAAAAACTCTAAAGGTTAAATCTCACAATGTTAATAAGGAAAAAAATAAATTTCATTTACTAGAAAAATGTTGATCCCAGATATAGCCCCTTACCAGATATAGTGCAACATAAAACAACATGCTCAGAAAGTAATATTACAAAGAAAATGTTTCTAGAGTTCAATATATATAACAAGAACACAAATTAATTTTTGTAAGATATTTAAACAAAATTGAGTTTCAATTAACACAGATTAACTAGTTACTTTATTACGAGTATATACCTTTTTACGAACCAACTTGTATATTTATATTTGTGAAGATAAACGTATTTATTAGACAATTAACATATTATTAACATTAAATTAAATTAGCAGCGACGCAGTTGACAAGATATATACATATTTAAATATGAAGTTATTTCAATTAGTTGATGTCAGCATTCCAGATACAAGGTCATATTTTACGAACTTTTTGTTTTAAATCTAGAAATCTCCTCTAATTGACATAATTTTTATCGTCAATAAAATAGAGAATTTCGAATTTTCAGAAGCCGTTGAACAAAAAAATAAAGTTATACGAATAAGGTTTTTCATTGATATATTTATGTGACCTATGCGGGGTATTTAAATGGCGTTCTACTTATTGCTGCCTTTTTTCGTCATGCGTTAATCACCTTATGGGGGTAGCTCGGTAAGACTGATTGTATCACTCATATAAATTAAAGTAATTTTCTATTATTTTAACTTTTATCGTGGAATCGTCTGTTGGTCTAGGTTTTTGGGTAGACACCACCGAAAAACTTTGTCCAATAGATGTCTTGCGAAATATTTACATGGAGCTTTCATGGCCAATGTGAGCAATATATACAACGTGTCGGAAACTACAAGAAAATCTCTGCGTCTTTATCGATCGCATAGGCACTGGAACTATGTAAAAGTATACTTGATTGTAATAAAAATACAGAGTAGGAAATGGATATGCTTGTAGTTGTCTAATTTATATCCAAACAATATTTTTAATAAAAATACATACATATGGCATCTAGATTTATCATATTATACATTTAGAGCAAAAAATTTAATAAAGAAAAAAGTTATATGCACTTATTGGATTAAACTAACAGTATTCGTGGTATTATAATAAATTTATTCTCAAAAAACAGTACATAATGCGTATGACTACGTGGAGGACAATAAACAAATTTACTCTCCGTAAGCAAGCAAGGAACCATCCCTTCATCTGATCATGGGCCCTAAAACAGGCGCGGATTCAAAAAAATTTAACATAAGTTCGTAGATCAGATAAAACGTTAGCTGCAAGTTATAAAACTAATAGAATGTCAATATTGAAATAGCATTTGTATTTGTATGACTTACTAAGAACAGAAATACACAGCATGAAAAACTATACGTCTTTATTACAATGGGATAGTTTCAGACGCGGTGGAATAAAGAACTAAATTAATAATAGCCGTATTACTCTTATGAAAATTAATAACCTTTAAAGGACGGGTCGAATATCCTTTTATTTTTAAATAATGACTTTTATCTTCTTCAAAAGATCTGATATATTAATCTCATGGAATCAATAAGTAAAAACGGTAGGTTTTACAAAGGCAGTTTGGCACACTGCTAAAGTACTTGCTAGATGGGAAGTGTGAAATGAATTTATCTTGATTAAATCCACTTTTTTTTTATTTTTTATGTTTTTACTTTCAAACTTTTACTTAGATGACTAAACATCTTCTGCGGAAAGTATTAAATGCTCGCTAAGTTGTAGATTTCTTTGCTCGTACTTTTTATCCTTGTAAAGGACTGTTTTGGTCATATAGTAACGAGTTCAATACCCGTTTCAATATAACGTCTTTTTCTGACTAGGGTTTGAGTTAACTACGGTTGACGCATAAATTGTGTCTTTAACGATTTCCTCCCACGCTTCACATACAACATCCCAGAGCGCATAAGTGGTTGTGGAAGGTGTATCAGGCCAATTTTCGACAATGACACGCTTCGTCTCCGCCCACACTTTTTCGATTGTGAAGGCCAGTGGAGAATTTTCACTTCCTCCTGATCTGCAATCCGTTCCTCTACCAAACGTGACGTGTGGACATGATGAATTATAATGCGGAAAAAAATGGTTCTACAGCAGGAAACAATTGCCGAACCGCAGGGATCATATATCTCGCAAGATATGAAGATACTGATGCCCATCAAGACGATCTTGTATTCTGTGAGGAATGCCAACACCGCAAGAACTTATACAGTCCCAACACGCCATAGATACGCGTTCAGATCGTGCACTCTCTCACATACGCAGGCAAGGTCAATATGGTCGATATACGAGCACAGGTCCATTTTTTGCAGAGGAAGAAATACTCTCGTCTGAGAAAGTTACGTTTCCCCAATTACGATTAATATTTTCCTCGGCAAAACTAACCTATGTACTCTATATTCCTCGGAAAGCGCCTATTTTGTCGCTGCACTCCTAGATCGGAGTCCATTATCTCTCAGACAGTTTCTAACAGTTCTCGCGCAAGCGCGAAAATTAGACATGCGTCCTAACTGTTCTGAAGAGCGGAAAAAAGCTCTTTAGCCTGGTTCACCAAAACGGCGTCTTGACTTTGATAGACACTCGCCACAATCCAGAGCCAGCACGCCTTCCAACCCTTCAAGTTTCACGATATTGTTGAACCCACTTGCAAGCAGTTCTCTGACATTCTCCGTATTGCCTTCCAGCTGCCGATGCACTGCAATTGTCACTTTCTACCAACGCAATCACCTTTTCCCTAACGGAGTGATCGTGATAAGACATGGCAGTAGAATACTTTGCAAGGTTCACTTTGCTAAGCTCGTGTAAGTCAAGACCCCCTCCACTGCGAAACACGAGGTCGTCTAATCAAATAAGGTAAAGTATTGCAAATATTTCTACTTACAGCCGTAGATGAAAGAAATAATTTTAACAAATAACTATACAAAGAAAAAATGTTGATTTTTGTATATTTTTCTATGAATTGACAAAATTTTGTTACCAAACAATACTTTTATATTACGAATATAATAATTTTTAATCTAAAATGAACTAATTTGAAGTGTATTGGCCCTCCCAACTGCATGGGAAACGTGGCCCAGGAGAACGAAACCCCACCACGAATGATACGATCTATAAGTCACTGGTTCAATCCCAGATGATACACGAGAAAAGGTTTTTGAAAGCGAATTCAATTATAAATCAACTGAGAATGTCTCTTTGAAAGCTCATAAAAACGATATCTTCATGAAAACTCTGTCGATGCTGAGAAAATATAAATGTGTTATTTGCCAACATCGCATAACACGTCATCGCACCAACTTTGTTGGGATGTAAGAAGATAACAAGCTAACGCAGTTCATATCATCCATATCATCTAGTATATTCGAACGTCTTCGCATTACTCTAATTTTTGTTTAACGTGTTGAAAAAATTGAAACATGCAATGCTAAGAAAATTCTAATTGGGCACCGTTTTATAAGATCTTTATTATTTTAATACAATCTAGTTTCCTCAATTATTAAGTTTGATTTATACCATAGTCTCGCGTAACTGTACTTTATTCACACATTGTAATGTGACTCTTCCAATTCCCTTTTAAGATACATTTAAATTTGATATTGCTGATTATGTAATAACGACCTGTATTAGTCGCCATGTGTGCCTTTGAATGAAACCTGCAAAGACAACCAATCCTAACATTTACTAATATCAAACTAATTAAAATTTAAAAAGTGTATTTTAACACTATGACCGAAAATTAATAAGGTATATGGTGTAGAGTGAGATCTAACATTGAAAGTGTTGTAACATAATACTTCTAAACGAATATAACAAATGACTGATAGTAAATTTGTCATCGCGAAATCTCTCCATAATTATGTTTCTCTTCTCGATTGATGCATTCTAAATTTGGATTATTTCAGGTTATAGAATGAGATATCATACTGAATTAAATGACGAAAGTTTCATCTTCGGTGATCAGCATGAATCTAGCAAAAAATTCTGAAATTAAAATCAAAGTAATGAGGTTTTTTAATTGTGTATGCTCAGATCAAAATTACATTTAGTAACATTAATGAGTTTGAGAATAGGGTTTTTCAAGACAATGTGTCTAACTATTGTGTTTGAATTAATACCTCTTATGGATATATCAGTGCTTTCCTATTTGTAAAAGTGTTTTGATATTCTTTGTTTTGTTTTTCTTTCCTTTTTTCAAACTTGTTCGTTCGTAATCTAATATTTTTGTTACATACCTTGCTATTTAGCAATAAGTGCAAATAATATAAAATCTTCGAAAAACACTTGGATCTACAACAAACAATACATCTTAATTGATGCAAATATCATTTTATTTCTTTATGGTATGGGCACTTTTGAGACATACAAGAAGACAGTTTGACTTGACTAAAAAGAATTCTCAATATATAAGCTTAAACCTAAATATTTTGTAAACGTATGACTCGACTAGCGAATATATGTGATTGAATTCTTACAATGTCACCCACATTGTATCGTGGAACAATAGAGATTTTTCTGCATTATTCGTCATTGAGATACACAATACTATTATATCCAACATACTCCATTCCATGGCATGTTGTATTGAGATCACATAAATGCGAACTATTTGCCTTTCTAAGTATTACTTGCTGTAAATACTTTGAAATGTGCCTGACTAAAAGCAAATACATTTTCATTGTTTCTGCTCTACCATTAGACCACCTAATATAAAAGCTACTTTAATTCTACGTTATATTTGTTTTAAAAAAGTGACGTGTCATTCGCGTCTTCGTGGTCTGTTAGGGACCAACACTTCTGCGATCTAAATTTGTATTTTAAGAGGCAGCAAAAAGTAGAAAGCCTTTTAAATAACCCGCATAAATCACATAAATATTCCAATGAAACACCTCATTCGTATAACTTGATAAAAATGTTCAACGCCATCAGATAATATACTCGATTGTATTGATGGTAAAATATTATGATAATTAGAGGAGATTTGTAAATTTAAAACAACAAGTTCTTAATATATGACCCTGAAACTGGAATGCTGAGGCCAACCAGTTAAAAAAACTTCATATTTAAATTTCTATGTATCTTCTCAACTGCGTCGCTGCTAATTTAATTTACTGTAAATATTATGCCTAAAGTCTAATTAATACGTTTATCTTCACAAATATAAATATCCATGTTGGTTCGTAAAAAGTTATATACTTGTAAAGAATGCATCTAAATTACCAAGTTCGTCCCCTGCTATTAAAATCAACGATTAATACTGAAAATCGGTGCTAAGATTTTAAATAAAAAAATGAATAATAATTATTATATGTGTATCAAATGAATTCTGTATTTCTGAAGAAGATTGATTTATAATTATGTTCCTTGAATTTATGTAAGTGTTCAGGAAATAAACACGAAAGAAATAACGAAAGAACGAAATAAAGGGAATAGAAAAAAGGGGAGAAAGTAAGAAAGAAGAAATGAAAACAGTAACTTAATAAGAAAGAAAACAAGGAAGAAAAGAAGAAAAAAAGAAGATAGGATAGAAAAAAGAAAAGAAAAAAAAAGAAAGAAAAGAAGGCAGAACAGAAGAAAAAAAAGAAGAAAAGAAACAAAAAGGAAAAAGAAGAAAGATAAGAAGAAACGAAAGAGTAAAGGAAGAAAGAATCAAAGAAGGTAGGTAACGGAGAAGAAAGAAATTGTAAATAGGAAAGCTAAAAGTTAATTATAGAAAATGATGAAATTGATGTCTCTGAGAATGAGATAGTCAATGAAATGCAGTATTAATTTTTCTTATATAAATTATTCTGGAATATTTTTCTTTTTTTAGTAAATCACATAAATTTCCCATGTATGAGATGCGATGTTTTATGGTGTGATTAACTTAGTCAATCTCTGTGAATAAATCTCAATTTCATTTGAATATCTTAATAAACGTGATTTGTTTTTTGTTGTATTTACTGATATCTAAACAAAGTTTTTTGTAATATTACTCCCTGAGCATGTGGTTTTACGTTGCACTGTTACAGCCATATTACACTATTACAGTTATATCTGGGATCAATATATTTCTAATCGAGGTAATTTATTTATTCTTTATTAATATCGCTAGAAATAACCTTTAGTGTTATTCTATCTTATTTTATTCTATTGTTTTCTATAATTCTTATATTCTGACTGATTAATAAGAATAGTATAAAAGAATGGCAAATTATGTGAAATTACGATAGACAATACACTTCACTTCATTGCAATGAGCTTTGAGTTCTTTACACCGCTGTATAAAGTTTAAAATTATAGGAATATTTATATGTAATTCCTGATTCATATTGTAAAAAATCCATACGATAACTTGCGATTATTTCTCAATTCTTTTTTTTTTAATTTTTTTTTGTTACAGATAGAAACCATCGTTTTTACGGAGAAGTTTAATTTGTTTTTATTCCCTAGGATGGCGTTGTGAGACAACAACTTGAGATGTCATTTTAATGCAGAGAATAATAAAGTTTATTGAAGTGAAGAACATAAAGAATAATTTTTTGTAATGAAAGTCCAAGACAAGTATAANAAATTATAGGAATATTTATATGTAATTCCTGATTCATATTGTAAAAAATCCATACGATAACTTGCGATTATTTCTCAATTCTTTTTTTAAAAAATTTTTTTGGTTACAGATATAAACCATCGTTTTTACGGAGAAGTTTGATTTGTTTTTATTCCCTACGATGGCGTTGTGAGACAACCACTTGAGATGTAATTTTAATGCAGAGAATAATAATGTTTATTGAAGTGAAGAACATAAAGACAGGGTTCTGAATGGATGGGTCCTGAATGGGTTCTGAATGGGTCCTGAATGGGTTCTGAATGGGTATGGAATGGTTGAAGATAGCCGTATTTATAGCTGATTCACAGAACGTGCATAAAAGAGCACGTTCAGGAATGATGTTCATGGAGCGTACATAGTAGGTACGTTCAAGAATGCTGACTCATGGAACGTACATAGTGGGTATGTTCATGAGTACTAGTTCATGGAGTTTACACAATATCGATAGTATCGAGTGCATCGATTGTATCTAAATTAACTATCGATTAGTATTGATTACGTTATGGCTCGAAGAGCACTTATTTTTAAACAATTATTTTTGAAGACACTACATAATTATACACAAAATAGACATGTTTATAACAAAGAGAAATAATTAATAACAATGTATAAACAATTAATAATAGCAATAAACAATAAACTCCTTACATACTTTTGGTTTGTAACAATTTCGCTTTAAGTACATTGAATTCAATGATCTCTTAATGGGGAAATTTGAATACCGCTAGTCAATTAACATAGAGTAGAACACCTCTTAACCGATATGGTGGGATTCTACATTCTGACCGGTTACTCGTTTCGCCGATTAATTCGAGGTTCAACGAAATATGTGATACGTGCAAATCGAGCCTGAACTTCTCCATGAATTCCTGAATAAACAAGTAAGTTGGGCGTCATTGCAACTCGATTTATTGATCTGTATATTTTTATACATAAGTGTTCGAAAACGAAAATGTTAAACATTATCAATTCACATGAACTCTAAAAACTTAATAAATCTACAAAACTTAATGTATGATTGTATGTAGAAAAAATAGTGTTCCCGAGATGGGCCGATTAATTCGAGTCTGGCTATGAGGGGTTCTTCAGAAGGGGCCATTGCTCCATTTACTACTGTAAATCTAAGATGATCGGTTCGTCAACATTGCAGAAATTGCGGATAAACGCAAGATGAAGTTAAAGGCTCAACGACAACACCACCAATACTTTGTCTTTTTTACATAGTCTCGACAAATTACTTATTTCATTTACTGCGTTCAGTGGCTCAGAATATTGGATGAAACTTCTATTATGTATCACAATATGTAATTTCACTTTTATCAACAACGAAGGGAGTCGACATCAATGAAGATTCTGGTTCCTTTGAGACCACCTCAGAAAACTGTGGATCTCGCTAGTTGAATGTCAATGGTTGTCTTAGACCAGAGGCGAGCGGGATAGCGTTGTTATTCTTAAGGTACCGAGTCCGAATCTCGGTCCCGTCTCCCATTTTCATGCGACAAAACACAATTAAAGAGCAATTTTAGAGATTTCAGTATGCTCGCATAGTCAAGATACATCCGACTACTTTTCATTTTAATGAGTGAAGTAGTATCTTTTCTTGATGTAAGTTTTAAAATATGTTATCTTCGAGAGTAAAATATCATATTCGTTTTGGATCAAAGAAAGACGAACTTGTGTAATGTTCTGTAGAAATAAATGATAGATGAGAGAAAGGTTAACGTTTGAGTAGTCAGATACATAGTTACCTCGCTATTACGCGACACTACAAATAATTTTAAAAAATTTATTGCCGCACTGGTTAGTGAAAACTCTATTTTTCGAGAGATGAATAGAAGGTAGGATAAGGTAATGTTGTTTATTCAATTCCGATATGACAGTATACTATTTATTCATGAACTAGAACTACAAACGTGATACAAATAAAACAAAATTTCACCTTATATTTATCGCAGAGAGCCTTTCATACTTTTCAAAAATACAAGAATATAATTATCAAATACTTAATTTTGTTTGTGTTTTTCATTTGCTTCTCTCGAATTCATTCGAACACAGCAAAAGTGCCTTTCCTCGGTGCTTGAAGGTATAGGCCATCACTTAAAAAAGAGATACAAGTATTACATATATATATATATAACTTTATTGCTAAAATAGATTACTGTCGGTAACCAATCAAGGGTTCTATGGCACAAACTAATGGTTCGTTTATAAAATTAACTTATCACCGAAAAAATCGTATTAAATAAACACAAAAATATTATTTCAGAAGTATCTATTATTATCAAAACATTCAAAAAGTATTGTTGATAAATAAAAACTATTAAATAACACTAAATTCGATGTTTATTACTTTAATAGATGCCGCATTTAGTAATTCCATAAAAGGTTACAAATTTGTAAAAGTTTAAATATACAATTTATTTGTGTTATTTGTAATATTTGCTCTTTAATACTAAGAAAATTATTTAGTTAGATATTTGTCGTTGCGTCATGTTGTTTGTGGATGTCGTTTTTTAAATATATGAACTCACCTTTATCTTTACAACAGTCTTTTAACATCTCATATTCCGTTCCATTGATCCACGATTTCCTCGGAACTTTAAAGAATTCCATTTTTTCGTTCATCTGTCACAAAACACAGAGAAAACATCACGTTCAGCCATGAAACCTCTTCGTTCATATTCTGAAACACTATCGAAAAAATAGACGGAAGACGCGTAGAATCGTGTTGTAAAGATGATATAAAGTGGCAATAGCGCAGAATAAATTAAAACATTAAAGTATCTGAAATTGGTATAAATAAGCAAAGTAACGTGTTCTCTCTGTGATTTCAACTTGAAAATCATGTCTTAATTCCAAATACATTGCATGTTATGAAGGAAGTTTTACTTGCAAATAAAAGACCGATTTTGAAGTCACGAATGCGATGGGAGATTGCATTTATTTGATAAAAAATTTTGATACTATTTTTACAATATTTTAATCTATACTTCACCGGACATTAAAAAAATTTAATTTAGAATTTTTTTAACTTGTTCTGTGATGAGATGCATTAATCAATAAACGATTGCTCTCGCCATGCGTAATTTTTCATAATGCGTAATAATATGTATTTTAAACGAGTTCCCAAATACAGTTTGTACTATACTATTAACTGATAACTTAAAATAAAATGTTTTTTTCTCTTCCTTGTAACACATATTGTTTTTTCTTTTAAGAGTTAGAATATAAATAAATAAAACTGTAATACATATCCATGATTAGAGACATTTAAGAATTGTTATCCCACCTAAACACGGAGGACCGTGTAAATGACGGTGACGAATTTTTGAAGAGTGTATTTGTGTATACAACCCCTTATTTCAAAATGATAATTAATAGATGTCTTACGAGATGTATTGTAATTTTAAATCCAATATCATTACATTCTCGTCCTTCAGTAACTGAATCTGTTCTTGAAATACATAGTAGACCACCCTTCTTTTGCTCCAGAAACATCTCATTCTTTCGCTTCTCTTAATGATAGCCACCACCATTGAGAAAATAGTCCGGAGAAGAATCTCGACAAACATTTTAGCATACACGTGAGGTTTTTGAGTGCTCTACTGCCAAGCTTTCCAGTTACCTTAGCACGTGGACCACTTACTAAACACTTTTAATCAATCAGATAAGCACGGGATGAAGTTTGGCAAGATGATACCCGATGAATAAAACTAATAGGCCTTTTTTATTTATTTTTATCGCGTAGTTTTGATTCTCACCGATCTTACAGGATAAATTAAATAGTATATATCTACATTTTATAAAATAACTCTTAGTACAACGTATTTTTAAAAAAAACTTTAATATTGTAATGTATGACGGAATTAAATCCGAACGTAAATTTATTTTTGTCTCATAGATCATGCCACGTCAATTGATAATTCTGACAGCAGAGATTTATAACAAACAGGGCTTTACTTCAACTTTTCATTTTTCTAAATAATGGAAGAAAATTGTAGTATGACTCGCGAAACGTCAAAAAAATTTTGTTAGTCGCTAATTGGACAGCGCGACTCTACTGCACTTGATCGAGATCAAAATAAAAGATAAAATGAACCAACTTTCCGGGAGATCTAATTGGCAGCACCGTGTCCGAACCGCTAATCCAAACAACTGACTTGAGCCGTTGGGAGTATGCAATACATACTATAAATTATATCATGAAATCTTTTTTACATTTCAGAAATAGTAGTCAACTGGTCTAAAATACAAAAAATCTTTTTTTAGAATTTTATTTCTTATAATAATATTTATATAATAATATAACGTCAGTTACGCTGTACTGTATAAAAAATTCGTATTGATAAATATTGTACCTTTTTCACCAAGTATTTATATAACACAGCAATATACATATATTGATTTTTCCAATACGATCAGAGTTGAATTAAAAATGTAATTTTCTTAACCATGGTATCATTTAGACACTCATTAAACATTGGTAATCGTCGTTTCATAAGCTTGGAGGGCACAAATTTAGCGACTATAAGAAATAAATTTATATCTTTGAATGTACCAAAAGCCTTTTTTATTCCGCAATACTCACCAATCCCATTTTTATATAAATGCAATTCCAGAATTTCTGTAAGAGNTAGTTCGATTAAGAATTGCACAAATGGCAATTTTGGGTTACTTATGAGTTATTTTGTACCTATAAAGCGTAATTAAAGAATGGACTAGTATTACTTTTTAAACTATATCCGGTTCTTAATTGGCGATATTTTTCATTTTCATTTATTAAAGTGACTCAGAATCGATCGATATTAATTAAATTGTTTATGCTGGAAAAAATACTACGTTAAACAATAAAGTTATTAATCCTTGCAATTCCCTTATAAATATATAAAGTAAAGTAATGAGAAATGTAGGTTAATAGAGTGATGTGAGGTACAAAAATTTAAGTACATCATTTCCAGTAGTATGACATTTAGATGCAATGGATAAAATTTGTAATCATTATTAATTAATAGTTAAAGGCCCTGATAAAGATTTTGGATGAAAATTGTTGTTCCGGTGACTAATGCATCTGATGTAAAATATCTGATATTTACAATACTTTTTCCGCAAAACTAAAAAATTAACTTTTTATATATGATTTAAAAAAACACACAACCCTTTATTCAAAGATGTACTGACGTTTCCCGGGTGGCAACTTAAGCGCTCACCGAAGTAGATATCGAGAGACGTGGAAACGGAGCGGAGCTAAGCTCTACGGTGGACTCAAATCCCACCTCCGGCAGGTGAACTTACATCATCGCAGCCAAAAATTGGTGTCTGCGAGTTTAATCCCCCAGTGCGATGAGCGCGCTTAGCCCTCTCAAATTAGGTTTAGGGAAGGAAGAGCCCCAACAAACGTAGCGCAACTCCACGCTATAGTTACTTCCTCTCCCCCCAACCACACAAGTGAACTTACATGGGCGCATTCGATAGTGGCACCTCGGGGGAAAAGCGCAAAATAGTCCAGGAGAGTGTTTCAAAATTGGGCCTGGTGGTAAAACCCCCAACGAAGAAAAAAAGGTTCCCCTTTAAATACGAGGAGTGATAAAATGTAAGTATACGAAACGTTTCTGAGTGTATAATAGAAGTAGTTACTCAAAAATAATCACCACAAGTCTAAGCTCAACGATCACACTGTTTCACAAGCCGAAGCATTATGTTGTTCCAAGTATTCGTATGAATATTCCCTGTTCCAAGTATTCGTGTGGCTGTGACAAAAGACAAACCCACAATGTGTCCTTCAGTTTCTCGTCCTAGTTGGAGCGCTTCCTTTTTAGATTCTTCTTTGTTGATCAAACACATGGAAGTCGCAGGGCGACAAGTCCACAGTATGGTCGGATGCTCTCAGTAAACGAGCAGACCAGTTTCCCTCTGTCTCTCCCCTATACGTCCACCATCCGGAGATGAATATCGACCGGTTAACCCTCTTTCCCTGTCCGAAATCTGATAACACCTTGCTTCGTCTCTATGGTCGAATTTTTCAAAATGAACGTCATCATTTACTCACACGTTCTGCCGCGTCAATTAAACGGAACACGCAACTGTGTCTTGTGCGGGTGCCTACTCCTGCGCACGCGCAGTACCACACCGTCTCTGCATGCGCGTCCCTAGATGTCTCACGACGTTATCTCTAAGCGGCATATTTAAATTTCAAGCGTTCTTTCGTACCTTTACATTTGAACTCCCCTCTTAGAACCTCCATGTGTAATTGTTGCGTTTGCTAATGTATCAGAATTTTAAAACCATTTCTTGTCGTTTACAGTTTAAATATTAAAACGTCTTTCACTCAAATTCGCAACATTACCCAAACTATTCTGAAATATCAAGAAAAAACAATAACATAAAATATTTTTTTCAAAAATGAACTTATTTTATTTCAATTGTTGATGTGACCAAAAAGATCGAAGATCTATATTGGGTTTGCCACCCTCCCCTTTCCCGACAATAACGTTTGCTTAGATGAGATAAAGAGACTCCACTGTTGTCTGAAAAAGATTATTTACTATAAGGAGATAATCCAGAATAATGTTCGTCCCACACACTCGATGGAAAACAGAATAGCGTCACAACTACACGTGAAATAAATTGGTCCCTGAGATCTGCGATCGATTTACGTTTTCAGAAATTCCAATTTCCTACAAACATTACGCGAGGTACAAATGTTATTCCTCTTACCAATGATAGCGATGTAAAAGCATAGACTACATTTAGTGCAAGTTCTGTACCAACTTCAAGACAGGTCGACAAAAGAATATAAACACACAAATTGTTGTCAAGAAAGCCATTACAGAATGCCAATGACCACCTTCAGGTAAATAAAATAATTTACTGACAAACGTGTCAATAAACTAATAAACGCAATGCGTTTGCGTCCATGTTCTGCTTTTTATGTTAAACTTTATTGAAGTTAAATAACATGACATTGATATGAATATGCCCCGGGGGTCAAACAGACTGCAAGTCAAGAAGAAACGTTTACATGAATCTCCTTTAACTACAATTTTCACACAACATTTCCCCAGATACATTCGTAATATTGAAGGTTCATCTAAAGCTAAGAAGGAAAATTAAAAATTCTAGTGATGTATTGATCAACTAGAAGAGTAAATCTTTAGAAAACAATTCGTTAGAAAACAATGTAATGTTTTTAATTGAACGGATTCTATTCAGTTTGTATGCCAATATTTTAATGAGATAAATTCAATGATAGTGCAAAAATGATACAAATAATTTTATTTACTTACTTTCCTGTATGTCTGTTTCAAATACACAGTAGTTTACGGCGTTTTCCAAATATTTCTAAAATCAACCAAACAAGAATTAATACACATTTTGTGGTAAATTAAACGTTGTTTATCTCTTCCTTCTTTATTGGAAAATTCAATGCATCTGAATAAGTTGAATATTTTACATTCTCACAAACGAGGTAAAATCAGATTTATAGAATCGTAAACGTACTAATCTTCCAAACATAACTAGTATAATATGTTGTTAAGGATGGTAACATTGTGAGAAATAGAAATATTAAAATATTTCAGGAAGTTTTACGTTAACTAACGGAAGAAAATAATATTTATTAACAAAAGAGATTTTAGAATGTTGAGAAAGATAAAAAATTAACATGTAACTTCTATCATATCAGAAGACAACGAAGCCCCTCAGAGCAAACATGTCCGGAAAGTGTTGTATTCCTTAAACCACGTAATAAATGTTTCTTCTTTTTCTTCGTCATTAACATTGTTCATACACGGTGATGCTTTACGAACATGTGGAAATCCTTGATAAATTTCTTTCGAAAATATACATTTATATATTAATCAATAAATAATAAGTGCACAAAACTTCTCATAAGTGTAACAGTATTACAATAATATATTACTGCAAATGGACAGATCTTATCGGCTGGCAGAATATAAGAAAATACAATTAAATAAAAAAATACTTATTACAAAGAACTAAAATTAAAGTTTATGAAGTAAATGTTCAAACTATATCAATAAATTAGTACTAAAATATTAAATTAAAACATTTGACGTCGAAACAATAAAAAAGATTTACTTATTATAACTTGTAAACAATATTAAATATAAAAAGGCATGTGACGCTAAATAAATAAAAAATTAATAATTACTATTTGTAACTTAACTGGCCAAAAACAAAAATTTCGAACTGAAATAATAATCATATTCCTCGCCATTTTGCCCTCAGCCCTACTTGACTACGGTCTCGATCCATCAATGTTTTCAACTTGAGAAGATATTACCTTGTGTTGTTCTGCATTATTGTATAAATCTTCTTGTTCCTGCCCCTTTGAACAGAAGATACAAACTAATAAAATCAGAAGAAATTTGATAGAAATCAACGCCATGGTACACTCACTACTGCTCCTTACATTTTGCAGACATTTATATGAGGAGTAAATGAACAAAAACTGAATTCAATTAATGACTCTTTTCCGCATGTTCAAAAAGAATAATTATGATTGCATCTACGGACACGTTTTGATACGGCATGGCCGTTTCCGTCGGAAGATATTAAACGAGACAGCGAGTAACAGGTAACTGCTATGTTTCCCGTTTCATTCAAGGAGGTTATTAACGTATGATAAATTTTCTTCTGCCTTAAAACTTTTGATAGAAACTGATGGGGCGGTCCCTTGCTTGCATTACGAGATTCGTTGATTTTATAGTCTTCCACATGTAAATTTATATTTACCTTCGTCACAAAGAAATTATTTTCGTGATAATGCGCATCATGTATTCGAAAATATTTTATGCATTTCAATCCCTTCAAATACCTGCATCCACGGCAGAAAATTTGTAAGTGAAATTCTAATTAACTCCTTCACCGAAGTGTGCCGACAAATAACGTGCAAAATCTGGATGTGATATTAGGATACGAGCAAAAGCTATACATATTATGAAATATGACAACGGTTCTGCCACACTTCTCCACATAAGTTATTTGCTATTTTTTGCAATCCTGACCTTACATCCTATTTGACACTTTACTTCTTTTTTTTAAAATTGTACCCTTCCGAACGTTTTGGATAATATTCACTACATGTATTTTTTTTTACTCCGGCAATTTTTTAGATTTCTAAGAAGCTTCTCGATTATTGAGAAAAAGGACTGAATTCCGATTTCTGAAAGACACAAAGTTCTCTGTGCACATGAAAATATATCTTCATGTGTGCATATGAGAAAAAACAAAAAAAATGAAATTTCAGTTTCATCAAGGACGAAGGGTGTCGTCTCGTAAAGATAATTCTTGTCCCTATAAGAGCACCTCAGAATTCAGTGATTAGTTGGTGTTGAATGGTTGACTGAATCCAAAGGCAAACAGGGTGGCGCCTTTCTAATTCTCAAGTCAAGGAGTTCGACTCTCTGTTCGGTCTCCCTTTTTCATTTGAGATTAAATAATGAATCTGTTCCTCGCAAATTTAGAGATATCAGCATGCTCCCATAGTCAAAGTATACACGATGTTCCATTGTATAGACAGTTTCTGAAGGACGAGATATAATCTTACATTTTAAAATTAATATATAAAAATAAAAAATTTGTATTCAATATAACACAAAAATTTTACTTGCGTAATTATCGTCTTAAGTTCTTTCGGAAAGTATATTTTAAAATCGTAACTATATGTCATGATGCCACCTGAGGTGTGCACAACCAAGCATGTTGGAATTGGTGAGCGAGATCGGGTTACGAGGTCATGACGTCGGGGTTATAAAACATATATATAGAGAGAGAGAGGATAGTAGTAGAGAGTAGAGAGTGTGGAGGACATATATATATATCATGTTCTTACATTCAATAAACTTTATTTTTCTCTATATTATAATTTCATCTAAAGTTGTTGTCTCACTACCCCGTCCCAGGGAATATAAAACAACTTAAACTTCTATGTTCTAATATGTGCTTCTTTACTGTATTGATATGATATGANCCCTCGAACCAGGGACCACTAGCCTCTCCTCTTCGACCAAGCCGCTGAGTCACTCTCAGCCGGGCTACGACAGCACTACGATCATGACCTTGGCAACGCCTCTCTGGGTCTGAACTCCGTCACTAGCTTATGTGAGTATTAAAACAGTTCTTTCACACTATCTCTCGATGCAAAACCTCGGCACTTACCCCCTCCCTCCCCCCTTCTTCATGCATTCAACCCATTGCCGTGTCCAATCTCGCAGCCCGGACCGGCCAACCACGCGAGTTGCCAGCGAGGTTCACGACATTTTAAACACCATTAAAATTTATATTTATTATTATTTAAAAAATGCTGCACCTTGAAAATACACATTTTGTTACAATTTTTTAAATGTTTAATTACTCATTTAATTTTTGTCATTTGAACAAAGTAAAATTTTATCTTTAATACTAGATAACGTTTCGATTCAGGAATAATTTAATTACGTATTTTTGCTTGCGTTATGTCATTAGTTTGCTCTTGTTTCTTTTAAAATATGAACTCATCTTCATTGTTACAACGTTTAATTAATTCCACATATGAATTTTTTTCTAACATCTATGGTCTCAAAACCATCCAGAATTACATTTTTTCGTTCATCTGTCACAAAACACATAATAAACATTACATTCGGACATGAAACCTGTATGTTCGTATTGTTCAATTCTATAGAAAAATAAGACGAAGTTCGCGTAAAATCATGTTGTACAGAACTCGAAACGAATATCGGTCTTCGTCAATATTCTAAGTCCCGCGCTTTTAGCAGTTTGGTTAGTTAGGTTTGCAACAACACTCCCTTTCTTCATTCGACCAATCGTAGGCAAATTTGATACTACTTCCATATTTGCCAGACCAATAGAAGACTATTACTGGTGAATAAATTNCATCAAAAGATATTGTGTGGACATTTTTTAATTTGAACCAGGAATTACATAAAAATATTCCAATAATTACTGAACTGTATACAGTGGCGTAAAGAACTCGAAGCTCTATGATATGACCTGACATAATTTGTAACTCTTATATGTCAATCGGAATTCAAGTATTATACAAAGCACTTTTATAAAACATTAATGAAAAACTCTAATGGTTAAATCTCACATTGTTATAAGGAAAAAATTAAATTTCATTAACTAGAAATATGTTGATCCCAGATATAGGCCCTTACCAGATATAGTGCAACATAAAACAACATGCTCAGAAAGTAATATTACAAAGAAAATGTTTTTAGAGTTCAATATATATAACAAGTACACAAATTAATTTTTGTAAGATATTTAAACAAAATTGAGTTTCATTTAACACAGATTAACTAGTTACTTTATTACGAGTATATACCTTTTTACGAAGCAACTTGTATATTTATATTTGTGAAGATAAACGTATTTATTAGACAATTAACATATTATTAACATTAAATTAAATTAGCAGCGACGCAGTTGACAAGATATATACATATTTAAATATGAAGTTATTTCAATTAGTTGATGTCAGCATTCCAGATACAAGGTCATATTTTACGAACTTTTTGTTTTAAATCTAGAAATCTCCTCTAATTGACATAATTTTTATCGTCAATAAAATAGAGAATTTCGAATTTTCAGAAGCCGTTGAACAAAAAAATAAAGTTATACGAATAAGGTTTTTCATTGATATATTTATGTGACCTATGCGGGGTATTTAAATGGCGTTCTACTTATTGCTGCCTTTTTTCGTCATGCGTTAATCACCTTATGGGGGTAGCTCGGTAAGACTGATTGTATCACTCATATAAATTAAAGTAATTTTCTATTATTTTAACTTTTATCGTGGAATCGTCTGTTGGTCTAGGTTTTTGGGTAGACACCACCGAAAAACTTTGTCCAATAGATGTCTTGCGAAATATTTACATGGAGCTTTCATGGCCAATGTGAGCAATATATACAACGTGTCGGAAACTACAAGAAAATCTCTGCGTCTTTATCGATCGCATAGGCACTGGAACTATGTAAAAGTATACTTGATTGTAATAAAAATACAGAGTAGGAAATGGATATGCTTGTAGTTGTCTAATTTATATCCAAACAATATTTTTAATAAAAATACATACATATGGCATCTAGATTTATCATATTATACATTTAGAGCAAAAAATTTAATAAAGAAAAAAGTTATATGCACTTATTGGATTAAACTAACAGTATTCGTGGTATTATAATAAATTTATTCTCAAAAAACAGTACATAATGCGTATGACTACGTGGAGGACAATAAACAAATTTACTCTCCGTAAGCAAGCAAGGAACCATCCCTTCATCTGATCATGGGCCCTAAAACAGGCGCGGATTCAAAAAAATTTAACATAAGTTCGTAGATCAGATAAAACGTTAGCTGCAAGTTATAAAACTAATAGAATGTCAATATTGAAATAGCATTTGTATTTGTATGACTTACTAAGAACAGAAATACACAGCATGAAAAACTATACGTCTTTATTACAATGGGATAGTTTCAGACGCGGTGGAATAAAGAACTAAATTAATAATAGCCGTATTACTCTTATGAAAATTAATAACCTTTAAAGGACGGGTCGAATATCCTTTTATTTTTAAATAATGACTTTTATCTTCTTCAAAAGATCTGATATATTAATCTCATGGAATCAATAAGTAAAAACGGTAGGTTTTACAAAGGCAGTTTGGCACACTGCTAAAGTACTTGCTAGATGGGAAGTGTGAAATGAATTTATCTTGATTAAATCCACTTTTTTTTTATTTTTTATGTTTTTACTTTCAAACTTTTACTTAGATGACTAAACATCTTCTGCGGAAAGTATTAAATGCTCGCTAAGTTGTAGATTTCTTTGCTCGTACTTTTTATCCTTGTAAAGGACTGTTTTGGTCATATAGTAACGAGTTCAATACCCGTTTCAATATAACGTCTTTTTCTGACTAGGGTTTGAGTTAACTACGGTTGACGCATAAATTGTGTCTTCAACGATTTCCTCCCACGCTTCACATACAACATCCCAGAGCGCATAAGTGGTTGTGGAAGGTGTAACAGACCAATTTTCGACAATGACACGCTTCGTCTCCGCCCACACTTTTTCGATTGTGAAGGCCAGTGGAGAATTTTCACTTCCTCCTGATCTGCAATCCGTTCCTCTACCAAACGTGACGTGTGGACATGATGAATTATAATGCGGAAAAAAATGGTTCTACAGCAGGAAACAATTGCCGAACCGCAGGGATCATATATCTCGCAAGATATGAAGATACTGATGCCCATCAAGACGATCTTGTATTCTGTGAGGAATGCCAACACCGCAAGAACTTATACAGTCCCAACACGCCATAGATACGCGTTCAGATCGTGCACTCTCTCACATACGCAGGCAAGGTCAATATGGTCGATATACGCGCACAGGTCCATTTTTTGCAGAGGAAGAAATACTCTCGTCTGAGAAAGTTACGTTTTCCCAATTACGATTAATGTTTTCCTCGGCAAAACTAACCTATGTACTCTATATTCCTCGGAAAGCGCCTATTTTGTCGCTGCACTCCTAGATCGGAGTCCATTATCTCTCAGACAGTTTCTAACAGTTCTCGCGCAACCGCGAAAATTAGACATGCGTCCTAACTGTTCTAAAGAGCGAAAAAAAGCTCTTTAGCCTGGTTCACCAAAACGGCGTCTTGACTTTGATAGACACTCGCCACAATCCAGAGCCAGCACGCCTTCCAACCCTTCAAGTTTCACGATATTGTTGAACCCACTTGCAAGCAGTTCTCCGACATTCTCCGTATTGCCTTCCAGCTGCCGATGCACTGCAATTGTCACTTTCTACCAACGCAATCACCTTTTCCCTAACGGAGTGATCGTGATAAGACATGGCAGTAGAATACTTTGCAAGGTTCACTTTGCTAAGCTCGTGTAAGTCAAGACCCCCTCCACTGCGAAACACGAGGTCGTCTAATCAAATAAGGTAAAGTATTGCAAATATTTCTACTTACAGCCGTAGATGAAAGAAATAATTTTAACAAATAACTATACAAAGAAAAAATGTTGATTTTTGTATATTTTTCTATGAATTGACAAAATTTTGTTACCAAACAATACTTTTATATTACGAATATAATAATTTTTAATCTAAAATGAACTAATTTGAAGTGTATTGGCCCTCCCAACTGCATGGGAAACGTGGCCCAGGAGAACGAAACCCCACCACGAATGATACGATCTATAAGTCACTGGTTCAATCCCAGATGATACACGAGAAAAGGTTTTTGAAAGCGAATTCAATTATAAATCAACTGAGAATGTCTCTTTGAAAGCTCATAAAAACGATATCTTCATGAAAACTCTGTCGATGCTGAGAAAATATAAATGTGTTATTTGCCAACATCGCATAACACGTCATCGCACCAACTTTGTTGGGATGTAAGAAGATAACAAGCTAACGCAGTTCATATCATCCATATCATCTAGTATATTCGAACGTCTTCGCATTACTCTAATTTTTGTTTAACGTGTTGAAAAAATTGAAACATGCAATGCTAAGAAAATTCTAATTGGGCACCGTTTTATAAGATCTTTATTATTTTAATACAATCTAGTTTCCTCAATTATTAAGTTTGATTTATACCATAGTCTCGCGTAACTGTACTTTATTCACACATTGTAATGTGACTCTTCCAATTCCCTTTTAAGATACATTTAAATTTGATATTGCTGATTATGTAATAACGACCTGTATTAGTCGCCATGTGTGCCTTTGAATGAAACCTGCAAAGACAACCAATCCTAACATTTACTAATATCAAACTAATTAAAATTTAAAAAGTGTATTTTAACACTATGACCGAAAACTAATAAGGTATATGGTGTAGAGTGGGATCTAACATTGAAAGTGTTGTAACATAATACTTGTAAAAGAATATAACAAATGACTGATAGTAAATTTGTCATCGCGAAATCTCTCCATAATTATGTTTCTCTTCTCGATCGATGGATTATTATCTCGATCTCGATCGATTGGCTTATTTCGGGTTATAGAATAAGTTATCATACTGAATTAAATGACGAAAGTTTCATCTTTGGTGACCAGCATGAATCTGGCAAAAAAATCTGAAATTAAAATCAAAGTAATGAGGTTTTTTAATTGTGTTCGCTCAGATCAAAATTACATTTAGTAGTCTAATATTATTGTTACATACCTTGCTATTTAGCAAAAAGTGCAAATAATATAAAATCATCGAAAAACACTTGGATCTACAACAAACAACACATGTTAATTGATGCAAATATCATTTTATTTCTTTATGCCATGGGCACTTTTGAGACATACAAGAAGACAGTTTGACTTGACTAAAAAGAATTCTCAATATATAAGCTTAAACCTAAATATTTTGTAAACGTATGACTCGACTAGCGAATATATGTGATTGAATTCTTACAATGTAACCCACATTGTATCGTGGATCAATAGAGATTTTTCTGCATTATTCGTCATTGAGATACACAATACTATTATATCCAACATACTCCATTCCATGGCATGTTGTATTGAGATCACATAAATGCGAACTATTTGCCTTTCTAAGTATTACTTGCTGTAAATACTTTGAAATGTGCCTGACTAAAAGCAAATACATTTTCATTGTTTCTGCTCTACCATTAGACCACCTAATATAAAAGCTACTTTAATTCTACGTTATATTTGTTTTAAAAAAGTGACGTGTCATTCGCGTCTTCGTGGTCTGTTAGGGACCAACACTTCTGCGATCTAAATTTGTATTTTAAGAGGCAGCAAAAAGTAGAACGCGTTTTAAATAACCCGCATAAATCACATAAATATTCCAATGAAACACCTCATTCTTATAACTTCATAAAAATGTTCAACGCCTTCAGAAAATATACTCGATTGTATTGATGGTAAAATATTATGTTAATTAGAGGAGATTTGTAAATTTAAAACAACAAGTACTTAATATATGACCCTGAAACAGGAATGCTGAGGCCAACCAGTTAAAAAAACTTCATATTTAAATTTCTATGTATCTTCTCAACTGCGTCGCTGCTAATTTAATTTACTGTATATTTTATGCCTAATGTCTAATTAATACGTTTATCTTCACAAATATAAATATCCATGTTGGTTCGTAAAAAGTTATATACTTGTAAAGAATGCATCTAAATTACCAAGTTCGTCCCCTGCTATTAAAATCAACGATTAATACTGAAAATCGGTGCTAAGATTTTAAATAAAAAAATGAATAATAATTATTATATGTGTATCAAATGAATTCTGTATTTCTGAAGAAGATTGATTTATAATTATGTTCCTTGAATTTATACAAGTGTTCAGGAAAGAAAACACGAAAGAAATAACCAAAGAACGAAATAAAGGGAATAGAAAAAAGGTGAGAAAGTAAGAAAGAAGAAATGAAAACAGTAAGTTAATAAGAAAGAAAACAAGGAAGAAAAAAAGAAGATAGGATAGAAGAAAGAAAAGAAAAAGAAAAAAGAAGAAAGAAAAGAAGAAAGGAAAGAAAAAGGAAAAAGAAGAAAGATAAGAAGAAACGAAAGAGTAAAGGAAGAAAGAATCAAAGAAGGTAGGTAACAGAGATGAAAGAAATTGTAAATAGGAAAGCTAAAAGTTAATCATAGAAAATGATGAAATTGATATATGAGGGAATGAGATAGTCAATGAAATGCAGTATTAATTTTTCTTATATAAATTATTCTGGAATATTTTTCTTTTTTTAGTAAATCACATAAATTTCCCATGTATGAGATGCGATGTTTTATTGTGAGATTAACTTAGTCAATCTCTGTGAATAAATCTCAATTTCATTTGAATATCTTAATAAACGTGATTTGTTTTTTGTTGTATTTATTGATATCTAAACAAAGTTTTTTGTAATATTACTCCCTGAGCATGTGGTTTTACGTTGCACTATTACAGCCATATTACACTATTACAGTTATATCTGGGATCAATATATTTCTAATCGAGGTAATTTATTTATTCTTTATTAATATCGATAGAATTAACCTTTAGTGTTATTCTATCTTATTTTACTCTACTGTTTTCTATAATTCTTATATTCTGACTGATATATAAGAATAGTATAAAAGAATTGCAAATTATGTGAAATTACGATAGACAATACACTTCACTTCATTGCAATGAGCTTTGAGTTCTTTACACCGCTGTATAAAGTTTAGAAATTATAGGAATATTTATATGTAATTCCTGATTCATATTGTAAAAAATCCATACGATAACTTGCGATTATTTCTCAATTCTTTTTTTTTAAATTTTCTTTTGTTACAAATAGAAACCATCGTTTTTACGGAGAAGTTTAATTTGTTTTTATTCCCTAGGATGGCGTTGTGAGACAACAACTTGAGATGTCATTTTAATGCAGAGAATAATAATGTTTATTGAAGTGAAGAACATAAAGAATAATTTTTTGTAATGAAAGTCCAAGACACGTATAACAATATATCACGAAAAATTTCTTTAATAGAGACGTAATAAAACATTTTCTCTCATTACGATTGAATAGGGGTATGTTCGCCAGTACTAGTCTTCTATTGGTCCGCCAAATATGGAAGCAATTTCAAGATTGCCTACGATTGGTCGAACGAAGGTGAGGAGCTTTTGCCCGCGTCGCAGGAGAGAGGTATTGCAAACCTAACAAATCCAAATTGCTAAGAGCGCGGGACTTGTGAGCCCTTTTATGTTACTTGGACCGTACCATAAAAGAAATAGAAGACATCGTATTATTTCGCGGTTCACAAAATCAGACAAATGTAACAATTGTAAGTAAATTTTTTTAAATATTCAAATACCTTAACACTTTCATTTGTAAATCGTTTATAATCAATGTAGGTGGTAAAAACCTTTCCATTATCATGGTGCTAAACAATCACTTTCTGTGCACCAACCTAGTATCCGGAAATTTATATTACAATGGATATGTGTGCAATTGACCACACAGTACTGTAGTATAAATATGTTAATTATTATTTCTGTTACGTACGAATAACGTCGTAAAACATAAACAATATACAGAGGGTTGTTTGTGTGTTTCAACAAGCCTGGGAGATTAATGAATAACAGGATTCTTTTCCGTAATCGCTTCGTTTAAAACAAAATTCACATTTATTAAATTATAATATTTACACATATATTTCCTTAAATCTACTATTGCTGAATGACTAATTTGACATGGTAAATAGCAAAATTGATGTTGTTCGTTGTGTGCAAACAACTCTCTGTGAAAGACATATTCAACAGAGTTATAAATGATTACATAAATACAAACATTCGTTCATTCTGAAATTCCCATAGATCCCTTTTCCCATTAATACAGAATTACGAAAGATATAGGAAAGTTGAAGTGTGACTTGCATCTACAAAAAAAAAAAAAATAACCCGCCGTTCTCGATGTGGTCCCGATGTGGTCCTCACTATCGAGGAGTAATTACAATAGCTTAAGATTCAGTGATCTTGAAGCAAAGGTCTCGTTATTACGAGAGCGGATACTTATTGGTTGGCTTCGGTCGCCCTTCACCTCGCTGGCTTAGCTGCTTGTGGCCTAGGTCCTCTCCGAAGTTTGATGGTTTCCTCGTTGCACCAAGTCAGCAGTGTTGCTCGTTCAACATGCTACTGAAACTCAAACCATAATATGAGCATTGATGCTCGTAGTTGCGAAGTGTGTGTGCGTATCACTCTACTGCATAATAATACAACACTCGGATGATTCCTCTAAGGAAATCATAGTCCAAAAAATCCTTACACTATACTAGACATATAGCACAACAATTGTATAACATTTCGACAACACTAGTCCCTACGTCCGGGACTCACGGCGATAGAACAGGTGTTGACACCACGACGAACTGCGTCTGACAGGGTTCTCAATGGGTTCTGAATGGCAATGGAATGGTTGAAGATAGCCGTATCTATAGCTGATTCACAGAACGTGTATAAAAGAGCACGTTCAGGAATGATGTTCATGGAGCGTACATAGTAGGTACGTTCAAGAATGCTGACTCATGGAACGTACATAGTGGGTACGTTCATGAGTACTAGTTCATGGAGTTTACACAATATCGATACTATCGAGTGCATCGATTGTATCTAAGTTAACTATCGATTAGTATTGATTACGTTATGGCTCGAAGAGCACTTATTTTTAAACAAAGATTTTTGAAGACACTACATAATTATACACAAAATAGACATGTTTATAACAGAGAGAAATAATTAATAACAATGTATAAACAATTAATAATAGCAATAAACAATAAACCCCTTACAAACTTTTGGTTTGTAACAATTTCGCTTTAAGTACATTGAATTCAATGATCTCTTAATGGGGAAATTTGAATACCGCTAGTCAATTAACATACAGTAGAACACCTCTTAACCGATATGGTGGGATTCTACATTCTGACCGGTTACTCGTTTCGCCGATTAATTCGAGGTTCAACGAAATATGTGATACGTGCAAATCGAGCTTGAACTTCTCCATGAATTCCTGAATAAACAAGTAAGTGGGGCGTCATTGCAACTCGATTTATTGATCTGTATATTTTTATACATAAGTGTTCGAAAACGAAAATGTTAAACATTATCAATTCATATGAACTCTGAAAACGTAATAAATCTACAAAACTTAATGTATGATTGTATGTAGAAAAAAATAGTGTTCCCGAGATGGGCCGATTAATTCGAGTCTGGCTATGAAGGGTTCTTCAGAAGGGGCCATTGCTCCATTGACTACTGTAAGTCGTCAGCATTGCAGAAATTGCGGATAAAAGCAAGATGAAGTTAAAGGCTCAACGAAAACACCACCAATACTTTGTCTTTTTTACATAGTCTCGACAAATTACTTATTTCATTTACTGCGTTCAGTGGCTCAGAATATTGGATGAAACTTCTATTATGTATCACAATATGTAATTTCACTTTTATCAACAACGAAGGGAGTCGACATCAATGAAGATTCTGGTTCCTTTGAGACCACCTCAGAAAACTGTGGATCTCGCTAGTTGAATGTCAATGGTTGTCTTAGACCAGAGGCGAGCGGGATAGCGTTGTTATTCTTAAGGTACCGAGTCCGAATCTCGGTCCCGTCTCCCATTTTCATGCGACAAAACACAATTAAAGAGCAATTTTAGAGATTTTAGTATGCTCGCATAGTCAAGATACATCCGACTACTTTTCATTTCAATGAGTGAAGTAGTGTCTTTTCTTGATGTAAATTTTAAAATATGTTATCTTCGAGAGTAAAATATCATATTCGTTTTGGACCAAAGAAAGACGAACTTGTGTAATGTTCTGTAGAAATAAATGATAGATGAGAGAAAGGTTAACGTTTGAGTAGTCAGATACATAGTTACCTCGCTATTACGCGACACTACAAATAATTTTAAAAAATTTATTGCCGCACTGGTTAGTGAAAACTCTATTTTTCGAGAGATGAATAGAAAGAAGGATGAGGTAATGTTGTTTATTCATTTCCGATATGAAAGTATACTTTTTATTCATGAACTAGAACTACAAACGTGATACAAATAAAACAAAAAATCACCTTATATTCATCGCAGAGAGCCTTTCATACTTTTCAAAAATACAAGAATATAATTATCAAATACTTAATTTTGTTTGTGTTTTTCATTTGCTTCTCTTAAATTGATTCAAACACAGCAATAGTGCCTTTCCTCGGTGCTTGAAGGTATAGGCCATCACTTAAAAAAGAGATACAAGTATTACATATATATATATAAAACATTATTGCTAAAATAGATTACTGTCGGTAACCAATCAAGGGTTCTATGGCACAATATAATGGTTCGTTTATAAAATTAACTTATCACCGAAAAAATCGTATTAAATAAACACAAAAATTTTATTTCAGAAGTATCTATTATTATCAAAGCATTCAAAAAGTATTGTTGATTAATAAAAACTATTAAATAACACTAAATTCGATGTTTATTACTTTAATAGATGTCGTTATTATTAATTCCACGAAAGGTTACCAAATTTGTAAAAGTTTAAATATACAATTCATTTGTGTTATTTGTGATATTTGCTCTTTAATACTAAGAAAATTATTTAGTTAGATATTTGTGGTTGCGTCATGTTGTTTGTGGATGTCGTTTTTTAAATATATGAACTCACCTTTATCTTTACAACAGGCTTTAAACATCTCATATTTCTTTCCATTGATCCACGATTTCCTCGGAACTTTAAAGAATTCCATTTTTTCGTTCATCTGTCACAAAACACAGAGAAAACATGACGTTCAGCCATGAAACCTCTTCGTTCATATTCTGAAACACTATCGAAAAAATAGACGGAAGACGCGTAGAATCGTGTTGTACAGACGATATAAAGTGGTAAGAGCGCAGAATAAATTAAAACATTAAAGTATCTGAAATTGGTATAAATAAGCAAAGTAACGTGTTCTCTCTGTGATTTCAACTTGAAAATCATGTCTTAATTCCAAATACATTGCATGTTATGAAGGAAGTTTTACTTGCAAATAAAAGACCGATTTTGAAGTCACGAATGCGATGGGAGATTGCATTTATTTGATAAAAAATTTTGATACTATTTTTACAATATTTTAATCTATACGTCACCAGACGTTAAAAAAATTTAATTTAGAATTTTTTTAACTTGTTCTGAGATGAGATGCATTAATCAATAAACGATTGCTCTCGGCATGCGTAATTTTTCATAATGCGTAATAATATGTATTTTAAACGAGTTCCCAAATACAGTTTGTACTATACTATTAACTGATAACTTAAAATATAATGTTTTTTTCTCTTCCTTGTAACACATATTGTTGTTTTTTAAAAGAGTTAGAATATATAAAAATAAAACTGTAATACATATCCATGATTAGAGACATTTAAGAATTGTTAACCCTTCTTAACACGGAGGACCGTGTAAATGGCGATGACGAATTTTTGAAGAGTGTATTTGTGTACACAGACCCTTATTTCAAAATGATAATTAATAGATGTCTTACGAG
>NNCF01133973.1:46300-66192 GCA_002313205.1 Laupala kohalensis | reverse complement strand
GTATATAATATATGTATTTATAGCCCCCCCTCAAAAAAAAAAGACACGTCCAAAGCGAAACGTTCAAAACTGGTTCTGGCGAAAACGCATCTTCTGCCAACGTATCAGTTTAGGTCTGTTTTTAAATTTTTTGTCCAATGGCGGAATTCGGATTCTCTGCGTAACACATGCATTTATTTTTCATCGTTACGGAACTAAACTACATCTTTTCACTTTCTATCATACGGTCACAGAAGAATTTATTGTCAGCTGATGGTAGAGGTGGTATACTCCTATTTACAGTTTTGCAATACGAACATAATATTTATATTTAAACGCGCAGCGAGGCATTAAAAATAAAAAAAATTATTAACGGGGGAAACTTTGGAGAATTCTGGCAATACACGAGATAACCGGACCGCAATCGCCCATTTGGACGCGTATCGCCCATATCGATCGAGACCTCTCGATGTATCGATTGCCGAGTGCGGTAACCCTTTGCTCCCCAGAGGTCCCGAGTTCGAATCGTGTCATTAAACGCTGCTCGTGTGTGTGAAAGGTGTTTAGAAAATCATCGCCGAACGGCCATATATCTCCTTCTCGTGTCCATTATTTTGCCTCCTCTACGAGCGGAGACGTGGAACTTGTGTTCGGGGAGTTAAATACTTAATTCTGACTCACGCAGCGACCTCTCGAACAATTTTTCTTCCTTCTTCCTCACGCGTGATTTCGAATACGTTGGGTGATTTAACGAGATTCTGTTTAAGTTGGGATCAGCAACACTTGATCCAAGTCAAAGTCGAAATTACTTGATACGAGTATAATTGTTTTCTTTATTATTATTACCATTGTTTCAATTGTTTTAAAACACAACAATGTGAATAATAATGGTGAGAAACCACGATTTAATGTATGTCTATCAGTCAACAATATAGTACAAATAATATTCAAATACTCGCTTGACTCGTTGGAAACGCTGAGGAGCATCAAGTACAAACATGGCGCCCGAGCGCAACGGTATCTCACTTCGGAAAATATGAAATAACTTTTTCTTAGATGTCCCACGTGACCTATAGATGAAAGTGACGTAAAATTGGCTACAAATCAAAGTAAACTTCCAACAGCACTGTCGTAATTTAAAAGTTGCTCTTATTTTGAAAATAAGTGTTTTCTCCATAAGACGCAATATAATTTCAACATTAATTATAATAGCAATTATTTCATTTAAATGGCCGGTGAAGTATGTTTTTCTAACGTTGACCCACAACAATGAGATGATGTGACTCTGTTTAATTACGTCGATTTAAAATATTTTAGTGATTTTATTCTATCTACACCTTGAGTACTACCTTAAGGGATGCGATAGTTTTAATAGTACGCGCCTCTGAAAGGTTCTTAAATGGAAAAAGCGATTTCTTATAACATCACAAGGCGAAACACGCGAATCTACTTAACCGCATGGTTCAACCACACACACACGAGAAAAAGAATTTGTCTCTATTATTACGGAGGCAATAAATCTGGCGGGTATGTAATAAAAACGAATAATCGCTGCTTCTTCCTCAAAATGGTGAAAATTGAAGAAATTATATTTAAGAACAGTTTGTTCCGTGAAAAAGACATTAACCCAAAAGCTACATTAAAAGGATATCAGAGGCGTAGGAATAATTTCCTAATATTATCTTATAAATAGAACTTTCCGTGTTAATATTGCATAAAAATTGCTCAATTCTATAACTAAAAACTTTAAACTGTGCAAAATTCTTCAAGGTTTTTTACATTTCTATGTTTATTTAGGATAGAATATTAATCTATGATATTAAAATTTAAAAATATATTTATTAATGTCACAAAGACACCATCAAACTATTTCACAAGGAAAATGTAATATATTTTGTTTTTGGATTTCCCAAGATCCAACCCCTCTCTCCCTTTTAAAAATGCTAACGCTAAAGAATGCACGTCTAGAAAATTATGTTTAACTCTGAAAATTTACAAGAACAAGATCTATTTTTTCTATATAATGAAGTATTGGGGCATTGTCCTTGTTTACTGTACATGCCAAAAACTGAAACTAAATTTTAAATTTTGACATTAATATGTAACGCAGAATTTGCATGGACTAGCAAATGAAAAGGCGAGTTTGTCTTAAGATAAACATTTCTTCTATTTTTAATCTGTTTCCATAGTAACCCAACTGTTTTGCATAGCAACGCTTGGTGAACGTCTAAGAATAGAAGTGCTTCAGTTTCGTCGACTGCTTAGCTTAAAGTATGCTCACAGATAGTTAACTGCTGCCGTGGAGCTTTTACAGCGGTCGGCGTGCCCGTACACTTAACACTAGTAATGGTAACGTTACTGAACAGGGTCACTCTACAGGACACTTATGGTTGTTATGTCTCGTAGCGAATATAATTAACTAAACATAAGATACACCTCTGATCAAAAATGTTTACGATGTTTTTGATAAACTATGCTCCGAAAAAAAAACCCTTCAAATTTTGTATAAAACTGTTGTATTATGAGAAAAAGTTGAAATAAAATATATATTTGAAAATTCAAATAGAGACAACTTCAAACCTCTATTTTCAACCTAGACTTCTACCGATTGTCTGAAATAGCTGATATCTATGTTGAGAATACGAATATAGCGCGGAAAACTTCCTGAATGAAATAAGGTTTGATGCCATTTTGTGATCTTTTGTTTCGACTCAGAATTATATGGATAAATTGAAAAAAATATTCCAACGTAATTTATAAACCATGGAACAAGATATAACATTTAATTTTTTTTGTGTTAACCTAATGGCTGTCCAATGTACTTGTATTTTTTATGAAAACCAACCTAGAATTAGAGTTTGCTAGATAACATTTAATAGAAAATAATTTACGTAAATGATTCAAGTGAACAAAACAGATAAATGAAATTATTCTATTTTTTAAGTAAGATATCATCTTTAAGTAACTTTTTTTGCCATGGATTCAAAAAAGACTCTTGACTTTTGAATTTTCTTTTTCTTTCACATATTCAACTTTTCAAATGCTGTATTTTTTTTTTGCTAATTTCTCGTATAACTTCTCCATATGGCTGTTGTTGATTCGCGTTTTGTGACGAGCGTGTTGCTAATGAGTTCAACACGACAAGATGGCAGCCACCGAAATGATGTGATTGGATCGCGACGTATACTCTCTTCTGAATAACTATTGTTTCGTTTTAGGACTTAGCGTTGTCACTCAGTACCAAGTTACCACGGGATCAATCCCCGGTGGGTCCAGAGAAAAACATTTGTAACGTTCCGTATTTAAGTCCCAGTTCTTACATAGCTGTGACTACTGAAAAGCTGTCTACCTCGTACTAACGATTTATCTATTACTAACTACACACACTTAGCAGCGGACATACATCTAGTAAGTACGTGTTTGGCGAACACGGGGCCCCGAGCTGAGTCTGGCATTACTTCCACTTACTTGTGTCATGCTCCTTCCTTTCTCTTTCCTGACCTTCCTTTGTCACACCTTCTTGTTCTTTTCGATCCCGACGCCATTAGGACTAGGATATCTTTCATTTTCCTCATCCCTCTCATTTCTTGTCCTACCCCTCATTTTTGTCCCCCCCTCATTTTAGCCCCCCCCCCTCCATTTGATGTATATTGTGAGATATGTTTTGGTGTGTTGTAGATCAGGAGGGTTTTTAGTGGGTAGGGTTGAATCATTCGGCGAGTCCCACACGCGGGGAGAGTCATGTTGGCTCTCCCTAGTGCGTAACTGCATTTTCCCTATCTGTACGAGTTTTTCGGGTTCCAATGACCTTTGATGTTGACATGAGCCGTAAAGCCCCACAAAAAGAAAAAAAGAAAGAAAAAAAAAGCTACATTTGAAATACTACAATACAAACAAGCAGACTAAAATGTTTTAAAGAATAACTCTACGCTTATTGCAGAGGTAAAGTCCGCTTGTTTAACAACTCGTGGGAAAATGAGTTCAGGAAAGTAAAACATATTCCTTTTTAATGAGTCTCCGTGTGTCACCTTTTTAATAAAGCGAGCGGTTTGCATTAGTTCCGGAGTGTGTGGCCAGAGGGCGTGGAAGTCGTCGTTGCCATTAGGTTATAGACGGAAGCGAAAGAGTTGTGGCTCTCTGCTACTCCCTGTTACTACGTGTCGGTTCCGAGGGAGGGACATTCGCAAACACACTCCCTTCTCTCTTTGTATTTGCACGATTCGACTAGTAAAAGTTGAAAAAGTAATCAATGAAATTATCTGAGATCTCAACGGTCACTTCTTGAAGATTATTACAACAAAATAGCACAGTATGATTTAATATTGATGAATTAAAATTGGTTGCTACTCACTAGATGTGAATCTTGGTGTTGACTTCGATTGAAACTTACTATTGAGTTGGATTTTGCGTTACAATCCACGAGACCCAATCGTGTAGATGGGAGTTTGTACACTGTTTCAAAAGTGAAATGAAAACCCTAAAGTATTCAAATTCTTTGTTAACTGTGCTCTTTGTTTATTTATTATGAAATTTTGTATGAAGTTTAGTTTCTTTGTGCCTGAATTTAAATAAAAAGAAAATGAATCGTAATAAATAATAATCCTCTACACATGTCGCACGTTCTCTTTGTCGCATTGTAATTTAATAAAAAAACATGAAAAAGTAGAGAAATGTGAATTTGGAATCTCCTGCGCGGTTAAAACCTACCTTCCCCCTCCACCCCTGCACCAGTGCTTGCTTCCACAATGTAAAAGAATTTAGTGATTTTAATAAAAGTTAAATCCGTCTCGTACTTTATCAAGCCATTGCTGTAGTACTGCTTTTTTTTGACAATAAATTGATATATGAAACCACGGGCAATGCCGGGCAGAAAACGAACAAGATTGATTCATATATAATTTTCAATTGATAAAAGAATGATCTACTTTTTATGTAATAATTAACTGAGCTCCTAGAGGGTTAACCCACATGATTTTTTTGATGATTTTTCCACTAACAATCAACCTCTGTTCATTCGTTGATGTTTGTATTTGTCTGTAATCTATGCACATGTGTGTCCCATAAATCATTCTTCTCGCCTACTGAATAAGAAAGATCAACTTCCTTTCTTAACTGAAAGGAAATTTTTATTTTTTCATTCACGACACACGTCAACTACTCTTCGAACAGAGACTGAAACGCATTCGTTGGCGTTGTTCCTCCTCAGGGAATGAGCAGAAGCTCCTAATGAGGTGAGTTAAGCTTTCGGTAACAGACATATCGTAAGACGTCGTGTGGGCAGTTTGCAAAAGCAAATCCCGAAAAAAAAAAAAAGGATCAGTTGGTATCATACAGATCAATTTGTATCTGTGTCGGGACTTTTGTACTTTTGGACGACAAAACCCACTGCAACAAATACCTCAATATAAACTTGTTCGAATAGGGGATTTACTGTTTCTTCTACGTTTTACAAATGTTATATTTTATAACACGAATTTAATATTGAATGTCAGCTCAACGATGATAGAATACATTTTGAAGCGTTTTTGAAATAGTGGGGATATAAAATTTTTGCTTTATTTTTGCAAACGTTGAATATGTGTTTGACGGCGACATCGAATTTCTTGAGCAGAATACTCAAATTCCTGAATATCTTCGCTTTGGTAGGTCTAAATAGAAAACACAAGGACCGAGAGAGATTTAACCACGTTATTTTTCTATCATCTTAGTCATTAGAAGTTATAGTTTAAGCAAAGTTACAATTTTGGGGCACTTTTTCCCTACATTGTCCTTTTGGTCATTTAATTTTCTAAATCCTCTCGCGATTACACAACGGTACAAATAAACCAGTTTCATATATTAATTTAATGTTTGAAAAAAGAACTATAATTATATATTTAATTGACTGGTTATCATGGTTGATCAACCTCGAAAGATGATTGTTTAAATAACTGTTGTTCTGCGTTTCGCGTTTGCACTTTTATCTGGAGTTCCATTGCTTCCTTCACAGAAGTGTAGTTCCCGCGTCCGCCACAGGCCACTAGAGCGCTGCTGGATGGACTGGTCTTTTACCGTTCAAAGGCTTCCTCGGTATTTTTGCCACGAAAGACGTCGATAGCTACGGAACGTTCCAAAGACAACGGGAAATAAAATAATTTAGTGAACAGATGAGGTCTTTTTTTAAATGGAGACCAACTAAAGAGACTATACGCAGGAGTGGAAACTTCTTTAGTTGGGGATAGGTCTCGATATGTACGAAAAACGTCGTCTGTTGGGAAATACGAACCCGTCATCAGCGCCGTCAGACGCTGACTTTGGAAGTAATTCGAGTGGTGAGTTTAAAAGATCCGATTCCCTAAATCCTACTCCTGTATCGTATCCTTGATTGAACTCTATTTATATTTAATTCCACAAAATTATTACTAATTTATTTATTTATTAATTTTTACTAAATGAAACTCCTTTTTTTAATAAATTATAGCCAAACGTATAGCTCTTTAACAGCGAAGTGGTTAAACTTCACAGTAAGGAAAATGTAAGTGTAAACAGTTACAATACATGAGTGGGATTGAGAGAATCGGATATTTTTAAACCAACCACTTGAATGAGTTCCAATGATGACGGGTTCGTACTTTCTTCCCAACTGAAGACGTTTCTCGTGCATAAGTTTTTACTCCTTGGATACAGTCTCCTTGAGACCAACAATAACTCAATTTATTAACTATTTAAAAAAATATCGACGACAGTAAAATATTTTTAAAATCTCTTGCTTTTATTGCATAAACGCAGAGTTACACGTGATCACGTTCGACGTTTCTTTTCTCAAAAAATATTCCGGATAAAGACGATGTTAACCTGGTAACCTAACCTAACATATGACCTGACATATTTGCAGAACGGTTGACAGTAGTTTTAACATCAGAATGTCCTGTTTTAACTATGTTTTCTAACTCCGCGCAACAACGCCGGGTATCCTTTTGCTAGTTTGAAATAAAACTAATAATATTCGATTAATTGTGATATAAACTTGCTTTCTTCTCGTACACGTATTTCTTCTTCTTCATCTTCGAAATAGGAGCACATGTGAAGTGTCCGTTGACTGTTCACAGCAAATCCTCTTTTGACTTTATTTTTATAGTTATTAATCTCTTTTAGTTATATTATAACAGTTATTTTTACATTGGGGTTATAAGATGAGTAATGTGTGTATATTGCATGTTTGAAAACTTGAAATTGTATGAATGTGAGTTTGTACCTGTTTGAAAACTCACTTGCAGATTAATAAATTATTATTGTTATTTTATGTATTTCATCATTAAAGAACTATGAGGACACAGCTCACGGAATGGTAGAAGTGCTCTGGAATTAACGATTTCTCATTTCATCTGTAATAACTCTAATTCACGTTCTCGCATCATAAATGTTACTTTTCTTGTACTTTGTTAAAAAAAGTTTCTACACAAAAATGTTCCTTACAGTAATAAAACGTCACCCAATTACTGTTTTTCATTTATATATCGGTTCGCGATCAAGCCTCGACACTAGAATGCGGTTAATCAGAGTCCGGATGATGTAATTGAATCGGTGATCAATTTATTTGCTTGACATCTAATAAAGCTCAACGCATTATGTCCAATTAGATTTTACAACTGGTTTGTCGAGTAGGCTGTGCTTTATATAATATTGTAATTGGCCAAATCTACCAACAAAAAAACCAAGTTGAAATAATAAAGTTCGTTGTACGTCGTAGCAGGCGGAACCGCAAGTGAAAATTTTTAAAAAAAATTTGAGGTTAAAATAAAGAAAATTATATTTTCTGTTTAAAGTATACGACAATATTTTATGCCACTCGTGTCGTAAAAGTGGTGTAATCGACAAAAAAAAAGGAGAAAGTTTTCTCTCATACAACAAGTAAAACTATTTTACCGTTCATAAAAAAAGTAAAAAATTCAGAAGTATATGTTCAATTATCATTATAATGTTTTAATTTCATTTGCAGTAGCGAATAAAAGTAGTTTCCTGTTTGACCCTTAATGTCCCGACTGACAATTTTTTATTCAGTGATAGCTTTCATTTGTTGAGTGCTGTTCGTCAAGTTCTTTTTTTATTATTATAAAGTATCGGTTTTTGTTCTGGTTATTCCATAAAAGCAATTTGGAAGTTCGACAACTTAAAATATTTTTGGAACTCATTCGATATGTACTATGTTTCGTGAGAATGTAATAGAAATATTACGTAGAACCCCCCAAGAAAAATTTGATGTTGAAAAAAAAACAAAGAACATTAATAATTGAAAAATTTGTAATAAATAAAAAATTAATCTACTGTTAAAGACGACGAAAGCGATATTATCTACTAGCAGCCGTTTACATCTTTGGTTGTCATGGTTCCGCACTCTACAGACGAAACGAAAGATTTCCTAACCCCTCCTTTGTTTCGAGGTAAAATTACGCGCAGAGCCTTAATTGGAAATTGACTCCTTTCAAAGACGAAAAATCCAGAGAATCATTTTGTTCTACATTGCCTCTTACATCTGGTGTTTTACTCTCTTGAATCTGCAACCACCATATCAAGATCCTCACACGCATCATGTTAGTCAAATCGGTGAGAAATATAATGGATTACTTTTATTTTATACTTATTGTCTCACGACATTTAATTTTTTACCATAAATGTTTCTTATTTGAATTATAATGAATAAAAACATGATTTGAATTGTGTTTACCAGTCAATAGTATAACTTGAACAATATTTAGAAAATAGCTTGTTTCGTTTGAAATACACAAGAGTATGTAATAGTATGGCGACCGAGAACAACGATTTCGTAATTCACATGTTACATCTCATGAAAAGTTAAATTCCCTTTTTTGGTACGAGTGTATTCCCTGACATATAGATACAGGGGTGTAAAACCAACTACGAAACATTTTCTTAAAGGTAATTAAAAATCGTGACTTTTTAGTGAATAGAGAACCAATGTAATGTATTTTCCCGNCATTTTCTTAAAGGTAATTAAAAATCGTGACTTTTTAGTGAATAGAGAACCAATGTAATGTATTTTCCCGTTAACTGGTCAATGATGTATGACGTGTTAACCTACGATGGAAATATTATACTTCATTCTGCTTCTTTACGTCAATTTCAGACAATTTAGTGATTTATTGTATTGAAGTTTCGACTATTTGAATATGAGTTAGATTTTGGTAACGAGCTACTGAATACACGAGAATGTCCATTTATTTTTAATCCAAAACATTTTTCTCAACATACTTGAGGAAGAAACACTGATGTAAACGAAATATTATCAACACACTTTTGGAAATAACAAGAATATGTTTTTATGTCTGATTATTTATAACAACATGAAAATAACTGTTTTTGACGTTCATATATTGAAAATGGAAAAGAGGAACAGATGAATGGTGGCGATTGTTGAACTGAATCACCGTTCCCTAGATGAATGATTCGTTCTGAATCATCGTTCGTCCTTCAACACGTGCATTCCGAGGAACTGTGAATCGGTCTCGTATAAGTCCTTGGACGCGCAGCCAACATCAGCGACCGACCTTCCGCAGTCCAAAGTCAGGGCTATAACGGGGCTTGGAGTAGTACATAGCTTGAGTCTGTATATGGACGGTGGCTTCTCTCTACTACAACGACGCGTTCTTACAATGCCACCACATGAAATTCTTCGTTCTACACGCTATATAGAAATATCAAGAGTGGGTTAAACATTTCGCGAAAATAATAAAAAATGACATACACGAATAGGAACTTAAAATTTGCTAGTTCGTAGTTGTAGTTGTATTTATTTAATAGTTAAAGTTTGAGACTGGAACATGGTTTCCTAAATATAAATATTATAACTGATACACTATTTAAATAAATAAATTGTCAAGAAAACTGTTACAAACTGCGTGTGACCACGTGGAGGACAATAATCTTATTTACACTCCGGAAGCAAGCAAGGGACCATCACGTCATTTCCGAACAAAGAGCCCAAATGAAAACTGGAGAATTTTTTTTTCCCCAGGCAGGTGAGGTTATGTCTTCACCCTATACTCAACCGTGCAAAGACTGAATAATGTCGTGAAATAGAAGCAATGTTAAATATAGTTAATTCATATAATTATTCAAAATATAACCTGGAATCTAAATAAATATTTCATGTAGTTTTTAAACTATTAAACTTTTACTGATGTCAATAAATTAATTGGTATTTTAAAAGCAATGTCAATAATTTAGTTGGCTTTTTCCTCAGAACATTTTAAGAGATTCATTTAAAACATACCTTTCATTTATTTTGGAAGAGAACAAATTCGATCTTTTTGGCAGAGGTTAAAAATTAGTTAAAAATTACGCATGGTGAATATTATTCTTATTAAAAAAAACAAGGGTGACATTTCAGTAAATGAGTCTTAAGAAACAACACCCTTTCAAAAATGTAAGCAGAAATGAGTAAGGATATTAACATCCGAGTTCAAAATCTAAAACGTCATGTAAAATCTCTGACAGAAAGTTATTTTTTCATTCACCCGAATTAAATGACGCGGTATAACGATTGTTTACTGTTTTGGCCCAAATATCTACGAAATACACACACACACGGGATAAAATGCTTAGAAAATAAATTAGTATACAATAAGCGAGACGGATAATACACCGAAGAAATTAATTAAATAAATATTCACATACGTACAGAAACACATTTTTACTTACAAACAGATACAGACACGCACTCATACGTATATAAGCACGCTTCAATATACACACACATATACCATTCATTGCTCCTCCTATAAAAATGGGAGAAGGGACCGAGATAGCATGTAATATAACCGATAATATCGTATAATCTGCCACCATTTTCATATTTTCTCTCTGACACGAGGGCGATGAATTGCTCGGTACATTTCAGTCACGAAACACATTTCGTGTCAAAAGTGTTTTTCTCTCTCGTCAGAGGTCACCAGGAAAACTCGTGGACTTGAATAGACTCACTTCAGAACGTTGACAGTGACAGAGAGAATGGTTGAGAAACGGCAATTCTGATTTTGTTAGTATAATAATAAATTTATTATTTAAAAAAACAAAAACGCAATTACAAACAAACTGCGTCATGTGACCACGTGGAGGACAATAAACTAATTTATTCTCTGGAAGCAAGCAAGGGACCATCCCAACAATTATAACAAACAATCTCGAATTTCAATAAATACGATTTATTAAGAATGTATTTCGAATAATCTCTTGTTTCATGATGATGTCTACTTTTGAAATATATTTTTCGACTTTTATTAAATTCTTATCTCTCGGACGAGAGTAAAAAAAATGTTAAGAGCTGAAATGTTAAGAATCCTTAAACGAAATACGAATGGAATTCGCTCCTCGTTCCCTCGCATCCTGGCTTTCTTTCTGCAGCGGTTTATTTTAGTTTACTTTCCTCTACGTTTGCAGTCGCTTCTTCCACAATAAATGTATTTATTTATAAAAGAAGTAATAAAAACGTATTTAATAACAGATGTAATAAAGAAATTCTAATAATTGAAATATATATTTCTTGTTTTGTATTTTTGATCTTTTCTCTGTAGCTCGGTAACATTCGGGGTTTTCCGTTGCCTTCGCTTTGTTCCCGGTTGAGATAGGTCATTGTCCTCTACATTGTTATTACTCTAAAGTAACTTATTTCGTATCCATCTGAATTTTCATAGTTCGCTTGGTTTCCACAGCGCATTCCTAAACCCATAAAACCCTCTGGTCGTTATGACAACGTGACTTTCGTTCGTTCACAAGTGAGTTGAGAGCCGGTAGCAAAAGTTATCTGCTGCGAAAAGAACCAGAAGTTTGTGATCCTGTATAATGTATAATGTCCTTGCCGTTGCTCCATTGTCTCGATGCAAATGACTCGTAATTTCAACGCTTTGAGAGAACAACTTTTTGGTTTTGGGGTCAGATTTCACATCGCGCTCAAGTTTTCTTTCAGATCGACTATATTGATTGCAATTCCTCTCAACACAATTCATTTTTACTTTCCTTTAAGAAGAAACCGTTCTGTAATGTGCAGACAAATAGTTTGTTGAACACTTACGTGAAAATCGCATGAGTATTGAGCATCACAAGTTGAAAGATTATTTAAAAAACACAAATTTTCAACACCCTTGTAAATTACTAATAATAATAATAATAATAATAAATTTATTGTCAAAAAAGCAAAAGTTACAAAGTGCGTATGACCACGTGGAGGACAATAAACTAATTTTACTCTCCGGAAGCGAGCAAGGGACCATCCCATCAATTCCGATCAAGGGCAATTCCTAAGGCAGAGGCGGATTAAAATAATTTTTTTGCATAAGTTCCTAGATAAGATAAAAAGTTAACTGCGAGTTATAATACAGATATAATGTCAATATGTTTGTAATTTAAAGCAAATATGTTTGTAAATTTACATGTACAAGTTATTATCGAACTATAGATTATTCTGAGTATAGTGTTTAAAAAAAATCTATTGTTAATCTAATCTAAATTAATGTTACTAAAAATCACAAAAAAAAACTATCACTCAGAACCAAACTTTTTCAATGATCACTCTTCTCTGACAAAAATATTCTAAACATTAACAAAAATGAAGTGTCCTCAATTTTATGTATTTTTAAATTTAAAATGTGTTTTTAATTAGTTTTTCAACTCGTGAAATCTCAATGAACGTAAGGAGAACCACGTGTGGTTTATATATATATAACGGATTTATAATCAATTTTCTGAAGCTGGCGAAGTGTGTGTTTTATTGAATATATCAATTCAGACCAAATTCAGAATTATTCTTTAACAAAAATATATTTTGCAATTGAAATATTTGTTTCGATCTTGTATGTAGGCAATTTTCATTTCATTTATCACAACGTTTCAATAATATAATAATCGTTCTCTCTTATTTTGTAATTAAATTTCTCTTTAGTTCTGGAAACTCATTCATCAATTTCACTAGTTTTTGTCCCGAATAAGAAGAGAATGACAAGAGCATGAAATGTATAATTAGGAAAATGAGTATGAAAAATATTCATTATGTTTATATTTACAAATAAATGGTTTAAGACCGTATTTTCGAGAAGTTCACAATAAAGTTTTTTTAAATCTGGAGACTTAGAGATAGTTTTAATTAAAACAGGGATATAACTAATTATTTATTATTCATATAAAATACACTAACTGTTCAAAATATCCGTGCGAATAATATTTTATTTTCCTATTTTAATACTGATTGTTTTGTTTTTACTAAACCATGCAGTGTAAAAGAATTCCTTTCGAAGTTTTTTGTTCAACGTTTTTAACATTGTCTAATGTCATTTAAGTTCTATTCAATGGTTTTTGAGCAGACTTTTACTGTTAGATTATACTCATATTACCTATTTACTTATTTAGGTTAGAAATGCATTTCCCTACCTTACTGACAAGGTTTGACATATTGATACAATTATTCAAGGGAACTACATGAGAACCAACTTCTTAATACTATTTTATGTCAGTCTTCTTTTGAGTAAAATGTCATTGTTGAGCAAAAGGCAAACGTGTCTCTTGAAACTGACGAAAGGGAACTAACCTCAAGTAATCATTTTTTTCTCTCTGAAAAAGTACAAACATCTTTTTCTTTCTTGACTCCAGAAGCTAACGTTGAACACAAGCGAAAAGTGAAATTCTCAAGTTGGTACCCATGTTCCACTCGTCGCTCTTTTGTCACACGAACTCGTAAAGTCCGAGATACAAGATGCGCAGATTAATCTTCTGGGATTACGGAACAAAATGGAGGAGGAGGGGTCTTGAGCGTCTTAGGTCCTAAGATGTTTGGAGAAAATGCTGTATTCATTCATGAAAACATTATTCAACCTCAACTGTAATGTTTACACCGCGTAAAGAAAATTAGTGAACCTTCTATATGCAAATAAAAATGAGACCAAGTTATTAAACGTGTTTTTAATCAATTATATAATTATTTGATACAACGAGTTTGAAGGTTAGCGCTGTCAAAACAATTGTGTTTGTCTTTTCTTCAATCAATTTGAAATACATAATCGAGAACTTTTAAGTTTAAGGTGTAAAATATCTTATATAAGTAAATTAAGGACGTTTGAATTAATTTAAAAATATTTGAACAGATGGGACATCTCAATATGTGTACATATCAAATGAAAATGAATTTAAAGACCNAAAAAAAAAAAAAAAAATCAAAACTAATTTAGTTCCCTATTTAAAAATGAACTCTACACTTTTTATGTTCATCACACACAGAGTATAACTACATGACGCTACCTGTTTTTTTCCAGTGACATATTCTTAATTCTTTTGCTCTTCATGTAAGTCTCCATTTCTCTTAAAGATCTAATCACTCGACTCATTCCGAACGTGAAGCAACAACTTAATCAGGTTCCTTCATAAACATCCTTCGAACACACATCATGTTATGAAACATCACTGCTTCTACCAGCCTCAAGTTACTTTTCATTATCATTTAACACACCGTCTCCATGCACATCCCTTAATTGAAAATCTGAGTTACTCCATTAATCGCCGTAGTCGAACAAAAAAGCCCCACGCTACACTCTGCCTCGTTTCAAGCGATGTTCCCCACAATTAAGGATGAGAAGACACTCAGTGGTTGTATTGATCAGGCAACGAATCGATCAAGGAGGCAGTGATCCATCACGGCGTAGTAGACTATAGAGAAGGTAGTTGATTGGCAGCTCAAGAGATCTCTCTCTGCGCGACGGACTCTCTGCGAGGCTTTTCTTTGTTTTGCTTCTCATCACATTTTCCCTTTCCAACAATATTTAAATAAATCTTTAATTTATTTGTAAATTTTTATTAATCCCAAAAATCTTTGTTCTAGGATAATATCGTAAGTGTATCGAGAAAACGCAGTAAATAGAACGTTTTAATAAATATTGATGTTAATCTTGACAAATGCATTAACAGAAGCTTCTTCGTGGATTGGTCAAACAATAAAAAAGAATCTTACTTTTACAACGCCGACGTCAGAGCTACAAAGAACATACACATTTTCAATTATTTATAGTACACTTGAACATTATAACACAATATATCGATATTAACTCCTTAGTTTTAATAAATGTTACAAAAAATATATTTAAAAAATAGTCTCACAAAGTAACGGGTTTATTACAGTTGCGAACACCAAAAATTAAATAAATTAAAGAAACAAACGGTTCAGATTTCGACAACTTTACAAATATAATTAAATTTAAAAAATAAAAAAAATATTCCGAGTCGGATTGGTCAGTGTTTTACGTAATTACATGGATAGTCAGGGAACCAAACTATTTTGAGGTATTTTAATACTTACAATTTATTAGCAATAGTTTTGGAAGATTAGATAAGAGTACGTGACTTTTCTCTACTGTCTTGAGTATAATTTTTTTTCTTCGGTAGCTAATTATTTCTATTCTTAGTTTTGAGAGGTCCGTGCCTCGATTTCGCTCAGAGACCCAGAGATGATAAATCCACCGCTGTTTTATTTAGAACCCTTTTGATCGGAATATTGATAGGACACAGTCTTAGTTGCTTGTGGAGAGGAATAGTTTGTTGTCCCCCCACACTGTCATACGCAGATTATTTATTTATTTATTTTATATCTTTTGGCAAAAGGAGGTTCAGACCATGTGGCACTGAGGCTCTTCCACCTAACCGTGGAATTGGGAAGGAGAGATGTTGGGTTGCCAGGAGTAGGCGAGAGGGAAACCCCAGCAGGGTTTGAACCCACGCTCTCCCGCTCAACGGAAGCGAAACACGCTTACCACTACACCACCGCGTCGGTCAAGATAATGTAATTGTTTTGTTTTTTTACTATATATTTATTGTGTTGCCGTATGGCTCATATTAATTTAGTTTTATGTGTACTCAACTTTGGCAAGGTTGTGTACATAAATTCTGTAGCCCCATCCTGGCCCGGGTTTTTCTCCGGTTTTCCTTCGGGTAGAGGCGGATTTCTTATACAGGTTCTCTAGGCTTTGTCTAGGGGCGTGTTTATTGTAACAATAAATCGTGAATTTAGTGAGTTTTTTCAACTCTTATGATTTTTAAACACCATACTCAGAATAATCTATAGTTCGATAATAACTTGTACATGTAATTTTTTGCGTTAAATTACAAACATATTGACATTATATATGTATTATAACTCGCAGCTAACTTTTTATCTTATCTAGGAACTTATGCAAAAAATATATAATTTGAATCCGCCTCTGCCTTAGGGCCCTTGATCGGAATTGATGGAATTGGTCCCTTGCTTGCTTCCGGAGAGTAAATTAGTTTATTGTCCTCCACGTGGTCATACATGGCAGTTTGTACTGTTTTTTGACAATAAATTTATTATTATCACTTATTTATTCTTTAATAACGTTCTAGTACGTAATGCTTCATTTCATCTTATTTTCCGATGGAGAAAGTGGTTTAGTTGTCAGACGTCTCCGTCTATACTTCGCCTTCTACGAAGAAAGATGCGCCATCAATGCGTCGATCGTCATCTGCAGCAATCAGTGTTGCCAAGTCTTCAAATGACAATTATCGTACAAACCTTCCTAAATTATCCTATTTTGGGGGCCAAAATCGTACGTCCTGTTTTCACGTATTAAATAATTAATTAAGTCTTATTTGCTTACGTTCTAAAAAACTTTATTTGGTGTCTACTGCGCTGACTTCGAGAAATTGCTTTCCGTTCACGTTAAGAATAACTGGGAATGAAAGATCAGCAGTTGCCTCGTCTTTGTACAACCGAATATTTCTCCTTTCGAGCATCATAGATCGTAATACATAAATGTACATATGATTACAGTTCTGAAATAGATTACTGATTTAAATACGCTGCTAAGTGGATTATCAGTGTATCTTATTAACGTTACGAAAGAAAAAAAAAATACAAACTTGAGTAGTAGTTGATAAAAACTTACCTATTATTTATTTTATTATTATATAAATATCTACAGTGGATTAAACGTCAAATTGAATTGTCCAAATGTCTTTGGAGGTTCCTTACAGTACGAGACCCAGGGTGGCTTCAATCTCACTCACGATAAAGACATATCTTTCTACTGTAAACTAATATTGTGACAATATATTACGAAAACAATATATTTTTCTTTTATGAGAAGATAACTAAAACTGCAAATTTAACATTGTAGTTATTTTACGTATTTCCTTATGTTGATGAAAATCACGTTTTTTGTCTCTTTAGTCAGTGAAATTGTCGCACAATTGACCTCATCATACAAATAGGTATAATGATGCATCGTACACATGAGTAGATTATCGTACATCTGGCAACACTGATCGTTAAGGGACAAATGATCCGCGGTGCTTGTCAAGGCCTCCCTGTACCCCGTCGCGCGGGAGCGAATTCCTCCAGATGGCCGTTCTTCATCTCTCCCATTGATTCAACTCTCACTCTTGTATCTTTCTCTCCGGAAAGAAGAGAAACTCAAGCATGCATTCCTTCTTTCCAATGAGACGGTTCGCAGCACGTTTGCAATGGCGTCCAACAACTCCGCAATCCCGCTATGGATGTACTGTACACGAAGAGCAACCGATGAATCTGACAACAATGCCTCTGGAATTGATGGGATAGTCCCTTGCTCGCTTCGGGAAAGTAAATTAATTTAATGGCCACCACGTGGTCATAAGCAGTTCCTTTTCTTTTGACAAGAAAGTTTATTATTATTTATTTAATTAACTATAAATTCCTCTAATAAAACGCGCAATTCACAGGGCTAATATTTGAACGATTCCATTTTGAAGTACTGCGAACACTGATTACGGAAGCCTCTGTAAGTACGGGATTTTTTTTTTTTTTACAAATTCCATGTAATTTTTCTGTTGGGATCGATGTACAAGTATCTTGTTACAAAAATTTAATACAGAAAAGAACAGTACTAAATTTACCTTGCTCTTCGGGACAATTAAGAAAATTCAATGAAAACTGTCACAAATCTAGCAAAATTCAAGTAAAACTAGATACCATTCTTCAAAAAATATTGTTTCAATTTATTCTGTTCAAATCAAAGTACCCAAAGGAAAAACAGAAATGTTATAAAAATATGTTTACAGAGTAGAAAATTATAGCTTTACAGAAGAGATAAGTAAAAAAATGTATAGTAATAATTTATTTCGTGTGTTGTACCAATTCTTCGTCCGATAAAATGAACTGTAATTTACAGAATGCGTAAATTTATTTTTTTTAAACGAAAAACTTGTGTTTTTATTTAAACTGAAACAAAACATGATTCTGGCATTTTTTGTGACGTTTATCATTTTTTATACTTGAATTCATTTTGTTACTTTATTACGCCTTGAGTGTTTCTATAATTCGAGTTTGTTTGTTATTGTAATTTATTTTTTGACAATTTTAAATAAAAAATGTAGTATTATTATTTCAATTGTCTTATTTTTCGTGCATGGGACAACAGTTCAATTGAAGGAACTATACTATTGTTAAAAATTAATGTAGTTACGCGAAAGTTATTAATTACGTCATAATACTCCTGTAAACGAAATACCAACCTCCGAAGTCGAAGAAGCGAGCTTCACTGTTCAGTCGCCAGAGCGGGTAGAAGAGCGGGCGTTATCATTCTTCCACTTTATGTCTCTTGATAGTATGGCATGCGCGAAACGTGATATAAAAGTGTTGAGTTTCGTCGTACACGTTAACAAGTTCGCGCCTTGCCGTATTCATCAGAGAAAACGTTTATATACTAAGTCTAATCATAAAGATGGATTTACGACTTAAGCTAGATTGAATTAAATAACTCGTGCCGGAAGACATATTTCGTCTAGGAAAAAAAACCTCAGACGGTCGCATTAAATTAGAGAATGCTTTTTTATATGAAGTTAGAGCTTAATTGCTGTTAAATTGCAAATATGTTGAAGTTTAGTGCACGGGAATATTCATGATATTATTTGATTATTAGCGTCTTGTGGGGTATTCGGTTAAAATATACATAATTTGACACTTTTCATCTACACCTATATTACATAACCTTAATTAATTGAGGCAGTTCAATTCAGAAAATGTATCACTTAATTTTTCAATACGATGTAACGATATTTGTTGGCAATCTTGGGTTAATTAAAATCTCTTGCTTTACTTTTTAAAGATGGAGCCACATTAAAAATTACATTGAGTTTTTTGTTACGTTCTCGTAAAATGATTTTCTTATATGGAAATTTCGTACTGCTATAGTTTATAACTTAAAAAAAGATTTTAATCAATTTACTCTCATGAGCATTTACAAAAAGGTTCAGAGAGAGAATATATGAGACAACTTTTTACGTATCTTAAGACATCATTCAGTGTTATTGTTATATCGAACATTATTGGAAATGTTCCATGTATTGAGACCGTGAAACCGTTTCGAAGGCAACAATTGGCGTAATCCTCTTTCCTATGTTTATTGCTGTTACCATGGGTTATCCATTAAGATATCTTTGCATGTAGGGTACAGTTATTGCAAAGCTTCATGCTTAGTACAAGGAATACACGCTGCTAGAGAATTATTCATTCGTTTGCAGCCACGCCCATAATGAAATGCCGCAGTGATGGCTCTATGCACTTCTGGTTGGCGATACCAGTAGAGTTCTCATGTGCGAAATACAAAACCGTTCAATGTAATATTTCTGGTATTTACGTTTTATATCGAATTTAAACTGTCTTTACGTATTTCTCGTTCTGAATATATTTTATAAGTGAAATTTGTGATCGGAGGAACAGCGTCTACATTGGATCCAGTTTGCTGTATCCGAGTATTACAACAGCTGTTGTTAGTCGCAGAGGGAGAACTTTTCATACTTCACAGCAATTTAAACTGGCCACGAAAGGGACATATTATATATATATATATATATATATATATATATATATATAAAATTTACTC
>NNCF01133973.1:2004-21591 GCA_002313205.1 Laupala kohalensis | reverse complement strand
TTCGATATTAAGTAAAGAAGATGCACACGGAAAATACGACCGTATCTATAAATGATCTCGGTTTCATGAAAAGCGATAGATCTTTACTAGTGCTCTCTACCTTATGGTCGTGGAGCTAACGAATGAACATTGTGAAATACTTTAAGATAATCAAGAGTGTCGTGCACGGAAGGAATGCAGAACGATATATAGCCTCACGTCATAAAAGACAGAACGACCAGCGATTTGCGGGGAATCAAGCTCAACACATAACCCCATCACGTCTCGAAGATTCTTTTGATGTAATAATGACACATGGTATGTTTCACAGCAATTGCAATACAGTGACGGTTTCTCCAGTTTCTTTTGTAACATTTCACCAACAATTTCTCTCAAAACACGATCGTTAACATTCTGGACTATGAAATAGAAATCACACTTACGTACTTAAATAAAACACACACAAAAACAACTAAATATCTAGTGCTCTTGTGCGCCTGAGCCGTAAGTTTGGGATGGCAAATGCACTGGTTTGGAGAAGTTCATACTTCCTCTGAAATAGGATCTCGCATCTAATCCTAAGGCACTCACATCCTTAGTGTTGTCTCGGAGTAATTCTCCCTCGAGACAATTTTGGATTGTGGCCGTGACTTTCCCAAATTTCACTAATTTCAGAATTGTTAGAAAGATATCACGCAGTTCTAGTTTTAAAATAAAACTTGTAAATTGTAATGATAGAAACTTCAAAATTTTAGGGGAGGAGGGTAGAAAATGTATTTTCAATGTTCGGCTCCCTCGGAAGTAAAGGATTATGTCAGTATACATTCGAAAGTAACATAAACGAATTCGAAGATTCAGTTCGCTCTTGTAACAAGAATTAATTTTGAATCGATTCAGGGAAGAAAATGTATTAAAGTCAAATGAAACTTCATCCACAATAAAATANTTATACATTTATTATTTCTATAAGATTTATTCACACATTATTTTTAGAAATCGAATGCAGTAATTAAAGCCAAGACAGCTGACAAACACGACAATGAAAACAAGAGTGTAATACTTCCATCGATTGTTTTCTAAGATGGAGTTTCCTCGGAGTCTTTTGAAAGGTCATCATCTTCCACCGAAAGATACGAGCTCGTGTCACCGGAGGCCCACTTCAAGATTCGTATCTTCTCATAAGGAACGGGATGAAGCTACACATGCGTACAGGAATTCTCTTGCGTCATCTCATTCGGTGAATTAAAACGTCCGAAAGCTCAGGTATTTACATTATGGCTTACCCATTACACGTGTATAGAGTACGGTTTTCAGTACAGTTCACCTTTTGTGAAGAATTATGCAACAAATCACTGAAATGAACCTGAAGAGGAGGGAAGACCATAGTCTTTAAACGTTCTTCGACATCTAAAGTGTATATTGTACAGTTTTGAGATTTGTTAATTCTGTGGATACGGAACAATTTGTTAACATCGTAGAAAATTAAAACGTAACAATAAAAAAGTAGCATTCTTGACAGTTGGAGTAGACACGCGCTATAAAACATTCGTATACATGCACTTTTCGAATCTTCTAGAATCTAGTTTTGTATATAACATGTCTTAAGTTTCCTGCAATAGCTATTTGTCAAGAGCAATTTTTGTATTCATCAGAAAGAATTTTACGAATATGGGTACGTAATTAGAACACCTCTGTTTTCATATCAGAAGTTTAAGTAGGACTTGAAATTAAAATACGTGTTCGCTTGCAGACCCCAATGTGGACTGATTTCCATTCAACTCCAGAAAAACCATGTATCAGAAATCACTAAAATGTGTTGTCGTATTTAACATCAATATTTAAAATTTGATGAAAGTATACGACATACACGATTTTCAATCGACCAGACGAGTAATTTGGAACAGGATTTTGAAAAATATTGTTCCTCATTTATTATAGAAAATATAAATCGGTTTTGTTTGAACCGTATAGAACATACGTGTGTACGATAGGGATAGGGCTGTAAAAATTGTTTGCAAAACAACCATGTCGTGGTAGAGTACTAATAAGAAATATGACAATTATGAATAATGCATTAAAATTACCGTGAACGAACTATAACTACACTGAGTTGAGGAAGGAATTTACGAAAGCCCTATTTCAATATGTTGATGTGTAGGTAACGTAATACTTCGTGAAGTAACACTATTTTTATGGTTAGGAGTATGTTGAAATTTTTTAATCCGCCTCTGCTTTAGATCTCCCTAGATGGGGATGATTGGTCCCTTTGCTTCTGCTTCCGGAGAGTAAATTTAGTTTATTGTCCTCCACGTGGTCATACGCAGTTTGTAACTGCTTTTTTGAGAATAAAGTTTATTTTGAGCATAAATATTGTTATAAAGATTGGCCTGCTTAATGCCATCGTGGTTGATAGTTTTAATGAGATAATATATTATGTTTTTATCTCTCTTTAGAAAAAAACAACAACTCTTTGTTAGTCCATAGAAACCCTCAGTTCTCAAGCGTGTCGGACGAAAGAGATTCTTCTTCTGAGTAATAAAATTGTGAAACAAAAATATCCATCAGGTCTCTCGAGCGTGTCGGATTAAAGAGATTTTGTATTTTTCTAGTAATGGAATTGTGAAGGAGGGGGGGGAGGAAACAAAACAACAAAAAAAACGTGACGCTGGTGTTTTGGTCACCCGTGTGGAGGAGTCACGTGGTGTCTCTTCATATCGTACCGTCTACGATGACGATGACCACGTAACCACTTGGGACTGGAAACGTCACAATAATATCGAAATGGGAAAAGAGAGATGCGAAGCGAGAGATTAAAAAAAATAAAAAAAAGAAAAAAGAAACGAAACATAAGACTGTCTCTTTCCGCATCCACCGAAGCAGAAGAGGAAAGCGAGAACCCAATCTCTCTGAAGGAAAACGAGATCTCTATCAATGACGACTCGCGTGTGTTTCAGTATAACGATGCAATGCAGATCGATGTGATGGCTGCTCTCACAGATGAGATAAGCATTTTTTCCGTTTCGAAATCACATCTCTATTTCCCTTTTACAATAACTGGAAATGAATTTTCTCGACCGCACCTAATTCCATTCTCGAGTTTTTAAAAATTTCCAACGTGTAGCGGTTGGGGAGATCGTATACTCCCTCTGGTGACGGTTGTTTAAACTACGAATAAACGAAAAAGTTTTCGACGGGTTTCATCACGATTCCTTTCTTTTCCCTTTCATCTCGTCGTCATCTATTCTCGTGTCTTTCCTGACCTTCCTTAGTGTCACCTCTTCTTGTTCTTTTCGATCCCGACGCTATTAAGGCTGGGGTATCTTTCATTTTCCTCATTCTTCTCATTTTTTGTCCTACCCCTCATTGTAGCCCCCCCCCTCCATTTGATGTATGTTGTGAGATATGTTTTGGTGTGTTGTAGATCAGGAGGGTTTTGTAGTGGGTAGGGTTTTGAATCATTTCGACGAGTCATGTTGGCTCTCCCTAGTGCGTAACTGCATTTCCTCCCTACCTGTACAAGTTTTTCGGGCTCCAATGACCTTTGATGTCGACATGAGCCGTAAAGCCCCACAAAAAAAGAAAAAAACATATTCTCGTGTGTGTGTGTTTTTTTAAAATATTTTTAAATGGGAAATGTAACGTGGTATTGAAGCGTATTTACATGGAACGATAGGGGGCAGGAGATGGGTGGTAGGGGCTATTGTTAGTAAGTGGGTTTACATGCAGTAGGGTAAGTAGGTAAAGGTAACAGTAAGAGTTAGTGATGCAAGGAGGTGGATAGAAGAAGGAAGAGGAGGGAGGGGGGGGTTCGCTTTTCAGGCGTCACAGCAATTTATGAACTGGGACATTGAAGTGAAAAGCTACAAATTTGTTCTGACCTCGTCGGGGATTGAACCCGGAGTGATTCGGTGACGAGCGAGAAGCACGATAACCTCTTCGTCACGTGTCTTATTGACGTATTATCACCCACCTCGAGAAGGTGTTCGGAACTCTCATCAGGTACAAAATACTTAAAAAGGGAATTATTGTTTTCCACAGGGATATATACAAAAACATCGAAGGAGGTTCATAATGAACTTTGGAAACGAAATATTTACCAGATTTAGAAACAGGGACTTTAGATAGGCAAAACATTCTCGGCAAATATCGATTGCTAACGGTCTTTCTTAATTTTCCTTATTGGTACCACTGATTCGTTGTTGGCCAGCCTTTTTCTATGTTCCAATTCTATGGAAAATAAGTCGAAAAATTATTCATTTGCGACATTTCCAAGCATTTTAAAATTTAAAAGTCAGTGTGTTTTGTTTTATTTCTTTGGAAAATCCTCGTCCATGGTTGAACGGATTTTGGATAGTTTTGATCCTGGAGAGATTAGGAAAAGTCTAGAATATTTATAATTTTCCCAACAGCTTTCACGAAAGTCTCCAAAAGCACGCCCATAATTTCAGAAATTCCTTAGTAAAATGAGAAATTGCTTCGCCTATAAGTTTCTTTAAATATAAAATTTCAAAGTTATTCTTCACGATGATAAAATTCAGGTGTTAGAAATTAGTTATTAATTTGAAAATATTTCATTTTACTGGTTCAGTTGTTTTACGACACGATCTACTTTTGTTTATCCTACTTGAATTATAATTTTCTCCATCAACACCACAAAATATCAAATATTATTTATATTTGTTTATAACAAACCGATGTACTTAGTAACATGTGTCGAGCACACTCCAGTCGTAATAGTCTCCAGTAATACATTTGAATACTCTTGAAGACGTTCTGAGCGAAAGAACTCTTAATAATATTTTTACCCATTTTAATATAGTAATTTTTTTTTTCAATTACTAATTCATTTCTGGCGTGATTTTCTCCCAACATTCTTCGTATTCGTAATCCCCAAAAGCACCATGTTGAGTTTGCAACGCTGAAATAAGTATTTGGATCCTTCCAGAAAGGAAAATTGCACATTTGATAAGAAGGTAAAAATTCTTGGAATGTTTTCAAGAAAACAAATAATAATTTTATTAAATCGGTTACAAATATTGGTTATTATTCCAAACTCTGTTATTTGGTAACAACGTTTCATCAGAGTAAGATACAAAAGTATTTTAAATTTTAGAAAAGAAGGAATGTCATCCAAACACCTCGTCGTACTCTCTCTTCAGATGCAGGAATTTAAAGGCATTTTTATTTACCTGTTGTTTCGTGAGTTCAAAATCTCTTTAACTTTGGCATCGGGAATTGTTGGACACATCCTCATGCTGAGATTTTTTCCCCTTCTCTGTCCTCGCTTTTATCTCTTCCTTTTCTGAAATAATCCTTTTGTCTAAATGCGGAAGCGTCGGTGGTTCCCGATTTGCGATCGAAAATATTTCATAGTTACTATAGACACTAATTTACATTAAACTGTATCAAAAGAAAGACAACTAAATGTATGTCACCAATAACAAGTAATTTTGTAATAAAAATAACAAATAATTTTGAAATAGAAACAAAATTTGTAAGTTTTTTGTTTTGTTTTGTTATGCTTCTACGCGTTACAACAATATCGGTATTTCTCATCCATTTACGTTTCGTCTCAATAAATAAATAAATAAATTTATTGTCAAAAGAGCGTATGACCAATTGCGAGGGCAATAAACTAATTTAGTCTCCAGAGGCGGATTTAACATTTGAACTAACTCCTAATAATAAAAATAGTTCGATACGTCTTACAATATTACCAATAAATTTGTATTCAATAAAAAAATCCGACAAAAAAGTTATTTCACAAAGTACTTTGTAATATTGACATCAAACTATAAATCATTCGGAAAGTATTCTTTTTAAATCGTAACTATTAAAATAACTCTAAATTCGAGAATAAAAAAAAATATTACAATACAACGCCCCCCCGCCCCCCGCCCCCGGCCCCTTTGCTATAGTCTGAAGAGTCTGTCTATAAAACTTTCCTCTATCCGAAGGAAAACCGGAGAAAAATCGGAACAGCGCAGCAAGTCAGTCAGTCACGAGTTGAAAATTACGGAACTTTTGTGGCAGTTGAAAAGACGCCACTGAAATTCTTCAACGGAAACGAAGAATGAAAATTTGTTGTTGTTGTTTTTTTAATTGCTCGTAAAGTCCTGGGTCTTAAACTATTCGGTCAGTTTATATTCTTACGTTACTTCATTTTTTAAATGGAGGAATTAGCAAATATATCGCACCCCTGAGGGAATCCGAGAAGAAGAAGAAAAAGAAGAAGAGGAAGCAGAAGAAGAGGAAGCAGAAGCAGAGGAGGAAGAAGACGAAGAAGAAGAAGAAGAAGAACCAGTTCAATGGCGTCGGCACGAAAGCGGCGTATTGAAGGAAGAAGAGGCGTTTAGGCGTTTATAAAGCGCCACGTCTCGACGCCTAAGTGGTCGTTTCACACCTTCGCCTCGCGCTTCACGAGCGAACAAAGATCATTCGCTCTTCTCCTCCTCCGCCAGGGGTGGACAAACACGCGCCAGGGGTGGACAAAGAGCGTGTCCCGCTAACAAGCAAAAGTTCTTCCGTCCGTCGTCACTTGAATAGTGGCCATTATGCGACTGGCGAAAGGGATTCTCTTGTTATATACTCAAGTCTTCGAGAGTTTGGGCACTAAAAAAGAACAAAGATGTCGGACTCGAGTGGTGTTTCAGGGCAGCCACCACCAATATTTTAGAACAAAAACCCCGACACTCGTTAAGACTCGGACTGCCTGTGATTGTCGTTTGATATTAAAATCCTCGTTTGGTACAACTTACACATACCTTACGGGTGTACCAACGCTATGGAAACAACACAGCGAGACTACCGTAAAATGAATTTCGTTGAAAGTAGATTAAACAATCAAGATATCTTGGGTAATTTATGCAGTGTATTTTATTAATAGGAATATTAATTTTGTGTTACTCTATAAAAGATAAGAAAAACGAGTATTTTAAGGACAGGCTCTCCTAGAGGCATTTCGTCAAGTTTGGTGGTAGTGAATACAACGTATAAGATGAAAATATCACTAATTCGAGTAATGTACGACATATCAAGTACGAGGAATCAATTGAGTAGGTTGGCAGTTCTCCCGAATTTGGTAACTTTACGTACAGTAGCTAGACTTTAACAAACGCTCACAAAGAAAAAAAAAATCTTTTATACGAAACGGTAGAAAGAAGTGGGCTTTTTAAGGTATAGCAGAGCACTAGAGCAGCGTACGTAGAATTAAATCACAAAAATATTTTATATCGGCGAAAGAATAAAAAAGAGAGAAAGACATGTGTGAACTTATTGCGATTTCAACTTGAAAAATATGTCTCAAAATGAAATATATATTTTTTATATCTTTTTTATAATCGAGCTATTTTACGATATTTATCATTTAAAAAAATCAAAATTCTAATTACTACATTATCATTTAATACACTAATTACACCTAGCAATTAACACATTAAATTCATTACGAAATTCCAAATTTTGAACTATAAAGAGGGTTATATCTTTTTTATAATTTCCCGTATAGGTCTTGAATTAAACTCTATTACTTGCCCAAATTCAAGACCTATACGCGAAATTATAAAAAAAGATATATCAAATTTGAGGTCGAAAAATGGAACATGATACAAAGAGGGGAGTTGGTAAAATCAAGTTATTCGCGTAAAATCAAGATTAAACATTTAAATGCGTTTAAAAGAAATATATTGGTAAGAAATACAAATTTATTAAATTCTTGTTACTAGCTAATGCAATGTCCTGAAACGTTTCTTGAATATTACCATAAGTAAGTTTACGCTATTGATCTACTGTAGGACCATCACAACAATATCACACAAAAACATAATTTTACTTATCTTTCTTTTGTAGATATTTCTCAAAAACTCTAAAGCGCTTCATTATTTGGATGAAGGCTAGTATTTCTCTTAGATAAGTTGGTGCCACTGCAAACAACATTTCTGTGAAGAATTTAATCCCCCCGATGAAACCACGACTGGAATAAGCTGATTGCTCGAAACGAAAATATAACCAGTCATCCAGCAAAATTAGGTAATTAGAAAATGAATATTTTGTATGTAAAATGCAGTTGTAATGATGGCCTAGCGTTAAACATTGAAAGATATGGTTAAGAATAAATACATCTATAAAAATGAGATGTAAACATTTTCGCAGAAAGAGATTTAATCCTTTGTGAGTATATAGGTGCTATTAACTAACCCAATCTTGCGTACCGGGTATAAACAATGATGATGTCATAATGAATTCGGTTAACTCTGTGGATCTTCAGAGGAACTATTGATCAGTTCCGGATAAGCTTCCCAATTCCTTTTGCTTAGTTTGCACGATGAAATACGAAAATTGTATCAAGGAAAAGCCAGATATTTATGAACTGAATTCATACTAAGATTTACTTTTGAAATTTACGTGACGATTTGACGGAGTGTCCTTTTACTGAACTTAATGTTGCCCTCCCTTTCTATCTTGACACCAGTGGAATCCAGGGGACTTACATCAAGTAAGTACGTGTTTGGCGAACACGGGGCCCCGAGCTGAGTCTGGCATTACTTCCACTTACTTGTGCAGGGTTCCTTCCTTTCTCTTTCCTGACCTTACTTGGTCACCTCTTGTTCTTTTCGATCCCGAGGCCATTAAGGCTAGAGTATCTTTCATTTTCCTCATTCCTCTCATTTTCCTCATTCCTCTCATTCTTTGTCCCCCCTCATGTTATGTGCCCCCCTCATTGTAGCCCTCCTCCCTCCATTTGATGTATGTTGTGAGATATGTTTTGGAGTGTTGTAGATCAGGAGGGTTTTTAGTGGGTAGGGTTGAATCATTCGGGAGTCATGTTGGCTCTCCCTAGTGCGTAACTGCATTTTCCCTACCTGTACAAGTTTTTCGGGCTCCAATGACCTTTGATGTCGACATCCCCCAAATCCATTTCCCACATCGAAACACTCATTTTGAAACAAGTCTGCTTCTATAAACGTCTCTAGAAGTAATCGTGCGCTTTAGCTTTCGTCGCATGGGTGGCTCGACGCGTAGCCTTTAATAATTTCTACACAATCTTTCACCTCAGGAAAGAAATGTTCAGCGTGATTGAAAATTTTTTGCATATCAATCGGGAATTTTTTGGTTTGTTACTATAAACAGAAAATTCTTCCATTTCTGTTGAGTTCTTTTTATCCATTTGTGTCCTTGTGGTTTTAGATATTTGGAGGCCTAAAGTAAATTCTAAACAACTGGAGTCCATAATATATTCCGATATTAGAGGACGATTCTTCATAGAAATGAGACCATGATTAATCGCATTTTCATCTAATAAAATTTTTACTCTGGGAACTCCCTTAAAATTGTTTTGGGGTTCTGGAGGAAAATTCCAACTAGCTACTACGTACGATTATTGATCGCTTAAACGTGTAATGATTCATATAACTTTAGTTTTATCTGTACACAACTGTTGTGTGCGTTAATTCTGTTGCCCCTTATCCTGATACGGGTTTTTTATTTCTCCAGAGGATCAATCGGGTAGCGGCGGATTACTTATACAGGTCATTTTGTAAACACTATATTCAGAATAAACTATAGTTCGATAATAATTCGTAGATGTGATATAATTTTTGTGTGTGTTAAATTACAAACGCGTTGATATTCTGTTAGTATTATAACACATACCGAACCGTATTTATTGTTAGGAGTAAAGTATTAAAATATTAAATCCGCCTCTGCCTTAAGAGTCCTTGATCGGAATTGATGGGATGGTACGTCGCTTGCTTTCGGAGAGTAAATTAATTTATTTTCATCCAAGTGGTCATGCGCAGTTTGTAACTTTTGCCTTTTTGTCATTAAATTTATTTATTTGAACTATAAGTCTGTTTACGACAGGCAAATTGTTTCTTGTTCATTCTGTACGTAATTACTAAAATAATTAGTACAGTTTGAAGCAGTTTCTTCTGCTTTTTTGACACTAAATTTATTATTATTATTATTATAACGTAATATGATGCTTTCCGAATATTACCAAAGAGAAAATAATCTTAAATCTCTCTAAAAAAAATAAAAATAAAACATTAACGCGTGCTCTGGTATAAGGAAGCGAGAGAGATTTATTTGCAGAAATTTGAACGAATTCTTGAACATAAATCATTCGCGTATTCAAAAGTCAAGAGGTCACAAAGCAATCAATCAAAAAAAGGAAAAACCGTCATCGCGATGTGTGACCTCGTGGACGATGGTCATCCCTGACGTTTCGCTATGCACATATGGCGTCGCTTCTTGTGTATTCATCTATGCACACGAGAGCCCCACAAGACGCATTTTGATCCAGTTACGTGTCAAATCTCTCAATGAGGCGTGAAATAACCCTCTCTTCCACTCCCTCCCTCCCTCCCAAAGTAGAACACATTTTCTTCTCCTCCTCTTCCGCTTTGGGACGCGCTTTCGAAAGGGTTATCATATATTATATTTGTAATATTACGAGCGAAAAGAGAAAAAATAGAATACGACGCCCCAGAAACATATTTAAAGTTATTACTCCGGGAAGAAAATTCTACGATTATTTTACATATCCCCCAGGGGACATACATCTAGTAAAAGTACGTGTTTGGCGAACACGGGGCCCCGAGCCGAGTCTGGCACATTACTTCCACTTACTTGTGCCGGGCTCCTTCCTTTCTCTTTCCTGACCTTCCTCGGTCACCTCTTCGTCCTTTTCGATCCCGACGCTATTAAGGCTAGGTTATCTTTCATTTTCCACATTCCTCTTCTTATTTTATGTTTTTAATAAATTCTTGATGTATGTTGAGAGATATGTTTTGGTGTGTTGTAGATCAGGAGGGTGTTTAGTGGGTATATGGTTGAGTCATGTTGGCTCTCTCTAGTGCGTAACTGTATTTTCCCTACCTGTACAAGTTTTTCGGGCTCCAAAGACCTTTGATGTTGACGAGACCTAAAGCCCTACAAAAAAAAATTATTTTACATACCTTTTTTATACGGTTAATCCATTCCTCGATTTATCAATATCTAAAGATATCTTCCAAGTCATGTTTTTTTTAATTTAGAGAAAATGTAACTGAAGAAAAAATTGTTTATTAATTTATTGTATATTTGTATTATAGTAAATTACTTTATTGCTATCAATGTGGCCGTAGGCAGTTTTGTAACAGCTTGCTCGACCATTATTTACTTAAAACATTCGAATTTGTGAAAACTTAAATCTGTCGCCAACCATCGGCAAAATCAATTCAATGCACTTTTGACGGCTCTCGTGGTGCTATTCTGCATCGATCAAAGTGTGGAACGAATACTTATTAACATGTTCTACTATTCAGCAAATAATTGATTTTGCGACTACTATTAATATGTATTTGGATATAACGTGGGTATTAATATCACATCAAAAGCTTTTTTTTTTTAATATTACGTTGGTAAGTCAATAAAAAAGTCGCCAATCTGGATAGAGGCAATAATAACAACAATCAAAGTAACCTCCTGACATTTATTTCACTTTTCGACATAATCACCCTCTCTACTACATAATCACACACTTCATATTCCATCTCTCTTTACGAAAGTCCTTTTGAAAGCTCCCTTTTGGCAAAAGAATGATACATTGGTTGCTGGCGCTGTCAACGAGTAACCTCTTGTATTACAACATCATCAGTTTCAAAATGATTTGTTTACGCTGCACTGTGACTGCAGACGACAGGAACTTCCGCAGGACGACCAGGACGCTCCACATCTGCTACGACACTTTGCCTTCCCTTGTTAAACTTCTGGATCCAATCGAACACAGGTATAATTGCTTTTGCGACGGGATCCATTTCGGAGACGCACTTCTTCCGTGTACAGTAGTCCTTTGGCCCACAACTGCACCCTGTTCTTCACATGCAACACAACCGCCATCGTGCACTGTCTGCCTCTGACTGACTGAGTGACTACGATATGTCACGCAGTCTATACGACAAACATACACATGCTGCCATCTGGTGCCAAAAAAATGCGCTCGTGATTTAAATAAGTGTAAGAGAAACTGACTTTTCATCGTAATATGACTTTTGGGCAAATTACTTTATTTTTTCCAGCTATAAGACCTACGTATTATTTTTTTTATTTCGATTTATTTATTTCTAAAACCTATATTAATAGAACATTGCAAGGTATGAAATGAAAAACGTTAACGAAGAGAGGCGCATTCGAGTCTCTTCTATTAAAAGCGGATAAAAGTTGGTTCGTGTGAAAGAGTTTATTATATTTATTTTCGGGTCCCCCCCGCGAATATTCAAAATACGAATTAAACGAAAGGCGAAAATCTAGTCGTGTAGATGAGGAGAACGTAAAAATACTAAAAAAAGAATCCAGGATGTTAATCATACTTCTGGTCAATAAATTCCCTTAGCAGTTCTTATTTACATTTTACAAATTCGCAATAAGCTGATCACAATTAACGTGCCTTTGGCGATATATTTATACTCTGCAGTTTATACGACCACTCCACGAGTTCGAGAACTTTCCTTAGATGTTTGTCCCACGTTTCCATGTAATTATTGCAGAAGAGAGAGAGAGAGACATTAGTAATAGATCAAGTCATTTTGCCTTCAGCAACGGGCTACATGAGATTCTACGGTTGTGCTCTAAACCTAGTTGACGGTAACAAGAGCAAAGGATCAGGGGTGCTAGAGCTACTCAAGTACATAACGTTGTATGAAACACAATAATTTTATCTATCCTTTTTTATATATTGAATATAGTAATCAAAACAGAAATTCGTGAATTGTGGGGAATTATAAAGTGCAAATAAGTTAATTACTCCGTTTAAATTGAAAGCATGTATCTGGAGAATGGCGTCTAGTTTTGGGACAGTTTTCGTCGAATAATTTTCGTTAACTTCGAACTCTAATTTTTTATACGAAGTTTTGCAACACGTGCGTAGTTCTTTATATTAATCGTTTCACAAATTTATTGGGAATTCATTAATTACCCACCGCTTCGGAGGCTTCGCGCAACTTGAAGATGGGTTTTTATCGAAATATAAAAGCCCCCCCCCCCCAAGGATCAAAATGTTATTCGACGAGTAGATAGATGACAGTTGACGCTATCATTTTAAAAAATCAGGTCACTCATCACACGAATGAAGCGAGGAGATACAAAAGAGGAATCTCCGGAGGCTCTCGGACGTCACCTATAGACACTTCGGATTAATGTCCCAGTTCATATAAAGTAGCGACTATTGAAAAGTAGAACTCTCCTCCTTCTACTCCTAGTGTCACTTACTCCAACTATCACTAACAGCTCTACGTGGGTAAAGTTGTTGCTAATCCCAACTAACTACCACCCATTTCCTACCTTCCTCTATCACTCCATGTAGATAAGCTTCAACAGCACTAAGAGCTGAGTCTGGCATTACTTCCACTTACTTGTGCCATGCTCCTTCCTTTCTCTTTCCTGACCTCCCTCGGTCATCTTTTCTTGTTCTTTTCGATCCCGACGCTATTTAGGCTAGGGTATCTTTCATTTTCCTCATTCCTCTCGTATTTTGTCCCCCCTTATTCTTTGTCCCCCTCCATTTGATGTATGGTGTGAGATATGTTTTGGAGTGTTGTAGATCAGGAGGGTTTTTAATGGGTAGGATTGAGTCACGTTGGCTCTCCCTAGTGCGTAACTGCATTTTCCCTACCTGTACACGTTTTTAGGGCTCCAATGACCTTTGATGTCGACATGAGCCGTAAAGCCCCCTCCCGTCCTTAAAAAAAATTCATCAGCACTAAGCTATGTTTTCTCCCATTTACACTAAATACTACTTATATGAAAGAGGAACCTATGTAAAAAGCGCCATCGTCCCACATTGTCTCTCTTCTTCGTTAAACTCCCCGCGAAGGTGGAAGCGGGGTTTGCGAAGAAAGAGCGAGATGTTTCGGAAAGTTTCCGCGAGGGAGCAGCATCGGGAGTGGTCGCGTCGCGCTGTGTGTGTGTGTGTGTGTCAGTGGGTCAGCGACGGAGGATTTTATATTCCTACGTCCTCTTTTTCTCTCTCTCTCTCTCTCTCTCTCTCACTCATCATGGAGGAGCAACAGCGGCGGCGGCGGCGGCANTCTTAGTCGTCCATCCTCAAGAGGCACGGTTCTCACGCGAACGAATCACGCGGAGTCGATTCCTCCACCCTCGGTCATTCATCTCCACGTACACGAACAGATCTCTTTTTTTTATTCATCTCTTCTTTACTCACACAAACAACAAAAATTAAAAAAATATAAATACATGGAGATTCAATTATAACATTAGAAAGCATTCAACGACTGACCTGGGTTTTTCACCGGTTTTCCTTCGGATAGAAGCAGATTTCTCATAGAGACTCTCGAAAGGTTCCTCTCTAGGGGCGGCGTCAATTGAAATAATCTCAAATCTCAAATTTAGCGCTATTTTAATATTTACGACTCTTATAAATAATTTTTTTTTTTTGCGAATAATCTATTACTTGTGAAATTACTTTTTTATGTTTTATTATTAAATAGAAATTTGTTGGTCTTGTGTTAGTTTAATATCAGGCATCAAACTATTTTCATTATTTGGAGTGTGCCTTAGGGCCCTTGATCGGAATTGATGGAAATACGTCCCTTTGCTTTGCTTCCGGAGACTAAATCAGTTTATCACGTTGTCACACGATTTTTGCTTTTTTTGACAATAAATTTATTATTATTATTATTATAATGAGCACTCATTACGATTGAGAGGATTTTGCACATTGTAAAATCCTTCACGAAAAGTACTTCTGTCATTTTAAAGCTATAAGGTTTATGAAGATATGTTAAGGGCTGCATACAAGAATCATAGGTATTTGATTATACCATTAGAAATCTCTCAATAACTACAAACTACGAATGAGAGAATTGTTCATTACAATTGAGGAAATAGTTGTTTTTTTGTGGGACTTTACGGCTCATGTCGACATCAAAAGTCATTGTACAGGTAGGGAAAATGCAGTTACGCACTAGGGAGAGCCAATATGACTCAACCCTACACACCAAAACGTATCTCACAACATACATCAAATGGAGGGGGGGCTACAATGAGGGGGGGACAAAAAATGAAGGGTAGAACAAAAATGAGAGGAATGAGGAAAATGAAAGATACCCTAGCCTTAATAGCGTCGGGATCGAAAAGAACAAGAAGAAGTGACCAAGGGAGGTCAGGAAAGAGAAAGGAAGGAGCATGTCACAAGTAAGTGGAAGTAATGTGCCAGACTCAGCTCCGGGCCCCGTGTTCGCCAAACACGTACTTACTAGATGTAAGATGTCCCCTGGACGGGGGGAGGAAATAGTGAATTGACGAAATTACAGAACAGAAATTGATCAATGTATTACTTCATCAGTAAAAGTTGTGAGTTACGTACAAAGTGAACCACTAATATCTTTACATATCATTTTTTAAATTTTTTTTTGTTTAATTTGATTTTACAATTGCATACAAACCCATTCACATCCATTATTCTCTATCGAGTCTAGAGGTCAGGAGGTCACGTACCCCTGTTTTCTTGTCTCTGACATCCCCCCACTCCAAGCAATTTACACTTTTAAACATACGACTCCGAGGGGAGAAGAAGCTGTTAAAATAAACGGGGGACGCGATGCGCGTTCGTCTTCCCGCTCTCCGCGTTTTGTTAATGGCTCCTTAGTGAATGGGGGATAATTACACGGACACATGTTGTGGGGAAAGACAAACGGAAGTGGTTAGCTCGTACGAGAGTTGTTTGAGAGGTGAGCAAAAGACTACGGATGTGTACGAATGCGTTACATACTTCTTGTCTTTCATACTTCTCCCAAATCATAAATCACCCTCCGACATCATCACACGCGTGGGAAACGGGAAATCGGGACGCGATGAATGGACGTTTCTTTGTATAGAAATATTTAACTCATCAACTCTCTCACCTTCACATTATTTTATTTTGAAAATCTGTCATACAACTCAAAACTATTCGTAAAATGTTCACTCTTATTACATACCAAACCCGGAAGTTCCCTTTTGTACAAAAGCTCTGCAAATTAAACTATTGAATATGTATAATTTTTGAAATTGTTAGCAGTTTCATTCCCTGAAGGGAACTCAACGTAATCTCGAAAGATACATCCAAGCTGGTCAACGATACATCGCACTGCGAACTCATGACAAACTAGAAAAAATATCGAAAGACGTCTGGCAATATGATTTTCCCACAATCTACCCAATGACTTTTTCATTTAAGAAATAACATATTAAATATTTCACCACCAACGTACATTATAAACATTCAAAAACCGTGTTTTTTTAGTTGTTTTGTTTCTAGATTTTTTAATAGGAGATTTGAGAATTATTTTTATGCCCCATACTGCCATGATAGTAAAAATTATTAATTGGTCATTAACAAATTGTATGTTAACATTTTAATTATACATAATGTTCAACTATACTTTAGATATGTTAATATTTCTTGTTACACCTAAAGTTGGGTCAAATAAGTAATAAATAATTTACCTGTTGAAAAAACGAATTAAGAATCTTGTCAGAATTATCAGGTAAAATTATTTTGACGAAACGTTGCATTGAAAAGAATCACAATAAAAAATGTGCTTTGTCCAAACAAGATCGTATAGCGAATTTTTACTTTCATAAAAAATAATAAATTAAGAAAATTGAACCTAGTTATAAAGGTGGCACCAGCACTTTACGAATTAGCCTTTATTTTTATTATTGTTATTGCTTTACAACACAACATTTATTTTCTATCAACAAACAATAGTACAAACAATATTCAAAAACTCTCTTGGCGACAGATATCTTTTTTTTTTCGTGGTTTATAAACAAGTAAGATATCTTTCTAAAATTTCCGGTGACGTACAGGTTAAAGTGATGTAAAAAAATACTTCAAAAAAAATTACTATTAATCAAAGGAAGTTTCGTGATTTAAAAGTTTGTCATTCTTTGAAAATAAATGTTTCTTCCACTAGACGGAATATATTTATAATTGTAATTATTTTATTTGAATGACCGGTGAAGTATGTTTTTTTAACGTTGAAATTGCTATAACTCTACATGTCTCTCTCTCTCTCTCTCTGTTTATTTGCGCCGCTTTTAAGATATTCTAGAGAGATCTAATTCCACACGTACACTTTTGTACTACCTTAACATTGCTGGAAAACAAATGAGCCCAGACAGGCGCCACGAAGAGAAAAGAGGTGGGACAACTCTCTCTCTCTCTCTCTCCGGATACGAACTCGCGACACTCGCCTCGGTTCCCACGCCACGCCCCCTCTCACGCCACCAACAGATGGCGTCTGTCCGTCCGACGGTCATCCTTTCACTCTGCTCTCCACTTCCCACAGTCCTTCCTTCGACCCCAGAGACACCCCAAGGGCCTTCACGTGCTGTTGCTCCCTCCAGCCGCCTGTTCGCGAACTCCGCAGTTCTTTTTTTGTATGTCCCATCTGCTGACGATTCTAACACGGGAATTTACTTGTGCATTTACTATAACATCCGATGAATACAATTCGTATAAGGAGAAGAATAAGTCTAAATATGTTTCTAAAACGAATAGCAAAAAAAACTGTCTCTGATTCTCTTTACGAATGGCGTCCAGGGAAATCTAGTTCCGGAATGACCTCATATATTCAAAAGAATAATTCTCTCATTTCGTGAATGAATTTATGTCTCTGGTTAGAATTATCACCTCAAACTATTTTGACCTCAACAACTCAGTTGTTTTTTCGGGGGGGGGGGACAAAATTTTTCAACATCTTTGAAATATTCTTTTGATATATCGTACTTCCAAACTTTTCCCACACATTAGACTCCTTTTCAGATGATTAATAAGCGTATAGAATCCATATCGAAGGAAATACATTTAACGAAAGAATCTCCATGTCTAAATTTCTTTTAATGGTTACAGAGAGAGATTTTGTGAGTTTCCGGACACAAGAATGAGATAGAATTTTCCATTTGTGGTACGAATTTCAAGAAACCAATCAGAACATTTTTTAATAAAATGTTTTGTACATTCTCTCGCCGAAAAATAATATTGCAACCCGCATATTACAATAATATTACAAGTTGTAATGCAAACACAAATGTCAGTATTTTAGATTTTTATGTATAATTTTCAAAACATGAACCCATCTTCGTGTTTAATATATTAAATCATAAGAATTCAGTTAATTTTGTTTAAAACAAAGAGAACACGATGAAAAGAAAAAGCGTAAAAATAAGAAATACGAAATAAAACACTGCGTCGACGATTGAACCTCGTTAACAATGAACGTTAGTCGACTTGTTCCGTACAGATACCAATGAGAATTCAACCACCATTATTACTAGGAAATTCACATAAGCACTACAGCAGTAACTTGGATTGAGGGGTAAAATAGTATTAAAAAAAAAATGAAATGATGAGTGAAACAAATACATTAATTTCCATATGAAAAGGTGTAATCTAGACGACATCAGCAGAACAAGACTCTGTATCAATGTTATGTCCTTTATGCACATCATGTCTAATCGCCGAGAAGAAAGAAGGAAAGACACGGACATTATCTCTGTCTCGGTGCAGAGAAGCAGGCTGGAAGCAGGGGCAATCAGTGCCAACCGAGTGCTGCAGCAGAACCGAGAACAGATTCGCATCGACAGCTGACAAAAGAAGGCGGGGTCATGTGAGCGCGCACGTGCCCGCTCTATCGGCGCGCGCACGAAACACGGTTCGCCTGTCAAGCAGACACGGTCCCGTCAAGCCACGGCCCGCATGATGGATGACACGCCTGAACGGATCGCTACAACAAAGCGACGTCGTTAGTGCATTCTGTGAAACGGTTTAGTTTCTTAAAATGTCGGATATTAGAGGTGGAATTCTCCTTTGATGGCTCGCTCCGTGTTGTGGGGCGTTGAAATTAATATATTGCTGTCAGAAAACAGACGTGCGTAAAGCGAGTTTCTGGAGGATTATCTTTCGTAACGTCGTTGAAATCAATCTGTTACTTGGGTAATTTTACATATACAGTCGATTAGAGACTTAAAGAAATAGTTTAGCTCCTCAACATTCGATTTTAGTGACTAACAACGACTTATTCTGAAGACAGCTGACTTTCTTTGACACCTTCAACAGAGAATTTTGAATAATTTGTAATTGTTTTGCCAGATTTCATCAAAGACGTTTTTTTCTTCTTTTTTTTACAAATTAGCTGAAAGACGATCTAATTGATAGCAAACTTACATAACACACTGTATAATACATTTTCTCTACAATCTTTGAGGACCAATAAATGATTTTGTCGAGACTCTCTCTTACTATTTTTACTGAAGTCTAAGAACTACCATTAGATGGGGGTATACATTAATTTTGGTATTCCAATAACTTTGATCTTTTCTCTTTAATCATTTGTCAAAAAATATACTTGCCACTCACGTATTTGTACAAAAAGGAACTGACGCAGATTAAAAGGAAAGAGGCTTTTGCACTGTTTTATACCCACAGTCACATGAACGAAAAAGCGGTTTAAGTTGGGGGAAGAGCCAGTCAAAAATCAAATCACTCACATGTATTAGTTGTTTTCTTTTAGTTTTATTGTAATTGTTTCATAACACAAGAATGTAATTTATAATGATGAAAAA
>NNCF01133968.1:25000-37135 GCA_002313205.1 Laupala kohalensis | reverse complement strand
TGAATGGGTGTTGAGGATAAACACTTGCTAGCGTACAACCTCTGGGACAACAGCCGCACCTCAGTTGAATAAGGCTTAGTGACGGGATGCCGGGGCTCCACGTCACCAGACATTTATTTCCTCCGAACTCGTGGGACAAAATGACAGATGTCTCGGTTTTCCCGCCTTTCGGAGTGGGTGTGCCGCAAGGTGAGTATTCCACCCAAACGTCTTCCAAGCGTCCGAGGGTACACAGCCCTCCCGCTTTAGAAGAAAATAAGGAAAAGTTACAAAGTATTCACTATAAGAATGCTTTTGTCTTAATGACTAGAATAAATGGAAGTTTTGAAAAGATTTCACCCTTTTACATATTCGAGGGTTTAGAAGGTTTTGTTGCCTCTCTAAAGAGCGTTAAACGATTAAGAAACGGAGCGATGCTGCTTGAAACTAAAACAAGCAAGCAAGCTTTTAAGCTCCTACAATGCACGCAGCTGGGAGAATACCCTGTCAAGTGTAAGCTTCACAATGTGCTTAACCGTAGCAAGGAAGTGATCACTTGCAGGGATATCATCGATACATTCTGTGATGATTTAGTAAAGGAATGGGAAGCTGACAACGTGGTAGAGGAAGGTCGATGGTGTTCCTGACAGCTTCCTTCATCGTGACATTTGACTGTCCTAAACTTCCTAGACATCTCAAAGCGGGATGGCTAAACCTGCCAGTGCGACACTTTATTCCAAATCCTCTGCGCTGTTATAAGTGTCAGAGGTTTGGACACACGACAACATCGTGTAAGGGCCGTGATACATGCGGGAATTGCGGGAAGGAGGCACAGGATCCCGGCGTATCAAGCCCGGGGTCTGCCGAATGCATTAATTGCACAGGCAGCCACCCGGTGTGGAGAAGGGATAACGTCTGCTTTCTTGAAGAAAAGAAAATCCAAGAAATAAATACGACCGAGAAGATCCCGTGCGGTGAAGCGCGGAAGAAATATAGAGTTTTACACCCTGTATTTACTAACAGTTACTCCACAGCAGCAACGACTCCTGTTATAAAGAAGAGTATTTCCATCCATGTATATTTCACTTACGTGTCTACGAAAACGTCTTGCACATGCCAGTGCACGTGTGGCAAGAAAAGTCTTCAAGCTGCTCCCGCAAAGATATAAACGTCAGCGAAACTCAGTATTTATACTTGAACACAGAAAGAACCTGCAGCGTGAAAGTCCTTCCAACTAGTGCCAAGAAACAAACGAAGAAACAGCAGGGTTCGAACACCGTACAGCAAGTCGCGGAGACGAAAAAAAGTTGTATTTGTTAGAAACACTATCCTCTGCTCACTTGTTCTCCTACAAACTCAAATCCAGGCTATAGCAGTCACAATACACAGCATACCAACTATGACCGTGTGTTCAATTGATCTTCCTCCGGCACGAGTTTTCTCGGAGGCTCCTCTCAAGAGAACTAATTCACCAGCACCCTCGACCAATCCTCCTCCTCGGAGAATTCAACGCAAACAGTGTACTGTGGGGTTCGTCGAGCGATTGCCCCAGGGGTCGACTACTGAATTGTCTCTTTGTGCGTGAATATTTATGTTTAATAAACACCGGGGAAAAGACCCACTCTGCGTTTGTCACGGGGCCATGGACTGCTATAGACCCTCTCATTTGCTCTCCTAAAGTTGCTGATATCTTCCAATGGAAGGAAGAAGATGATCTGCACGGTAGCGACTATCATCCTATCTGGTTGTCCATGTAGTACGTGCAACTGTTCCCGAATGCAAGCCTCAGATATGGATTCTCACAAATGTTAACTGGACACTGTATCGTTCTCTGGCTGTCTTCAGAAAAAAGGGGTAGTGTCCAAGAGAGGGTCGACCATCTGACCCAGGTGATTCATCACGCCGCTGAAGAATCCATTCCGAAAAATCTATGTTTCCGCGAAGACCTCATGTCCCCTGGTGGAACGACGCATGTCATTCCGCCATTCGGGCGAGGCGAAGAGTATTGCGGAAATTTAAGGGTAGTCCATTTCCGGAAACCCTCGCCGCATATCGGATTGCTAGAACAAAAGCGCGCAGAACCACCAAAGAATCCAGATCCACCTCCTGGAGAGAGTTTCTACGTACCATTAAGAGAACAACATCGTCCATTAAAGTATGGGAGTCAATCTGAAAGATATCTGGAAGGTATTCTCGAGTTCCAGTATTTGAACTCAATTATCAGGGTCAGGTTCTCACCAACAACTGAGAAATGGCAACAGTGGTAACTGAATACTTTGATGACCTAACATCTACAGCAAACTGCGATCTTGATTTCGCGAGGAAAAAGAGAATAGCAGAGAGCTCATCATTTGACATTCGTTCCACCAACTTGGAACTCTACATCTCTTCCTTTTCTATGTGGGAACTTGAGTTAGCTCTAGCGGCAGTTTACGACACCTGATCCTGTTCCTGGCCCTGATTTTATTCATTATGAAATGCTCAGACAAGTCAGTATCGAATCGAAATTATACCTTCTGGATATCTTTAATCTCTAATGGTCCGACAGAGTATTTTCTAATTCCTGAAAGGAAGCAACGTTTATCCCTTTACAAAAACCAAGAAGGGAAAATACGGTCATCAATGGTCATAGAAGTATCGCCTTGTCGAGTTACGTCGGTAAAACTCTGGAGAGAATTATCAACCGACGTCTCTAGTGTCTTGAAAGGCATAACTTAGTGAGTCGATCTCAGTGTGGTTTCAGGACGTTCCATTCCACCCTGGACAACTTACTTCTCCTGGAAACAGCAATTCAAGATTCTTTGTTCCGAAGACAAACAGGTCGTCGGAATATTCTTTGACATCTAGAAGGCTTATTGTACTACTTGGCGTCGTGGCATTTTAAACCATCTTTTAAATTGAAATTTTTTTTGTTAACATGTACTGTTAGAGCCATATTGCAGCGACACTCATCCGCTAGTAAATACTTATTTCGATCCATTCTTTACATATAATGTTTCTATTATTTCGATACCAAGAAACTTTAGTATCGATACATTTTATATGGTTACAACGTGAGTAGTCGGTGAGTACTTCGAAGCAAGGAGACTATATACAGGAGTGAAAACTTCTTTAGTTGGGAGTAGGGTTCGATATGTACAAAAAACGTTGTCATTTGGGAAGTACGAACCCGACATAAGCTACGCCAGACGGAGACATTGGAACTAATTCAACTGGTTTAAATGATCCTATTCTCTCAATCACACTCATGTATTGTAACCAAGGAGATATATAGTCTCCATGATTGTAACTGTGTACATTTACATTTTCCTTGCAGTGAAGTTTATCCACTTCGTGGTTACATTGTTATAAATTTGGCATTTTTTAAATTTTGTGTAATTTAAAAAAATGCCATGCTCGTGTTGTTAAATAATACAAACCACTATTTAATATTATTTATGTCAAATACCTTGGTATGACACTCGTCAGACGCCTAACCTAGAAGATACTTTTCAAGAAAGGAAGGAAGGAAGAAAGAAAGAAAGCAATTGAACCTCAAACTTCTAAACCTGTATTTACTGCTAGATAGAAGTTCTGCTTTGTCCCTAAACAACATACCATTTATTTACAAAGTTATCCTCAAGTCAATTTGGACATTTGGAATCCAGGCCTCTGGAGAACAGCGTCCAACTCGAACTGTGAGATATTAGTAAAAGGTTCCACTCTGCAAGTACAACTCTTCGCCCCGTGGTTCATTACGAACACAACTCTGCACCAGGACTTGGATATCCCGACTATCAAGGAATAAATTGTAAGAGTCAGCAATAAATACATAACAAAGTTATACTTTCACCTAAACTTCTTCGTCCTAAATCTAATCGACAAAACCGAACATAAAAGACGTCTCAAATGCCACCACCGTATTGATTTAGCTTTCAGATTTTGAGCGGCACCTCTTAGAGCCTTGTGTTTTTTTATTATACGTTTATTTTTGCCTTCATAATTCCAAGTTCCACTATATTTTCAGTTTGTTCGTAGACGATACACAAGCTTGCGTCATAATATTTTGCGTGGAAGCATCTGGTATTTTGGAAACAAACCGTGTCACTGCCTCCTACGATCTATCTTTCTTCAGCATTTAATTGTTAATTCTGGCAAAACTGACAACGTCATAGAGTTTGCTACCGAGAGTCGCCTTAGCCGATGGATAAGCGTGGTGAGAGGAGGTCCATCTACCGGTTAGTGAACACTCAAATAGTTATCCGCTCGCTACGTATCCGACAGATGTTGGAAGAGTGGTGAAAGACGGCCAAAGTGTATTTTATAACCGTAATTTTTAAATGCTGTTATCTCAGAAAAGAAATGAAGAAAGATGAAATAATAGGGAATCTTCAAACTCTTTTGAATGCTGGAACCTTCATTCTTACTTCATTTGTGTGTTTTGCTCCGAACGAAAAGCAAGGAGACACTTGCGTATTAATGTATATGATTCAAAAAAATCAATTCAAAAGTTCCCTCATCGGCAAGTGCTTCTTTCAACGATATGTTTGTATGGGAATGATTGATTACACGCCGCCTCGAGCCAAAGCAATTATGTTGATATACAATCTGCGCAGTGAACATTTCCACTGTCTTGATGGTCCTTTTATAGACAGCGTGGGCAGAGTGACGTCATCAGGGCAAGTTCCCTTATAAGATCGTGAGGCTCATGTTCTGTGTTCGGGCAGGGCAGGGCAGGGGTATTCTCTCGAATCATTTATAAATGGTTTACATTTTCACCACTAGTCTTCACAAAATATTTATTCATCGCAAAAGAAGTCGAAGAGTCTTTTTGTTTTGTCTTTTTGTAAGGTGGATGCAGTATAAAAAGTATAAACATAAATATTATTCAAGCTTCTTTCAAAAATTGTAAACTAATGTGTAAGTGTAGCAGACATAAATTATTTTACTGCGTCTATACTAAACTTTCATGCGAAATACCGCTAATGCCGATGTAATGCATATTAATTGTACTTTACGTACAGAAAATTTAAGCAGAATCGTTGGACCAGTTTTCGAAAAATATTCAAAAATGTACACATGTGAAGTGCCCTTTGTTTTAAAGCAAAAACAAAAACAGAGCACGTGCATCGACAACAAGTAAAATCTATCGTAAATAAGAAGTATGAATTAAATTGATTCATCCAATTACTCAGAATCGCTGCGCACACAGAGAGAGAGAGAGAAGGACGGACGTTATGCCAAAAACCACTTTTTCGGAATTATGGGTCACTAAAACGGATATTTCCGCAAAAACCCCGTTTCTGAATATTTTCACGATTAGAATATTTTCTATGTACTACGTATATGAAAAATTAAAAAGAATTAAAAACTGAAAGATTTATCTACAAATCCCTTGGGACGATTCAAAAAACGCATGCTCATTCTGCTTGTAAGGATCCGGAGTAGCTCTGCTTTCTTGAAAACTCGTGGGTTAAAATGGAAAGGGAAAGTATTTTTTCTCTCTCCTTTGAAACAATCATCCAATTTGTTACACTATACGTTTTCGTGGGGGGGGGTGCAGGTGAAGAAGAAATAGATTGATCCCATGAAGTTCTGTTGTTGTTTTTACTGATGGTGAGAAGGTTACCAAAACCTGAACAGTGCGCACTTCACATGAGCATTCACTTGACTGAAGTTCACTTGTGGAAATCTTATGTGACTTGATCGGCGAGTGAAGTGTATAAAAACCAAAGTTGGGAGAGGTTTCGTGGTTTATCCCAAGTGAGTCAAATCACTTGAGGCGGCAGAGGGCAACGGTTTCGTGATTTTGCATCTCACCACAGAAAAAGTGAAATATCTTTTGTATTTGTGTGTGTTTCTTGGGTTTTCATTCACATCGTCTCTTCTTTTCCAAAAGACTAAATCTTTCACGTTAAACTTTCCTAAAGAGCGACGAGGATTCCAACGGTGAACGCATTTCCGCATCCTCGCAATTTTGAAAAAAAGTAAAGCAGATCTCGTGATCGGAGATCAACGAAGGTGTCACTCTCTTTCGAGTCAGTCAGCGCATCTCGGTGCACACCCTTCCGCCGATTCTTCTCGAGTCGCGCACCAAAGACTCCCACGATCNAGCCAGTTAGTCTGACAAATAAATAAATAAATAAATGATTGTCGAGAGAGCTGTTACAAACCACCTATAACCACATTGAGGACAATAAAGAAAAAATTAGAGCGACTAATATTCAATAAACTAATAATCACACTGCGGTTCCGTTCCTGTGTTTTTCTCTTTCGTTAAATCTTCTCTTAGAGGCAAAGTTACGTGTCTTTGAATCTAGGATATGAGATCGTTGTAGACTTCGCAGAAACATGAGATTTGGAAGGACGTAGATCAAGGGTTAGCGCTGACTATGGAACTGTCATGCCCTACTTCTATAACCTGAAATGTTGCATATCAAGGGTAGCAAAGATACCATAAATCAGCAAATTGAAACCGAAAAGCTGCCTAGGATGTAATTTTTTAATATTGAATCCTTCAAACGTGTCTTAATAATTATTGGGTGGGGGCTCTAATGACCTCTCGATGTTGACGAGAGCCCTAGAGAGCCCTTTTTTGTCATTGGTCAGTGTGTCAGTTGTTTGTTTTGTTTTTTTCTTTGCACTCCTAAGTATAAGTTCTTTGCCATCCCTGACGACATGTTCAGCGCCCGTCCGCACGTCCGAATATGTATGATGTGAGTAGCGCTCATCCGTTTTGTGATATATTTGTAATTGTACATCTGATGACGCTCCCAAACAGCGACGAAACGTCGTGTGAAATTGTATATCTGTTTTTAAAATTTGTTAATTAAATTGACATTTCCTGAAAGAAATACTTGTTTATTTTTGGTCATATTAGATTTATTGATTATATGTGCAGACGCAATGCATTATATTAACTATTCCTATAGATTTTTGTGTACAGAATGCATTCAATTAGAACCAAACGTTGTCTATTTCATTAAGCCTGCTGTGTTTTGATTGTGGAATCTCTTTCCGGTTATTAAAATTTTTGCAGACTTCTTTTTAAACTACCTTCCTTGGTAAAATATATTTTGGAATAGAAATGTATCATCGTAATTTTAATAATTTTTCCACTTTTACCTTTCTTGCGTGTCGTAAATGGGGCATTTCACATAAAATGAGACCTCTATTCTTATTCTTTCTAATTTCAATAATATTTTGTTTACTTATTTTATCTACAATGTGAAGAGAGCAGAATTTCATTCAAATATCGATTGTTGTTTTATTATTTAACATTTTATTAAGGAATATTTATTAATAAAAATACTAACTGAATGTTTTGTTTCATATATATTTTCATGAGGGAATATTATATTGATATATTTTTGATGCTCTTTTAGCTGATACAGATTATAAACCGATTTACAGGAAGTAATTTTTCATTGAACGAAAAAGTTTTTTATTTATCTATCACTTTAACTTATTTGGACATATTTAAGTTTTTCATTTAAATAATAGGACGTTTGATTGAGAATTGAGTTCGAATATACCCATACGTGGCTCACAACTATTATATTTATTTATTCATTTATTTTTCAATTATTCATATATTTTTATGCTTTTTGTTTATGAGGTTTAGACCGCGAGACCTTCTCGTCCTCCTAACCATTGGACTTGGGTCAGGGAATTGGGAAGGAGAGATGTTGGATTAGAAATATCTTTGAAATGCGTTTGATCTCGACACAATTAATAACAATTAAAAGAAACGCTTCTAAGGAAGAGGGGTCAAATATTAGTGCAACAGACAATGCTATCCTTCAATAATGCAGAGCAGTGGTCAAAGGCTTCTGGGTCAATGACCAGATCCCTATCACGACTCAGGACGGTCAATGATCTTTGTTAATTGTCGGCTGACTCAAAAAGTCCAAATGAATCGAAGAGTCTATAAAAAAGGTATTGACGCACTAATTACTCAGATACGTGGCAGGCAATCATTGCCGGAGCACGAGCGTCAATTATTTGTTACTTACCCGTTGTTTCAAAGGCAGCTATTGATACGTCGAGAAGGTCGCACACAAAAGAGGCTACTGATTAATCTCATAGAGACGCTTTCAAAGGGAATGTATCGAAGCCAACAAATAATAGGGAGCTTTTTCATTGCTATCGTATTCGCTATCCACATGCAAGGTAATTGAGAGCACGCTTATAGGTTAGTGCTACAGTTACGCTCCTAGTGTAGTACTTTACAAGGCCTCTGTTTGTTTATGATGTTAGTATTACGCTACTGTGAGAACTCATGGCGGGTTCAGGTCTGGATTTGAGGTTATGTTGATATGCGAGAGATTTGTTGGTTGTGTGTGTCGTATGAGCACGTGCTGGTGTACTCAGAGTTTCCTTGCGTACGCTCGTATGTAATTTCTTTGATTTGGTTCAGAAATTAGTATGATTTAAGTCGAAAATATGCTATGTAAAATGCATCGATTACACTAGCTCTTTCTATGTGCGTTATTCTCAAAGTCATGCAACTGTACTCAGAGAAAATGTTCCCTAAAGAAGAAGCATGAAGGGGAACTCAACGTGTTTATGAGTTTGTTGTAATGCAGGAGCTGTAAAATAGTTTATTATCCTCCACGTGGACGTAGACAGTTTTTAACTGCTCTCTTGACAATAAATTATTTATTATTTTTCTTATTTATTGCCGTTCTAACTGGCGTGATGTTCGAACAGTGCTTGTACACAGTGTTACAAACGCTTTCACTTCTCCATCTTCCATAAGAATAATAAGTGCTCCTCGCGCTATGTTGGCAATACTTTCAGATTTTATTTAACTTACGTCAAATGCAAACATCGGACATCGGTTCAAACCACGTGCTCTTGAGGCGCTGTTCTGTTCCTTCTGTATCGAACGTGTATCCTTTTGTTAGTTTCTCGTGTTATGTACTAGTATTTTTTACGGCAAATCGTCGCTATTGCTTCTACTGTTAATATTTTTTCGAGTGTTGTGTTTATTAAGTTTGTTTCGTTGAAGTTGGTTTTTCGTGGTTGGCAGCAATTTCGGGTAAGTTACAAGACTTTGAGTATACTATTGACGACTTGATTGAACAACAAGTCGGTCGTACACCATTAAATGTTCTCTACTCGTCAAACTTAGTATTTCAATTGTCAAGTCGGACACAGCAAGTATATAATGAAGATGCACTGCGTGACTCGTAAATAAACACATGAGTGTACGATGGATTTTCGTACGAAATTTTTTCATGGTAGTCCCGACAGTAAATGTAACGAATATTCTTTCACAAATGAGGCATGATAATTTACGCCAAGAAACAATATTCTTAAAAATTTTAATGTATATCAAATCATAAAAAATTAAATAATGCAAATGTATTTAATTTAATAGCTGAGGTTGTTGTTGATTCCATTCAAGTATGTCATGGATAAAAATTGTAAATAATAAATGTATATCATTTTAATTCATCTCCATTAGTATTAAGAAAAATGATCATTATGAATATATTTCTTCCGTGTACCACCCTNGTGGACGTAGACAGTTTTTAACTGCTCTCTTGACAATAAATTATTTATTATTTTTCTTATTTATTGCCGTTCTAACTGGCGTGATGTTCGAACAGTGCTTGTACACAGTGTTACAAACGCTTTCACTTCTCCATCTTCCATAAGAATAATAAGTGCTCCTCGCGCTATGTTGGCAATACTTTCAGATTTTATTTAACTTACGTCAAATGCAAACATCGGACATCGGTTCAAACCACGTGCTCTTGAGGCGCTGTTCTGTTCCTTCTGTATCGAACGTGTATCCTTTTGTTAGTTTCTCGTGTTATGTACTAGTATTTTTTACGGCAAATCGTCGCTATTGCTTCTACTGTTAATATTTTTTCGAGTGTTTTGTTTATTAAGTTTGTTTCGTTGAAGTTGGTTTTTCGTGGTTGGCAGCAATTTCGGGTAAGTTACAAGACTTTGAGTATACTATTGACGACTTGATTGAACAACAAGTCGGTCGTACACCATTAAATGTTCTCTACTCGTCAAACTTAGTATTTCAATTGTCAAGTCGGACACAGCAAGTATATAATGAAGATGCACTGCGTGACTCGTAAATAAACACATGAGTGTACGATGGATTTTCGTACGAAATTTTTTCATGGTAGTCCCGACAGTAAATGTAACGAATATTCTTTCACAAATGAGGCATGATAATTTACGCCAAGAAACAATATTCTTAAAAATTTTAATGTATATCAAATCATAAAAAATTAAATAATGCAAATGTATTTAATTTAATAGCTGAGGTTGTTGTTGATTCCATTCAAGTATGTCATGGATAAAAATTGTAAATAATAAATGTATATCATTTTAATTCATCTCCATTAGTATTAAGAAAAATGATCATTATGAATATATTTCTTCCGTGTACCACCCTACATGTAGCCAAGATATGTGATCAATTTCTGTCAGGTGAAAAAGGCGAAGACCCGGGATTCGAACCCGGAACTCCTACTTTGATCGCGGGGGTGCTAACTATTCCACTCGTTCGTCTTCCATAACTGTACAGATCTGGGTGGAAATGGTTGCGAACAACGCAGAATCCCGGGTTCGATTCCCGGCTCGCCGCCATCTTCGCGTAATAGAAAGTTATCATTGATCATTATGAAATTATTATAGTCGCATTCCTTTATTTCTACCATACGATCCTGAAAATTCTCGGTTTCTTTCAATTTTCGTCTCGTACGTGCAGAAATGTGTATTACGTATTTTAGAGCAAATCCAATAGTGGCGACCGTTATTAAATCGATGAAAAATTAGACTTATACTTTGATCAGCCTGTCACTTCCACGCCCGTCATTGATACGTTATGAAACATGGAATCACGTTAAGTGCACGTATATAAAAGAAACATCCATTTTCGAACTCATGCGTGTAATATTTACACGTCTCTCTGAAGGGGGCGTATTGTGGGCGTTTGTCCCGTTAGGACGCGACTATTCTCCGTTTGACCGAGGCTAGTGACCCTTGTGGGTCGTTGCCAGTCTCACACTTGTTCCTGGACACTTCCTGTAATGATTTTGTAGAGACTTGCGTTAAACCATACGAGTTCAGTTGATGGGGGTAGAGGTGAGGACAAAGAACACGAATTTACCCCCCTTTATTCTTTAGTCACATTAGAGAAATTGGTAGAATGTTCGACTGCATAATGTTGCGATTGTTATCGGAGGGGACAAACATAAGACCTCGAAAGAATACAGAAAAAACTCACATTTATTAATTGTAGATCGAATATGAGTGGTTACATAGCTTTGGAATGTTAGGAAATCGAAGGAGACGATCTAGGTTCGTCTATAATTTGAAGCCTACAGAAATGAATCAGTGTGGAAATATACATAAAAGAAAATTTGGAACGTCATTCTCAAACAGGCAGAAAAGATCACACTCTAAAATTTAGAACCAAGAAAGGAAATACCGACGGTGGAAAATCTTTACTTGTCAATAGAAATTGCTAGACTGGATTTAGACAACATCGGTAACGGAAAAGGTTGCGAGTTCCGCATACAAGGTCTGTTCGGGAAGTATGGTAAATATATTTTTCTAGACAAATTTATGCTAAAGACACAAACTATTAACACTCTTGAAAATAGTTCCCTTGGACATCTACACACTTTTTCCAGCGACTCTGCCATGCACGGTACGCGTCCTGGAAGGCGTCATGGGGAACCTCGTCAAGTGTCTTCGTCACGGCGGTCTGGATCTTTTCAATCATCCCAAATTTGTAATTTTTCCTGGGAACAAAAAATATCAGCCGGGCCAAGATCTGGGTTGTACGGGGGTTGCGGCAGTGTTGCAAAGCTATTCTTGGCCAGGAAAACCTAAACACGCAGAGCAGTGTGGCTGGGAGCGTTGTGTTGGTGGAGCGTCCAGATGGCGCCGATCTCCCTGCGGATGACTCAGTCTCTCCAGCACATCAGCGTAGTTTTCTGAAGGTTTCAAGTTTCCACCATCATCCGGACTCTCATTTGACGATCCGTGTTCAACAAATTACGAACACGGGCCACTTTTGGTTGACGGGGGACGGGGTTCATCGACTACCTCTTCCCGGCCGTCCTTAAACATCTTCAACCACCTCGAAACTCGAGAATACGAAAGAGCTGCGTCCCCGTAAGCTTCCTCAATCATTGC
>NNCF01133968.1:0-24142 GCA_002313205.1 Laupala kohalensis | reverse complement strand
ATATATATAATATTGGACACTTTATTGTATTGATCTGCCCATTTGCAGTTAAATAAATATCGTAAATTGAGAACACACACTAACGATTGTTTGATCTTTTAGCTCTGTTGAAGCAGAAATTAGCACCGTCCTACTGAAAGACTTTCCTCATCCAAAGTTTCGTGTTGGATGACGTGGGTCGAGCGTGGGATATTCTGTTCAAACTCCCCTCGTAAACTTCTTATTCGGATATCCCGGAAGCCTATTGAGTTGTTCAAAATAAGACAGCAAAATTGTATTCCATCGAATCTGTTAAGTAAGGTTCATGCGATACCCTCTCCACCAGTTTGTTATCATAAAAAATTAAAATATTCTGCTTTTTCCTAGTTAGTAAAATAAATAATCCTCTTGATGAGGATATTAGTTCCAGAAAAGGTTATCCTTTCATCTCTATTAAGGCATCTAAGTAATGGTATATAAGACAAACGAAGCATACAGTTTCCTCACAGTTTATTCAAAATAATGAAATATGCTTTAAAGGAAATTGTTTAGAATAACTATTTAAATAAGAAATTACAAAAAACAATTTTCTTCACAATAAGATCTGTAGTAGTCAACGATGCCTTATAAACAAACATGGATGAAGTTCATGGAGATAAGATTCCTGTGCACGTTTTTTTTAGGCAGGCAAATTACAAATAAATGCTTATCGATCAATCGAAATGTATTTATCACCCATCGCTATTTACTACGTCGTGAAAGAAGGATTTCAATAAATTAGCGTTGTTGATGACGAGGTTATTGGTTAGTGTAGCATTCTCGTCTCAAGCAAGGATAAACTATCTTGTTTTGCTGGACTCACAAATTTGTCAAAGGTCAAACTCACGTACAAGAGACCCTAAGATTCAAAATCCCGAAAACCTAAGAACTTTATGGGGTTAGCGGTTAGGAGGAGTCCACAAGTTCTTTTAAATAAATTTAATGTCAAAAACCTACAATATACTCTTGATCACGTGGAGTAAAATTAAAACTGATTGACTCTTCGGAAGCAAGCAAGGGACCATCCCATCAATTCCGATCAAAGGTTCTAAGGTAGAATTGGATTAAATATTACCACATTATTTTGATAAAAATAACAAGTGAGCTACATATAATGATGTCAACGGGATACCAACTAATTTTGTATTTAATAAAAACAAGAATTTTTTTTTGACAAGTACGTATTATGTATTCTACGGAATATATTGTTTTTAAAACGAAACTATTTAAATAAATCTAAATTGAAGACTCGTCATTACTAAAGAATGTCTCTCAAAAGCCAACGGTATCAGCACGTAAAATCCTGCTCTACCCGAAGGAAAACCGGCGAACAACCCTAGCCAGGATGAGATCTTGATACAGCCATTCGGAGAAGTAGCCAGATTCATGCTCCCAAACAACCTCTCATCCTAAGCATTTTGATCGATCTTTTCAGATCTTCACGAATTATTTGAGATATGTATTTCAACATTTTAGGATGGAGTCCATTACCTCTAGAGTGAACGGACGGAAGAATAGGTCTGAGTTGGGGTTCAAATAAAATATTTTTTTGTTTCTTTGTTGTTGTTTTTTGGTGGGGCTTTAGGGCTCGTCAACATCGAGGTCATTAGAGCCCATAATATTTTGTTCCTTAACAATATAATCTCTCATTAAATTAATTAATTAATTTGTTTAAAAATCCAATTAAACTTCAATCAAACAATTCCGTTCAGCGAGTCCTTGGAAACCAGAGAAGAACCTGGTCTGGGAGAGGGCTACACAACCACGCCAACTTTACCTACAGAAACAAATATTTTTCGACATAAATAATCAAGGGTCTAATGGTAGAGGAGGATTTTACTGATTGAGATGTGAGTTGAATTGAAATCGGGGGAGAAAGAAGAAGGACGAAGAACAATCTTTCACTTCGTTTCTGTGTCAACGCTTTGTTTTTGAAATCGTCCGAGTATTGCGAGGAGCAGTTTATGAAATTGCGGAGAACTTGTGGCGACAGTAATGGTGATTCGAGTACAACATGGAACTGAGAATTTCGAAGCGCCGGAACTTGAGAAAGGCCGTAGTGCAAATTAAAGAAGATACATTTTGAACTGTAAATATTATCACGCATCGTGAATCGTAACGTGTTGCGTAAGCTCCCAACGAACGATCCTACATCGGTTCAAATTCCTAGCAACATTTATGCAGTATTTCCTGGACGAGAACACACTGGGCGGTAGCAGCTGTAAGGCATTGGGGTGCGCGAGTGGACACGAGGGTACGCGATCCGCGGTCGGACGCCTGGCGACACCAAAGAGCACGTGACTCTGGAAGGAAGGGAGGAGAGCAACGTAGCTTACGAAGCAATTTAAAAGAGTTAAATATTACGTACTTTGTGTTGTACGACTAGAGAATTCTGGTCTTTGCAGAATTGAAAGAAATTTCATATTTAAACGTTTAAATGTTGTTCAAGGATTTCAATTTTGGTGAATAATTTTCATGTAAATACGGTTTTGTGAGTTCAAAATAAGTGTATTTCTTTGATGTGCGAAAATGTTTGAAACGGTAAAATGAAAGAAAATAATTTGTGGTATATTCTGAATAATCTACAAAGGGGTGAAGCATTAATATCAAATTACGAGAACACGATCAGTCAAAGTTTAAGTGTTGAAAACATACGAAGTAACTGAAGAAGATGATAAAAGTTTACTGTGATGATAGATTCAATGGTGAGCGCTGAGGTTCTAATTGCGAGACGCTTCACGTCCACGAGTCCCAACGACCGAAGACCGTTCGACCGTTTTCATAAAAAACGTACTGTTATCAATATATTTTTCAAAAATGAATCGAAGATATAATGTGCACTCAAGATTCGAGATTAATAATAACAAAAGTACTAAATGATATCCGCCGCTACCCGGAGTAAATCCAGGATAAACAGGTAACCTTAGTCATTCCATTACAACACGGTGAACACAGCTGAATATTAGTTCATTATCAACACACGAGTATCTGTCTTGAGCTATAAAGTACGAGAACGGTATCATAGTTTCAGAGAGAATTTCTCACTCGATTCTTCTGTCGCAAGGCAGTGAGACTCCTCAGTAAGTGTTATTCTAATGAACGAGCCACTCACCATCATTAATAAGGCAGAAGAAGACCCTTACGCTGTCGCACACCAAGTTGTTGTGGACGCTGAATCAACCGAGAGCGTTTCCTAGGTGATGATCCAAGTCTCCGTAATCACATGCTTGGAGAGACACGAAGCTCACAGTAATCGAACTAATAATAATAATTCATATATATTTTAATTACGTATTTAAAATTATAATTAAAACGACCTTATTACACTAACTGATTTATAAACTATTAAGGAGACACAACGTAGGTAAAGAAGCATTGAAAAACTATCACTGTAACTGTCTTACATTAAGAAAAATGAAAGTAAGGTTACACAAATCAAAATCACAGAATATAAGAAACATATACAAAGACGGCATCAATACATACAATATTTACTAGAGACACAGAAATCAACGGAATCTCAACAACAAAAATTTATACAAAAGGCGTTAAAAAATCATAGAACAAATGGTAAAAAAGGAAGTTATATACAGATATACAAAAATGGTATAGATACAATACAAATGGTTATTAAAATTATTCAAATGCATTGTAATTTAAATTTACAAAACAAATTGTGCTGTACCTAAAAAAAGCAATAATTGAAAAAATATCAACAGAAGTGAATGATAGTAAAGAAAGTAAAACGGTACATACATAGAAAACAAGGATAACATAGATAAGATAGGAATATAAAAAATTTTGCTTTAAATATAATTTCAAAAATTATTCAAATTTATTGATAACAATATACTTAAAAATGTGACACAAATAACCACTTTGAACTTTGGATTTCATGAGTAAGATTTCTAAAACATATCTCTAACGATAGTTGCTCTCAATGTTGATAATTCTTATCTTCATAGTGTTTTTCATTGCTTGCCTGATGATGGTCCATGATGGACCTCGACACCTAAGTAGTTAATAAATCTGTCTATGTGATAAGGTCGTGTTATTTATAATTAATAATTCATTTATTATCTGCTTCGATCCTCCAACTAATCACTTCATCCATACTTATAAAACAGAATTGTTTGCAATGCCTGTTGATTTATTTGAAGTTTCAAAGGAGACTTCTCAAAGTTCATTGCTATTAAATTGCGAAGTATGGTTAGTGTTAATGATTTACATGAGCAGAAAAACACTTTAAATTTCCTGCGAATCAGTAGATGTGAATCTTCACTCGCGTGACTTTCTTACTTAATGTGTAAAATTTTAATGATCTACGACCCCTCCTTCGATGGTAGTGTCCTCAGCGTTTACCTATAGATCAATTATGCGGTAATCTGACGTAGAATATAAACGACCTCTTGCAAATAGCAACATTTCAATATGGAAGTAATTACAAATTATGTAATGAGTTGTCAGCTATATCAGCTTAAAACAAAGACTTGTTTTTTATGTAATTTAGTACCTTGAGCAATGTTACTGATCATGTCCTGAAGGGGGATTCATCGATATAATTTGTACCATATCGCATTAATTTCGTTATTTAATTTATAATTTAAAAAAATTGAAAGATGAAATTGAAAGTACGCACACAGTTATTAAATATTTTTCTTATAGAAAGGGTTTTCATACTTCAGAATTTTTAAATAAATTAAATCACCAGACGCAATTAGTTAATCAAGCAAAAAATCAAAATAGTTTTATTGAATTTTCAATTCTAGGAAAAAAAATCCGCAGAAAACATCATGAAACTGTATTTGGAGATAACTTGTAGTTTTTCAACACAACTTGTAGTTTTTCAAAACGCATTTATACGTTTCACCGGGACTTACGAATTCTCCGCAGCAGCATCGTGCATTTAATCCTTTGCGTCTTCAAATCTTAAAAAAATTGATTATATCATCTGCATCTGAACACACACAATCTTGCGACTTGCATTTCTTCACACATTTCCTGCACGCCCTGAAACGTAAAAAAGAACCCAGCAGGATCATTAACACTGCGAAGAGTAATGACCTACCACCCAACTCCTATCGCTCCATGTAGATAAACTTCAATAGCTCTTAGCTACATTTCCCATTTACAAATACAACAATAAAAAACAAAAAAAAGTATATTCCATTTTTTTGAAAATTTGAATATAAAACAGTAGTTGTCTTTTCTCGCTGACTCGTTCAGTAAAGTAGAGTATAAGATTATGAAATTTAGATATAGGATGTTTCTCTCGTTTTGTAGAGGAGCTCTAACAAAGAATTTTTCGCAATTCTGATTTTGAAGAGATAATTGTATGCGAACATCCTATTTTCTTCTACACTAAATAATAGAGAGTTTTTTTAATAATGTACACGAACACTTCCTATCATATACGAATCATTGTTTACAGACATAGACCAACGAATGTGAGACACAGACATAACCTCAACATCCATGACCTCTGTCATCATACGCAAACACAGGCTTTGTATCGTACTACGCTACAAGCGTTAGTATACCACCAACTACTGAGCATGCACAGGAGTAACTTGCATGTGAATAGCGTATACGGTGGTTCGCAGGGATGCTATGCGAAAACCTTATCGTGGCAACAAAGATCCCTGTGCGAAGTCGAGCATGGTTAGTTATAATTGTAAAAAGGATGAAATTGTTTTTTGATTTTTTCTTCCTGAGTATCCTTCGCAGTACATTGTCGTGTCGTGTTGCTACACTTGGATCTGTCGTGTTGAAGTGGAGTCGCCTCGGGCAGAAGAATGCGTTGCTCAGCTCGCAGCTCACAGCTCACATCTCGCCCCCGCGAAGCTCCAAAGAAGGCAACGAGTGTCGGGCGCCCGCTCTTCAACTGTCTCCCTCTCCTTCTCTCCCCACCACCACTCTTCGGACGACTGTGTTGTACCAGTCATCGCACGACACTCCACGAGACACGAGAGACGAAAAGAACGTCATGAATTATTTATTTTTATTCTTTAAAACTCCTTCGAAAAGCATTCACGAAAAAACAATGCAAGGACGATCTCAAGATCTTTATAATAATAATAATAATAATAACAATAATAATAATAAATTTAATGTGAAAAATGCAGTTACAAACAGCGTACGACCACGTGCAGGACAATAAACTAATTTACTTGTCATTTCTCCAATAGTTTGTTTAACAATGAGAAAAAAAAACTTTTTTGTGGATTGTTTTATAAATTTTAATGTTCAATAATAATTGTTTTAAGTTTCTCTTCGAATCCCGAGCAACGCCGGGAAGAGTTCTGCTAGTAATCACATAACTTCAAGACGGAAGACAAGACGATGAAAATGTAAAGAAATTTAGTTCCTAGATTCGGTTTCTATCCAGTTTATTGCTGCTTCAATGCTACAACAAAATACGCTTCAAAATAATAGTTATGAAATAACCATGTTATGAAATGAACGGTGAGGGACGGATCGAGAGGATGTCTGGGTTGCGGGGATTCTTCGTCGTCGTCCTGTGAGGGGGAAGAAGAAGAAGAAGAGGAGGAGGAAGAAGACATTGGTACCTAAAGTAAAAATACGATTAAGTATTGTATATTGTATGGTTGAAATAAAATGATTAATGCACAGTATAAGGAAAAAAGAAGAAAAGAAAAAAGAAAAAGAAAAAGAAAGAGAAAAGGAATGAAAAATGAAAAGAAAAAAGAAGAAAGGAAAGAAGAAAGAAAAAGAAAAAGGAAAGAAAAAAGAAGAAAGGAAAGAAGAAAGGAAAGAAGAAAGAAAGAGAACGATAGGGACGAAGAAAAGATGAGAGATATCGTGTGCAGGAGACATTAGAAATGTACCATAACACATTGGAAACCTATATGCGAATAGAGTGCAAGATGACGAGATCTGAAGAGGGGAGAGACCAACGACCTCTGACCCTGCAGTGGCTCCGATGCAAGCGTGAGGTGCGAAGGCGCGTCTAATCACCTTCCATGTATCACCTTAAGGAACGCAGGGCGTGGTCCCTTTTGGACACGCGACTCAAGAACGAAAATATGCTGAATAGCAGAACGACCTAGCTTCTTCAAATATCCCAGATTCTATCCAAAATATTCAGGGTGGACAAAATGAAACTGGACCCGAAAATATTTATGAGACTGACACAAAACCGACACTTGAGAACTGTCTATTACAGAATATGCTAGAAATAACCACTATTCACGTCGAAACAGCACTGTGCTCGTTTTATCAAACTGTGAAACACGTGTAGCAGCGCTCTGTGCTAGAGGGATAGGAGCAATAGCGTTTTCAATGTTCTGCTGTAGTTTGTAAGGATTATTTGAGTACACCTGCAGTGCTATACTGTACACGAAATGATGAATTCGGTAATCGTTAAATCCTTGATTTATCGTTTTAATCGACGCTACCGAAAAATGCTATTCTGTACACAGCTTCATCGAAGGTAGAAATCGTTAAAATCGGTAACATTTAAAGGACACCTTCTCTGTGGCCGATAAGTCTATCGAACACGTTTTTTCTTCGTGCTTGTACTCTTTGTGTGAGATTTCCTTTGTGTACGTTGTGCATAAGGTTACTTTAGTGTTACCTTTGCGTACGAAATTAAGTACAATGTTCTTAAGTTATTCCATTCATAATTCGTATTGAGGAAGGAGCAAACTGGATTCTGGAATCAACGGCGTAATTGGTATCAGTTAATATATTTATCGTTACCTTTCTCGTACGACGATTTATGCTTATGATATTATTTTGAGGTTATCTGTAACAAACATATTCTGTATCATTTATCACATAAACTGTAGAAACATTCTGGCACCCGCAAGTATTTAGCCTTTAGCCGTGTTTACATTGTGTTTAATTAAATTAGATTGCATAAGTTATGAGTCACGAAATATACGCAGCAGTACATCAATTAACAACAACTTAAGTGATTATAAAACACAAGGAAATAAAAAATGTACATACAATAAAGCAATTAAATCACTAGCAATTAAATAACAAGTTGTTAAATGATACTAAATCGTGAGACTAAAATATGTTGTATAAAAAAATCGTATTCTTGTTCATTTCCACGCACACTTTCCCCGTTCAAACATAAACACATTTATGAATATTCAAAGAGATTATATAGTATTCATAGAGATATTCAAAGAGATCAGAATATTTCTCGACCGCTGATTGGGTGAAAACGGATAGCCTGTCACCATTCATGCAAATGCTAACGTCACGTTGCATTCGGTTGCCGAGCCGATTATCGAAAATACACAATGGAGACGGAGCTACCTTCTGGATACCGCAACCGGGAGACTGACTTATCCAAGCGATTCCCGAATATATCGAATGCGTGTTCAGAATCGCACTTCTGGCCCTCGCCACACAGGTCAATATTGATCACGCGATCGATGTGGTCACTCTCTTACTGTCCCCTCCTCTTCGAACACCTCATGCTCTCGTGACAAGGTTCTCAAGGCGGTGTGTGCTGTTGTTTCGTCTGGTTGAAAGTATCATCATAATAAAATACCAATCATCATAATTAATTTTCATCATTTTCTCTAAGAAGGACAATTATTTTGTAGTTTTGTAACTGGATATTGGTCAGCATTTCAAGAAGTTTAACCTACACCTTCTCTTGTAAATTTGATGCTGGAAATAAAATTATTATTATTATTATCATTATCAAGAGTCAATACCGCGTCACGATTATCACGAGATTATATTTTTTACGGGTCTGTATTATTTTACCTACTGTGTTATCCCGTATCAAAAGACTAGTGACAGTATATACGTACTAATACTACAGTCCTCACATCTGAAATAGTGACGTAAGCACATGCAAACCATTTCCAGCAGTGTTCTTTCAGTTCCTTTAATACTTACTCGTTTGCTTAGATAATGATGATCTATTTCATTCTTTTATTTATCATTAATAGTACTATTGATTACATATTTGAGAGTTCATTTTCCGGGTAACAAAATATTGATGCGTCTCGTGAAGAAATGTGACAAATTGGCACGAACAATCAAAAACCTCTTACCGCATTTCTTACATATCATACACCGTATCATACATAGGATATAACATGTATCTCTAATTTAAAATTTATGAGAATAGAGGAAATACATGATTGCAATGCAGCGTTTCCTTTTTTTACTGGAATAAAAGTTCTTACCTCAGGAAACACGTAAGACGTAATATTTCTTCGATTGTTCTATGGATCAATCCATTCCCTTTGTGAGTTTCCGTCCTTTGGAAAGCCAAAAGCAGATTACTCGTGGATCGGTCGAATGTTTTTCCTCGCAATTAGGAACATAACACTTAAATCCCATCGTGTGAACAAACACAAAAACATGTGAATCGATAATAAATAAAGAAGAAACCTTCGCATCAAACGAAGTCCACCACATATCTTGCACACAACACGAAACGGTGATTTGAAAGGAGGGTAGCCATGTTACTACGTCATCTCTGGTTCATGACGTAGAAATTAAGCTTGTAAAAGAAGAACCAGTAGCGGATCTTTGCGGGGTGGGGGATAAGTGGTCTAAGGCACCCCCCTCCCCCCTCCCCCCGTGAACCTGAACTCCTAACAGATAAAATTGATAAATGTTGATAAATGGCCTACTTTGTTAAAGTGTTACCAGATTAATAATTGTTATTAGTTATAACTGGTATTATTAATAATATAATTTTTATTGATAATACCAGACTAATAAAATTAATATTACTATATTAATAACTTTAATAAACAATTGTTATTGTTATTAAATCAGATTTTTAATTGTTAATTTATTTGATGCATTTTATTTCAAGGTAATATTTATAATATTTGAATTGTAAAACCATAATTTTTAAACAAAAATGTTCCCCGGTTAGTCTCCCCCCCCCCCGGTGAATACAGTCTAGATCCGCCACTGGGCACAGTTAGGGAAAAAGAACTAAAGATCCCACAAAGGTAAAATGAAATGCCTCTCTTCGCATCTAGAGACAAAATTTCACAAAGTAGTACCTTTATGAAGAGCTTTAATCTGCCCTACGAAAAGAGGGGTTGCACCTAAAAATCCTGGCTTATAAGATTGTACGCAATACAAATGATTTTACTAATGATGCTCTTTCGCAACGGAACGCGTCGTTGTGGAGGGGATGGTGATAGTGTGGATACTGGCAAAGCGGCGGCAACTGCAGTGTGGGACGGACGTCGCTTTGTCAATCGCTTCCTGAAGCGAAGCGGTGCGGCGCGGCGCGGCGCGGCGGCGCCAGACATCTCGTGGACGCCGGACCTTATATGGCACCCACACGACTGCTGCATCCACTATCTCCACATGACGTAACAAGAGCAATGCCTGAGACATCCACCCGCGAGAGTAGAACCGCTCTTAAAGGTGTAATGTGTCCGTCAGAGCGTCAAGGCTTAAGTACCCACCGAAAATGTTTTAAATGATAGTTTCAACCGTTCCGTTTCCATTGGGGATGAATTTTCATACCCTTAAAGCGCAAAATTTTGATTTGTTTGGCTTTTAATTACTATGGAGAAACTTTTGTGGACTTCTCTTTTTTTTAATATCTTAGCTTAATATAGGGAATAAAAACCTACTAAAACATAACAAACAGAAATAGGAACGCAATGACGTTAAGATTTTCATACATTACAGATCATTTACAACACTAATTCACCAAGAACTGCGAAAAATCCTGTTATAACGGAAATGGCAGCGACATCACGTGACTGAAGACAATGCAACCATTGTCAAAGAAAGAGCCAGACGTCTATCTAAATTTATTGTTCATTTTTTAAAATCACACAATAATTGCCCTCGTTCAATAGCTTTTTGAATAAGTAGAATGAATTATTAATCAATATTTTCTTCTTCGTTTATGTATATATGTGTATATCTATATACAGAGCAATAGAATCAGTTGCAATCACGTCTCATTTGCTGGTTTATTAATGACAACCTGATAAAATTGTAGGCTCAATCGAAAACTCAATATTTCACTGGAACCTCGGATTATGTTTGCCCAACGGGTAATTAGCCCCAGCGGTGGCTCAAGTGGTAGTGTTGTCGCTCATCACCACGTCATCCCGATTCCCGATGGGACCGGAAAATTTGTAGCTTTGACTACTGGAAAGCAAACCTTCCTTCCTCTATCCTAGTATCTCTTAACTATTACAAACTACATCTACTAACCCCTCCACGTGGGTCAAGTTGTTGCTAAACCCAACTAACCGGCCCATCTACTAACAATAGCCTCTACCACCCAACACCTACCTCCTATCGCTCCATGTAGATAAGCTTCAATAGCACTAAGCTACATTTCCTCCCATTTACGAATAGAACAATATAAAAAAACGAGTAATGGCGGTGAATGTCTCTTTGTCTCCACCAGACCGGTTAAGAGGGGTTCTACTGAACCATAATTTTGTACTCATCTGCTCTCTTTTCTTGTGTCTGTCGAACAACTCTACAATTTCTAAAAGATCATCCGTTTGTTGTAGGAGATCTACGTTTTTCTTGTGTGAGTTCTAGAAGACTCTTTTCCCACCAAAAAACATTTCGGAAGGATCAATGCCGGGGAAGGAGAGAAGATAAGGTTCCTAACCGACGTATGTCTGGAATAAAAAAATTCACAGAAAAGTCACTCAATTTCGCCAATTCAGCTCGTACTCTCTCTCACTTCGATGAAGTCGGAAGCCATGTTGTAGCATCAACACTATATAAAATATTGTCAATAATAAGTATTGTTTAAAATTACTTTAATCCAATGTTCCGTTTGACTCGGATGGAACAGTCAGAAGAGGAACTTCCGTTCGTCAGTCACTCCCACTTCCACTCCCCGTCAAAGCGAATAATTTCTGTATTTACGTTTACTTGAGCTATAGAAAATCCGCGACGGAAACGCCAGCTAAGTTGCACTTAGAGTGACTTCAACCTTTAACTTCTATTTATTTATTTATTTATTTATTTAATGTCTTTACGACGAGGTTCAGACCATTAACCTGCTCATCTACCTGTCTGAAATAGTCAAAGGTGAAGGAAACTCCACCAATAAACCTCACAGAGTTTAGTCGAGCGGAGTATCGAACGCGCTCTCTGGACGCTTCCACTACACCATTATATTTCCTCCAGTGGCGGATCCAGACCGCTGTCGAGCGGAGGGGGAGGGAGGGTTATGGGGAACATTTCTGTTGGAAAAACATGATTTTCCAACCGAAATTATATAAATATTATCTTTCAATAAAATGCATCAAATCTTCAAGTAGATAATCAACAACTAACAATATTGATGAGTAAGCAAATTTATTAATTGTTTAAAGTGGCTAAGTGTGCCTTTATCACATATTTAGGCGTATTTTGACACAATAAATAATAATAATAAATTTATAGTGAAAAAACAGTACAAACTGCGTATGACCACGTGGAGGACAATAAACTAATTTACTCTCCGGAAGCGAGCAAGGGACGTATTCCATCAATTCCCATCAAGGACCCTAAGGCAGCGGCGGATAATTACAATAATAATAATATAAACAATTAATAAATAAACGATTAATAATTTTGCCTTATAGTCCCCGTAAATCCGCGTCACCGCTGTAACGTCCTCCCTCTTTCTTTTCATCGTGTGAATTTTTTCTTCGCGTCTCTTGTTGTCTCCCTCCACCTTCCTCTTTCTCCTGGGGGGTTGGGGGCAGTCAGACAGCGAGCGGATTCCTCGGGTCAAACGTGCCGGGGGCGGGGGCGGCGGCGGTGGCGGGGGCGGGGGCGCTCGGGTGAGTGAGATGGCGAGAAGGGAGACGACGCGACGCAGGCGTGCGTGCGTGCGTGCGTGCAAGCTCCGTGACGTAACCGCGCGACGCGCGACGCATCAAGGCCGACCCACCGATTTTCTTTTGTTCCGTCCGCCATTACGGGTCATTGCCAGCGGAAGAGATGAAGAGTCAGAGAGAGAGAGACGACGTAACAGACTATAGGGCTCGGGCGTGCATTTTCCTCCTCACACTTCCTCACACACATCTATACTCAAATCATGTTTCTTCGCTTCCAGAAATTTCACTTAAGAAAAAAAAATCATGAACGAAAACGCACTGTGTTTACGAGTTCATTGTATATTATTCGCAATAATTGTCATCGACATGGTCATACGCAGTTTGTAACTGCCCCCTTCACATTTATTTATTTATTTATTGACAGTGTATATGACATCACCTCGGATTATGTTGGCATGACATTCGGAAATCTGAAAACTTAAATCCATCGCCAACCTCGACCATCAATTCAATCGTCTTGCTCTTGTGGCGCTATTCCGTTCCTTCTGCATCGACAGTGTGGAACGAATCTTACCTTGTGTCTTAGTTTGTTGTGTTATTAACTTTTGTGACTACTATTAATATTTATTCATATATAACTTGAACTCGTAGAAGTTGGCAATTCGTGTAAGGCAGCCATATTGCATAATTTTCGGTTGCAAAGTTACATGACTTGCAGTATACACGCCTCGTCTAGAGACACGTGTACCGTCCGCAGAAGAGGGAAATAATAACCGCCACCCTCGTCATATCTCAGAAGGTCAAGGACTATTATACTTCTTGCGGTTGAGTCAGAGAGCGTCTACATCGCGGGTCGGTCGCGTTACTCTGTCGTAATTTGCTTTCTTGTGCAAGTCACTCACCTCAACCAACGAATTATCACGAGTTTATTTGTATAGCGGTTCGCTTCATTATTTTATACGTGTACATATCTTAATGACTCAACATTCGTCTGTGCGTCATTCGTAATATTTCATTCATATGTTACTTTGGTTTGTTTGTTATTTGACAGATTTTGTGTTTGACTATCAGTTAAATAAATTATACTTAAAATTACAAAAAGAAAATCTTTTACATTCGTAAAAAACAAAATTTTGTAATTATTTAAAGTTTTGCAATGAAATTTTTCGTGACGACCACTCGATGTAGATTTTATGTGCAGTATTTTTCAAACACAACGTTCCGATCTTTGCTCATGTCACCCTCAGATGACAATAAACATCGGTCGTGGCTACATGACTAATATTTACACTAATAAAACAAAGACCTTTATTTTCTGTCTCTTCAATAATATTAAATCTACATAAAATTGTTGTCAGATAAAGATTTTTAAAATAATGGTAGACGTAAATTATATTATGTAATTATTGTTTATTTCTGGAAGTATTCCTATAAAAGTAAAATTTTACTAAATAAAACTATTTATTTTCAACGTATCACAACTGATCGATTGTGGAGAAAATAGAAACTCGTGGTGCAAAACCATTGCACCTCCTACTTTCTCATATACGTTTCTCCGTCTGCAGCATAGAGTGAGAAAAAATTCTATGGTTAATGGGTCATTTCTGGCGAGGTCCTCTAAATTTTGGTCGTTTTCCTGTGCTCTATTCAAGTTCAATGTCGCTAGATGAACTTATTATTGTCTCTTATTTAAAATTAAAAAGTAAAATAAATATTCAGAATATTATTTGAAAACAGATAGAGACATATAATTCTTATAAATATCGTAAAAGTGTTATGTAAATGTAATTTCGTTGTAAATAGAAATTGATGTATTTTTGTATCTGCAGTGCGTTTCCTATGTGTTTCATCATTATCATATCTTTCATTTCAGCTTACGAAAATTGTATTCTACATCTGTTTGGTCCATTTACTCTGCTAAATATTATTCAAGCTTCTTGAAACAGTAAACTAATGTGTAAGTGTAGCAGACAGAAATTATTTTACTGCGTCTATTCCAAAATTTCAAGCGAAATACCGCTAAATGCGGATGTAATGCATACCAATTGTACCTTACGTACAACAAATGTTTGCAAAATCATAGGAGTCGTTTTTGAGAAACATTCAAAAAGTTCTTTGTTTGACCTTCATGTGAAGTACCCTTTGTTTTAAAGTAAAAAGAATTAGAGCACGTGCATGGACAACAAGTAAATTCTATCGAAAATACGAAATGCGAATTAAATTGATTCATCCGTTTACTCAGAATCGCTGCGCACAGACGGACGGACGTTATGCCGAAAACCACTTTTTCAGAATGAGTGATCGCCAAAAAGGATATTTCCGTCGAAATCTCGCTTTTGAATTTTTTCATGATTACAATACTTTCTATATACTACGTATATGATAAAGTAAAAACAGTCATGCCTGTTCTAGAAGATTCGATTCCGACTCCGAAGTGTCTTTGGGATATTTCCAGTGCACTTACATCAACCATTTGATATGAACTGAAATATTATGTCATTAAGAATTAGAATCATAAATTCCATAAAACACCAAATTACATTAATTTAGAAAAAAAGGTGTTAGAAAATTTAAATTCAGTTCAACATGATTCGAAAAGAACAGAATAAGATATTTAATAGAACAGTTATTGAAAAAAATTCGTACAAAGGAATACAATTTTGCTCGGAGTAATGCAGTTCATAACGAAATTCAAAGTTCAAAATGTTTTTAGTCAGTGATTTGTGGTTGCTCCACACTGTTAAATCAAACTGACAATCGCAGAAAGGAATAACTAAAGCGCAACTCTTGTTGATCTGTAACTGCAGATTTATGCGTCGCATTTACGAGCACTTTACACCTCCTTCATGAAAGGAAACGCAGCGTGAATCACAGACCCCTGGGGGACGCCCATCTCTCCTCAAAACCCCTTATTTCCTTTTCTACAGACTCTTGCCCCTCAAGTCTACTTCCAAGGCTGTCTCGAGCTCTTCTTTATTAACAGAAGCCCCGTAACAATGCACGGGCTTATGAGATCGACCCACACAAAAAATTCGACTCGAGCGACGCATGTGAATTAATTCTGTTCGGAATGCTGTTAGCGAGAGCCTTTGTCCCACGTATCGACTTTTGTCTTGACGAAGGCGACAAGAGAGAAGCTGCAAGCGGACGAGAGCGCCGTCATCGAGGACGGGGATCCAGTCCTCATCACGCAACATATCCACATGAAGGTAGTATTTGCGTAATTACATGTATTTGCTAGAAAAACATACCTCACCGGCCATTTAAATGAAATAATTGCAATTACCATTGATGGAGTAATGCATTGCGTCTTATTTCCAAAAGAAGGCCAACGTTTACATCACGAAAATGATAGAAGTTTACTTTGGTTTGTAGTAAAATTTCCGTAGTATTTTGTACATAACTTTTATCTATAGGTCACCGGACATTTGAGAAAGCTATTTCACTTTTTCTGAGGTGAGACGCATAAATCACGAAACCGTTGCGCTCGGCCGCCATGTTTGTTCATGTTTCTACATGTTCTTATACATTTCAAACGAGTACCTGAATATTGTTCACACTGTATAGTTAACTGCTAGATACAAATTAAATCATGTTTTTCTTCGTTATTATTCACATTATTGTGTTTTAAAACAATTAGAAGAATAATTAAGAACACATGGATAGATGGTCCCACCTTAAGATAAGAGGAATTTAAAGTAACAATATACGATTTTCAACAGTCGTGTCCTCCCCCCGCCCTAGCCAGGCCGCTCAGATCGGTTTGGAAAAATATACATACCAACAGTGCAAAATTTCAACCAATTTGGATGATAATAATAACAACACTGGCACACACAAAATAAGAATTGAACTCACCCAAAGACTTTACCTATATATCCTGACGCGATGAATGTAAATCCGGGGCCAGAATTGAACCATTTTTCTTCAAATCCGTCTCTCCCGTATTTAAAGGTGGTTTTTTGCTATTAAAAAGCTGACCTACGAAGCAGTTCAGTATTCATATCCGCATTTAGCCCGTCAAAATACATAAGGATACACTTGGGTCCTTTTTTAACCGTCTGTAGTTAATTGGATTTGACCCAGGAAAGTTTTTTTTTTTAGTTTTTGTGACAATTGAACGTAACATTTTTATTTTCGTACGTGTTACCATAAAAATTTGCATTTTTCTAATATATAACGCTTGTTGAGTATGAGTTAAATGTTAAAGAGTAATTTTGAATTTGATAGCTGTCATAATTTTCCCCGTAAAAGGTTATGTATTTTTAATCGACAGTTTCGAGTACTACGACAGTTGTAATGGCGTGTTCACTTATTTTTTATTTTTACTCTTCATTCGCGAACAGAATTTGCCGAGTTTTTCGTGAAATCCCAATGCTTTCGCTGTAGAGTTAGAAGATACTTTAACTTGAGTGTTTTAATTCTAAAATCTCCCGATTTCGGTGGCGTGGATACTGCGGATAATCCTCTAGATAGTACTTCAGTAAGTGGTTCTTAACAAACACAACCGTTTCATGAATATAAATGCAGGAAAGAATTAAAATATTTCATTCCTTAAATAAAGGTCTACAGGAGTTTCTGGGATGAGATTCTTTTAAAATAAATTTATTTAATCCTCTAGATAGCCAACAGAAAAACACATCCAAGCCATTTTTATTCACACAAGTGTCATGTCAATATTGTTAAAAATATTTCACAAGGGAATCAATTTTTTTTATGAGTATATCAGTATTCACTTAATATACAGAACTGACAGAAATTTCGTTATTTAAATGTTAGCAAAACAATACTTTTCATCGCATAGTCCTCAACGTGAGGATGTATCATAGCACCCTACGTGTTTCGTGATGGTATCTCCCATACAAAAGTCGGCGGACAATAGCCGCTTGTCATTTACGAGCGCGTCAACAACTCGTCTCAAATTTGCTTCTTCGTTTCGCACTCAACATTTACATAATTCTTCCGGGGCCTTTGATACCTCGCCATAACCGCCGCGTCGAGTAGGCCGTGAGGTATTTAAGACAAGTCCTGCCACACAACATCCTAGAGGTCATACGTTCACATCAGAAACAAAAAGAAGAAGGAATAACTTCGAAGATAAGGAATGTTAAAGAGCCGCTCATTATTCCATAAGCATTGTATGCGTATAGGTAGATTCCCACGAAGAATGCTATTATCATCGCTATTCAGTTACGGAACTTTCACTGTCATTATCAAGCGACGGTGCAGCAGAGTGGCTGCGATGGCTGAGATGAATAGAGAGGGCTTTTGTCAAGGAGCACGACTCGGTCTTCGAAGAGCAAGTTTACTGTTTCAAGTTCAAAGCTAACACACTGAACGCACGCGAAGGTCTCCTCCACACGTCACACATTTCGGCCGCGCGCTCCTCCGCACAGGAAGAATATTTTACGAAGATCCGACACTTAAACGGCTTTTTAAAAAGAAATAGTAAATTCCATTCAACAACCCTCGTGATGTTTTAAATTGTATAAATTTCTAAGTTGAAGTTCTTTGTCAACAACTCGTAAATTTCCAAACCCAAAATAACTTTATTCAACACGCAAAATAAATTGTCGTCCCAGTTCAATTCAAAAGCGGGGCCAGCAAAAAAATTGTTGCTTTTCACATTAATGTCCCGGATCATATAGCTGCTACTAATCAAAAGCGAACCCCCCCTCCTCTTATCCACCTCCTACTGCTCCCAAGTATTACCAACTCTCACCATTACTAACTACTTTTAATTACTTCTCCGCATGGTCCGCATGGTTGTTGGTAAACTCCCCTAATTGGCCCACCTACAAACAATAACCCTACCCCTCAACCTCCAACCTACTATCGCTCACTGGAGATAAGCTTCAATAGCACAAATACTACAATAAAAAATCTAACTTGTTTACTCCATAGTAAAAATATTTTGTAGCTTCATGTTTCTTTATTAAAAGTCTTAAATTACACTGCTCTTCTAAGATATTAAGCTACTAGTATCTTAAAAATTAAATATTTTTAGGAGTGCCACTTTTTTTTTTCGAAATAAAATTCTCACGCAGGAGCCATTTGAGATGGGAGGACGAGAGAGAGAACACATTGTTGTGAGCGCGCGGTCGAAACCTGGAAAATTGTTATGATTCAGAATCGCCGATTTTTGTTTTTGCGGTGGCGTGATACGTAGAAGTAGGAAACCAATCAAAATAATTTCTAACGACGTCTCTAACGCTAGTAATCGATACGTGAGTAATCCTCGATTCGAGATCCCTGGCATCGTTTAAATGTCTTCTTCGTTCCACATAGGTCCAAGAGCAACAAAAGTGTTCGTATCATGTGACACGAGATGAGTGAGTGCTACCCGGTTGTTGTTTTTGNCAAAAGTGATCGTATCATGTGACACGAGATGAGTGAGTGCTACCCGGTTGTTGTTTTTGTTTTCAAAAGCAAAGCGCTTAAAAAATAAATTGAATACTTCGTCAATTCGGTAATGGGAACATACCGACTGATTTTTTCCATAAATTAATGTATTCACGCGAACCAATGAAGGTCAAAACTGAAGGGAAAGAAACGAATTATTCCGCTTATTTCGTCTCTCCCCTCTTTCTCGTCATCCTTAGATGCTTTTGAATACTCTGATTCATTTACCGGAAATTATCAGCGTGAATTTGCCTGTCATAGTCTAACGCATTGTCACCTCACCAGCACTGCTGATCTCTCGCGGTTCAATCAATGAACTTGACGGTCATCAGTGCGGTTTTGTTCGCTTCACCTCTTCTACAAAGCAGCCACGATTTTATTTTATTTTCTCACTATTATATGTTACATTACTTACTGGCCCTACTTCGCACTAATTCTGCAGAGGAAAATTTCATGTCCATTTATTAGGAGATTCGCTGTTCACAGTGCGCTCGTGGCGGCGAAAGAGAAGGTAAACGAGAAGTAAACGATGGAGCGAAAGCGCGGTGATGTCAGATGTACGATGCGAGGAGGTTACCACAGAGTAGCTTCACCCACTGCAGACTGCGTGCCACGACATCCACACAAAGGCACCTGTAACTCGTGGAGAAGTTAGCTTCGGGTAGTGTCTTTTCAGTCAAAGGTTATAGATCAAGTCCTCAGTCCTTTACAATTGGCATATCAGGTACGGCTGGTTCTACGAATCGGCTGATGTAGGCGGTAGCACCCGAACGTAAACTCACTCAGATTCTATTGACACGTAATGAAACCCCCGCGTGTCTACAGCGAGAGGAAGAGTCGGTTGGCAGCAAAACCTCTTAACACATTGGCTCACATTGGCTCCTCAAAGACTTCTGTCACGAGTTCTTTAGACTATTCCTTCATTAATATGATTGGATCATGGGGATCCTAATGGTGTCTACGTGCATACGGAAACCCTCAAGACTAATCTAATAGCGATCTCTAATGTATTTATAAAATTAATCTTTTACGCCTACATTACCAGATAGTTGTTCCATTTTTTTAACTTAAGACGATTCCTCGATAACAATCTGTCTTATGTCGATGGAAATAAAAAGAAAAAAACACAGAGTTTAGAACGAACTTGAACGAATTTCTTGCACACATTAATTCCATCCGGCAAATCATGTAATTCATTTTTAGATCAGTTCTGATCATCCAATCATCAAATCGTACAGGCATTTCATTTGAGATTACAATACAATATAATAGAATACTAAATGTTTAATCCGTCATCCATTCCTCCGAAATCCATTTTATAATATACTTTAAAATATATATTTTTATGTTAAATCATATCTCCGAATTAACCTATGTTTTTAAAAGTATTTGATACTCTAGAATGATTCTAAAATATTTACCATTGTGTTTTTTACCTTTTTTAAATACATTGGGGAACAAAGGAAACGTGATTTCAATAAAAATTATAGAAAGTAAAATGAACCGTTTTTTTTCTTTAAACACTATCTAAATATCGAATTTAAAAGTAAGAAAAAGACTGCAGTTGGTTTGACGTCCCAATAATTTTGCGAAGAAATGAAATCAGAGCGAAAGGAAGGGAGAATCGGAGTTCCAGAATAAACCAGAACAAAAAAGGAAAGAGAGCCGACTCAGTGAATCGAAGTGCGCTCTGTGAAATGACCTGTGCTTCCGCGCATCTGCCGCTCCGCTGCCATTATTTGAGGAAGGACTGGCGACGGAGCGGAAATTCACCGGCGGAATGAGTCGCCCGAAATTGCTTCTGCAGGTGATATTCACTAGGACTCACTAGACTTTTGATGATCTATAAAACATTCATTTACAGCTGTTATTTGTTTGGCATCTCGAAATATGAGAAAAATTAATGGAGCATTTTCGATTGTTGGAAATAAGAAGGAAAATTCTACTACAATTAAGACTCACCATCTTTTATGGGCGAACTGTATATGATTTATATTAAATAGCTCACAACGTTCCGATTTTCGTCTTTAGTCGTCATCAGGTCGTCGTCATTAAATTATGACACGAAACATAACGAGAGAACAATTGAACACGATATTCAACATATATCTTTTTTTATATTGATGTTTAATTTTTGTGTTTATATTTATTTCAATTGCTCTTTTTTATGTTTCTTGTTATAATTTGTACCATCCGACAGCGACTTCAAACGAAAACCGAAACTTTGTGAGCTATTTAACATAAAAGATCTAAGGTTTGTATAGGAAGTTTTTGCTTTGAGTACCTTTGAGCTATCGTATACGCTATCCACATACAAGTTGTTTCTGCGCATGCTCACAAGTTAGTAATACACCAACGCTCCTAGCGTAGTACGTTACAACGCCTCTGTTTGCGTATGATGTTAGTGGTACGCTAGTGCGAGAGATCATGGCGGATTCTGATCTGAATTTGAGGTTATGTTGACATGCAAGGGAATCAGATGATTGTGTGTGCCGTATGAGCACGTGTTGGTGTATTACTCACAGTAGAGTTTACATGTGTACCCTTGCATAGAAGTAGTCTGTTAGGGTTAATAATTTGTAGTATGATTTGAGTGGAACGTACGCTATGCAAAACGCATCGACTACACTGGATATTTCCATGTACGTTACGCGGTTAGCATCACCAAAGTAATGTATACGCTAGGAAGCGTGTAGGTTATGCAAAGACTATCTAATAAGTAGGAAAACGGAATAGCGGAGACCATTAATTGAAATTCTTATAATTTTCCCTCGACTTCTTGGAGTCGTTGCAAGGGCGTGGTTATTCTATTTCACGAACCGGACGCGCTGTTCAATCACCAAGTCGCCTCGATTAGAATTGAGGTGAGGTTCCTTAACGATGTATTAAGAGAACGCATGAATAAGGCTATCACAAGTAGTTGCGATTCTGTAACACGATGAAGAAAGTAAAGGGACTTTTTAATTTTAGAGTGAATAACTCTCATACATACTCATTTATTTTTGTAGAATTCATTTTGATATAAAATAAATTTAGATAGGATCCACTTTGCAACACTTTGAGTGATTTTTTTTCTTTAAACATTACCCTGAGGTGAAGGAGCCCTTCACACCCATTATATCGTTCGGGGGAGAAAATGAGAAAAAAAATACGTTCTTTTAACTAGCAATACTGGCATATACATATTCTTTGAGACGTGCCACTATTGCAGCCCCATTTGGGAATGGAACTGGTACTAACACTATAGGCTTTAGCTTTTGCTTAAGTTCGTAGTAAATAGGAAAATGCTATTAAACATCAAGATATGAAAATATGTCTCTTACTTGTTTTAAAATGTATTTGTATTGATACTACTAGGAACTGGAAGTTGTTTTAGCTTACAAAAAGAAGGTGCTAAAGGTTTTTAAGACCGGTATTTAAGACGTTCCATTTGTGGGTTCTACGAGTATTACAACAAACGTTGACTGTGAAACTCACGGCCTCCTTGATCTTGCCATTACGTCATGCTGAAAGTCGTCGGTGTACAAAAAGCAAATTAACCTTTCTTCCTTTTTAAGTTTTATAAGCTCTGTGACTATTCTGAAGGTTGGATTCAATCCTAGTGAATAATATATCAAGTCAGTTTCGCTGAGTTTTCTCCGTTTATCTCCAAATATTACTAGAAAAAATGTTAATAAGAATAATAATAATAAATATAATAATAATAAATATAATAATCTAAATATAATAATAATAATAATAAATACAATAATAATAAATATAATAATAATAAAAATAACCATCAATTAAATATGTGAATGATTGTTAGTGAAGTGGTTTCTACTCTTCTGAACAATTCACTTTTTAAAATCTTTTACTCTAATATTTTAAGAAATAAAATGCATGTTATTAGTAGTATATTTTAGTGGTTTTATTATTAAATTGTTTCTCAATTTACATATAAGTATACTGCATACTGTATATTTCATAAGATCGAAGAAAATTGACAAGAAAAGATTCCGATAATGATAGAAGAATTTTCAACTGAAGCGTTCTTCCTAAGCGGAAAAGTTATAGAGAAAAACATCGGCAAAAATATTTCATCCAATTTGTGAACACACTAGTATCAACAGATGTATTTTTGGGTGACAAAGAACCTATACACTAAAAATTATATATTATAGGCTCTTTCTTCTGAAGTGAGAATCCACAGCCGTCGATTCCAAACAATTTAATTTCTGGACTCCCATGCATCCCTTAAAAGTGTTTCTCATGCTTCATAAAATAACTCCTCCAAGTGAGGATGGCCATAGTAGGGGTGCTATATAAGTGAAGGATCGGGTGGGAGGGGGAGTCCTACCCCTGGTCAGGGAGCCTGGATCGTTGAGAGAAAAAAAATATTTACTTTCCATTAAAATTATATTTTATGTTTTCATTTATATGTCTAAAAAGTCATAACATAGGTCAAAATACATGGGTGTATCCTCACGGACAACTGCATCTCTATATCGATCGATATAACAGCGGCATTTAAATGTAATCAAGGTTTCGCTCGCGACATAAGTGTTTTCCAAAATCTCCATTTATATTTACTCAAAATCTATTGTCCCCTACTCTTTGCCCACTGCGCCGCCCCTCCCTCCCACACGCTTATCTTCTCCTCTCTTGAATAATCNTTCATTATTATGGCAATACTAATAAGAATTTAATAATCAGCTGTGCTCTAGAGGCAGCAGCATCTTCGCTTCCACAATCCCTCTGAGCGGGAGAGCGTGGGTTCAAACCCTGCTTGGCCGAACTGGGTGAGGTTTTCAGCTGGGGTTTCCCTCACCTACTCCACACAAATGTATCCTGTTCGGCACCATAAGTTCCCCGTCAACCCAATATCTCTCCTTCCCAATTCCCTCACGCGAACCCAACGGTTAGGTGGAAGAGGCATAAATAAATGTTATATATATATATATATATAT
>NNCF01133966.1:143077-165526 GCA_002313205.1 Laupala kohalensis | reverse complement strand
GATATATATATATATATATATGTATGTATAGTTGTATACCTCTTTCTTCTTTATGAATATGTGTTTATGAATGAGTGTAACTTTTTTCTCTTTAAATATATTCTTATGACATAAATGACTTATTTTAAAATGGGCATCAATGACCTTATTTGTCGAAACGCTATTAAACCTAATTGATTATGTGTACTGGGGGATATTGACTGGGAGTTCCTCTAATTGCGAACTTCCTATTCAACTATTTTTGTGTTCGGTGGTCGCAGAAACATCAACTCTTAATTAAGCATAACTCGCTTGCACTCGCTGGGAGGTAACCCCCCACCCTCGGATCCCAACCCTTGGGGGCTGCGCCCGTGTCTAGCCATCTAGAGCAAAAATCATTAAAACTAGATTAAAATAATTCACCGCCTAGACCATCGTACGTGTATTTCATGCGTTGACACTTGATCTAAAAGCAGAAAATAATTTTTTGCTGCACCGTATAACTCATTGCAATGTTGAGGCTCCAGATTAAAAACCTTTGAAAAAATATCAGTGTAGTATTTCGAGTCATTTGACACATTCATTCCACGCTAATTAAATTTTAAACTTAACACACGTACGAAATGATACTATGAATCGATACAAATTCTCAATAAATACTTAACATTACTATTTTGGATATTAACAATTTATTCTTTGGGTGGTAATGCTCAAGGCTAACTACATTCAAGAAGGGAACAAAAGGCCACCTGCATGCAAAACATACAATGAGTAAAATAACTAGTAACATAATAATACGTATAAAAGAGAGAATAAACTAATATAATTACTATTTCACAGAAGCGGTGAAACATGAACTAATATTTTGTGTCGTAGAGAGACTGAAGACTTTCATAAATACATAAAAATATACCCACAATATTTCACTGAATGTCTTTGCAATGAAGAAAAAATGTTGATACGTACCTCAGCATATCAATCACATAATTCAGACGACACATAAATTAATAAAAGCTATTTTAACGAAAAACATTACGTCCACGTAGGGCAACTGATTTTTTCTCTTCAGACGCCCTTTGAAGTTATTGGTATACGTGTTCCTAAAATCAATACATCTTAAACTCGAGTTTTCAAACCGCGCTACGCGACGTGACAATAATTACCAATAAATGAAACAACACCTTTTTCACTTCCTCACATAAAATGTAAGCATCTTAATTCGATAGCAGTTGCTGAATATCAGTTACTTTCGTTTTACTTTTCGAGTCACGAGTAACATTCCATGCAACTTGGAAATTCTGTATTACTAATATTCTGTGTAAAATAATTATTGACTTTTTTTAGTAAACAGAGTTTTTTTTATACGAAATAAGTACGGACTACTGTTGGACGTGTTGTAAGAGATTCAGAAATAGTGAATTTTATTAGAAAAAATAAATACGTTTAAAGTAAAACATAAAACATTGTTGTGAAATCTGAAATAAATTTAACTTTCTTTTACATAGTAAAAATTGTTTGTGACCTAAAACTTAATTATTTAATACCTCAAACTTATGAAATGAACCAATACATATTTTCACGACCTGCTTCATACATAAATTGACTTGATCATGCCTTATTGAAAGAAAACCACTATATAATTTATAATAATCTTCGTTTTTTGCACTTTTAAAGATCGTAAAACGATTTTCATTGTTATCTCAAAACTGCAAATACATACCTGAGCTAATATACCACAAAAACTCATACGACACATTTATAAATAAAAGCTAGTTTAACGAATAAAACTTCACTACGATTACGTTTGGCAACTTATGATCGTTATTCTTCAGATGCCCTTTCAAATATGTTCACAAAGATCCGTTTTGCCGTCGAAGTGAGTCGGTCCACATCCTGACGGGATACAGAGAAGGCTCTTAAGTATTTCTTTCTTTGTACTTTCCTTTTCTAATTAATTACTTTTGTCGGTTTTATCTTCTTTACTGGCCTCTGTGTGCTGAATGCTCACTCATGTGTTGGCCGTGCTTGGCGATCCGTGTCGCAGGGAATGAGTGTCCTGGTGGATTGAGGAACGTCTGCGTCCATTGCCAGATGCGCCCCAATACGCTCGCTGTGGCCTCGGCCTCTTCTAGACGGGCTATCGGAAGCCAACCCACCCCCGACCAATCGGTTCGGACTAGGTCTGGGATTGAACTCCAGGGTGAGAGGGAGCGCGCAAGGGGTCCTTCTCGCTGGTCGGCGGCGTTGGAGCAACCCTGCTTATAGAACCCTGCGTTTCCCCGCTATATCCCCGTGTTGACCCTGGCACCCCAGTGGGGTGTCCCCTTGTTGGACTCCGTGGTGGGTAGGGAACGCGGGGATGAAATTTAAAATCCATACGCATGGAGACTACTGATCCCCAAAACCCTCCCCTTTTGCCCTCTTCCTCTAGGAAGAAGCGATTAGTTTGCGAAACTGGATTTACAGTTTTTTTGTAAGGATAGCGACAAGCCCACAAAGCCTCGCTTCCTGTTAATGAAATGTAACGATGAGGGAAAGACTTTTAAGTTCATCAGTTCTGTCCGTCTTGCGAAAGCAATTGATTATACCATAGGAAAGCTTCAGTCTGTTGTGCGCCAGCGGAATGGTGAAATTTTGTTGGAAGTACCCACAGATCAGCAGATCGAGAACATTTCAAACATTGAATTGCTGGCCTAAAAATGAAGACCACAACACATCCTACCCTGAACATGTGTAAACGCGTCATCATATGACTTGAAGGCATTCTTTGAACTCCAAGGCGTGGTAAATTGTCCACAGAATTAAGAGGAAGTTGCTGGGAAAGTTAGTCCCCAATCCACACTGGTTCTGACGTTTGATAAGCCCTTACAATTGGAATCCATATCCTGCAATTTTTATACCCTGCTAGTGCGTCAGTATGTACCGAATCCTCTGCGCTGTTTCAAGTGCCAGAAATTCGGCCACAGTCGACCGGTGCACGTCACCCTGTGAAGTGTGTGTTATTTGCGGACAGCCGTCGCAGGAGTCAGCTTGCTCGTCACCTCCATACTGCGTGAATTGTAAAGAAAGCCATCCTTCCAATTCCAAAAACTGCGCAATACATATCATGGAGAAAGACATCCAAAGGATCCGCGTTACTGAAAGGGTGTCTTTCCCCGAGACCAGGCGACGGTACCTTATCAAAAATCCGATAACTGTCTCCAAATCCTTTGCAACAGCAGTCACCGCACCGAAACCATCTACATTTTCTTTAGGTTGTCAGGTGGTTTTGGAGGAAAGAGAAAAACCCAATATGTGTAATTCTGGTGTTCAGGCATCATTGGATCGTCCTTCTGTCTTACAAGACTAATTTCAGAGGTGCAAAATCTGTATCATTATCTACCTCTACCTCAACTTCTAGTAATGGTCAACAAGCGAAACCCGCGAAGAGACTATCCCCCGAAGACAATCTCGGAGACTTCCTCGGCGGAGAACTCGCTTTTCTCAGTCTCGAAGACCTGACGCTATGAAGTCGAATTTCCATGTCGGATCAACTTCCTGTAGTCGCCGTCGCTGAAGGAACAAAAATAGTGGACTTGTTATGTCCGCGAGTGATCATTCCAGCAGTGATCACGGCGACTATGCTGGGGAGGAGACCACAGCAGGGTCTGACTTTAAAGCCGTCCATAGAAAAATATCCAAACATCGAAGAAAGAGCAGATAAACTCCAGACCTTGGCTGTTCTTTCCTGGAATCTGAATGGCATTAATGTACGTTCAGATGACTGTCTCGTCGTTCTCCTCATATAGTATGTTTTCAAGAAACACATCTCTTACCTAAACACTCTTTATACTCTCGTGGTTATACCTATTATAGGGCGGACTTAGAAGACGACATACGGGCATACGGTGGCTTCGCTGTGCTTGTAGACGCTTCAGTCTATGCCAACGAAGTCTATATCAAGCGTCTTTCAGGCCGTATGTACGAGGGTGAACCTTCCATTCCTTACATTTACGGTATGTAATATTTATATCCCACCCGGCAGTTTTTCGCGAAGAAAGTTCTTGCTGGTCTGATAGACCAGTTACCGTCCCCATTTCTTATCGTCGGGGATGCCCATAATTCGATGTGGGCATTCACACAACTGCCCAAAGGGTGATATTGAAAAACTGTTAGATACCCGAGATATAGCACTCCTTAACACGGGCCACTCCACCCACTTCTGTACAACTTCCCGATCTTTCTCGGTGCTGGATTTAGCCAGCTGCAGTTCCTCACTTTCCCCAATCTTAGACTGGACAGTCCTTGACGATCTGTATGGGAGTGACCACTACCCGATTCTTATACATTTCAATGTCTTTTGCCCCTCGGTTTCACGCCCCTCTCAGTGGATATTGAAAAATGCAGACGGATGTATTTAAACGCAACATCAATCTTTGCGATGAGCCTTTCGCCGATGTGGATGCTGTGGCATCCCATTTCAACAACATAGTTCTCCAAACCGCCGATGTTGCCATCCCAAAATCGTGTAATTCGAGGCATTGCCCTGTTCTATGGTAGAATTCGGATTGCGCAAAGGCGGTTAGCGCTAGAAAAAAAGCTTTAGCGCGGCTTAACAAGTTTCCCATTGTTGCAAAACTCATTGAATTTAAAAGGTGCAGAGCCAGAGCAAAACGAACTCTTCGAGAAAGTAAGTCGTCCTCCTGGAAGGCTTATATTTCATGTCTTACAAGCCGTACTCCATGTTTCGGATGTCAGAAAGTTCGTAAGATTCGACGTACATGGTCCTCTTTTTCCATCCCTGGTGTCAATGTAAATGGACAGTTTGAAACTTCACCGGCAGTCACCGTTGTGGAACTTGCATCGCATTACGAAAGAGTCTCTAACTCCGCCGGCTTTTCTCCATCGTTTCTTAATCAGAAAGCTTGCACGGAAAAGTGTTGCTTGGATTTCTCCAGTTGTTGAGACGATGTATATAACATTCCTTTCTCTATGACGGAGCTGACCTCTGCCCTGTCTTCGAAAGATACAGCCCCTGGTCCTGATCAAATTCATAACGCGATGCTAAAACATCTTCCAGCGATAGGCATAAAATTCCTTCTGAAGTTATTTAACTGTATTTGGAATGAGCATACCGTCCCTGCTCAATGGCATGAGGCCATAATTATTCCACTTCCGAAGGAGGGAAGAGATCGCTCTAATTCGTCGCACTTTCAAGCGATTTCTCTGATAACATACGTTTGCAAATTGTCAGAAAGAATGATAATTAGTTGGCTTTTTTGGTTACTGGAATCGCGAAACCTATCCAATATCCAATGTGATTTCAGAAAATAGCGGTCAACGCTAGACCACCTATTTGCGTTGTCATCTACCATCTCATCAGCGTTTGTATTAAAGGAAAACCTCGTGGCCATCTTTTTTGACCTGGAAAAAGCTTATGACACAACCTACAAGTACGGAATCCTACGCACCCTACACTCGTGGGGATTCCGAGGCTGTCTTCCTGTGTTCCTGGACAGATTTCTATCTCAACGCTCTTTCCGCGTTCATCTTGGTGATAAGTCAACATCCAGTCATCCCTTGAAAAACAGTGTCCCACAGGGCTCAATCCTAGGCGTCACTTTTGCCATAGCGATGAATAGTATTGCGTTAGTGGTTCGAGAACCAGTTCACGCGTCACTCTTCGTTGACGACTTCGCCATATACTGTTCGTTCAGCTGCATCTGTTATCGAGAGGCAATTGGTTGTAAACCGTTGATACGATTGGAGCATGTGTACCGGCTTTAGTTTTTCTGTATGTAAGTCATGCTGTATGCATTTCTGTAGGATATACCATCGTCATAATGATTCAGATCTTTTTCTTTTTCTTTTGTTGACTCCGGAAAATTCCTGGGTCTTACATTTGACCGCACACTAACTTGGCCCAATCACACCCGAAAACTACAATCCCGTTTTTATTGTTCCCTTAACCTCCTTCGCTGCTTAAGCGCATCATAATGGGGCGCAGACCGCACTTGCCTTCTTCGTCTGTATAGAAGTCTCGTTCGGTCTGTATTAGATTATGGCAGTATTGAATACTCCTCCGCATCATCGTCGACTCTCAGGACTCTTAACAGTATCCATCATGCAGGAGACCGCATTGCAACTGGTGCTTTCCGCACTAGTCGAATATAATGCTTACTAGTAGACGCTGGCGAACTATATCTTAACAAGAGACGTGATATTCTACTTGGATCGTACTGAGTGAAACTGATGGGTGTTTCAAATCACCCCAGTCGGCAACACCTACATTCTCCATATTTCTTTCATCTTACGCTGCAAGACTTTCGTTACTCCGCCCAGCGGATGTCCGTTTTAAACAACTGCTAGAGGAAAACGTTATCACACTACCCACACTCTTTCACACCAACTTGGTCCTTCATGCAACCAACCATCGACTTTCGACTGTCTAAACTTTCAAAGCAAGACACTCCTGCTGTGTACTAACAGCTCTTCGGAGAACTAAAAAACCTCTATTTGGATCATATGTTCATGTACACTAATGGCACTGCAATGAATAATTCCGTTGGTGCTGCTTTCCACTGCCATAGTGCCACCCGTTCTTTTCGCCTTCATTCCTTTTTCAGCGTGTACACTGATGTAAAATTTGCAATCCTTGAGACGCTGAAGTTCATTCAGCTATCTTCAATACGGCGTGTGGTTCTCTGCAGTGTAATAGAATACAAGAAAAGGGAGGGAAAATAGACTAATTGTAATGAAATACAAAAAAAACAATCTCAGGGTATTTTAAGGAAATAAAATATGGATTCGTATTATTTTTACATAAGTAGACACCACACACGGAGTTCCTAGTTAAAGGAAAACGCTCTTTACCAAAATAAACTTGACTTAATTACTCATGGCTACCCTCTACGAATCGACACTACCATGCACAAATCACACGTAAAGCACATAATGGTAATATGAATTTTTCCTTAGAATTTATAGTATTTATGAATTACCAAATTAGTTACGACAATATAGATTAAATTTCAAACACCATCATAATTGCTCATACTTCTTACTGCTTTCACTAATTATATAAACACAAATGTTCTGAGCACGGGCCATCACGATTCTAGTTCGATGCACACACTCTTCTTACTGCCGCTTAAAACATTCATAACTGGAAGGACCAGCGTCCTCAGGTTACCTTTTTAGTTGACGACCAGATCAGTCTAAAGCGTATGAGAATATTGAAATGCCCTTGAACAAACTGAATTTAGAAAGCTCCGAACTCTTAACTGTCATTTCCCTTGTCTTCAGTGTGTCCTTTCTTAACCGTCGTACGACGCCCGCCCAACGGTTGCTGCCTCGTGATGTCTGCCGCTGTCCCTAGACAAGTCTCACCAGGGACGGATCGAACCCCCTCACCCACGCTCTCTGTCGCTGTCTATTGTCGATCCTCTCACCCTTTTAAATTTGTAAAGAACTTCTACCCACCACATGAGTTAATCTGGCAGCTTCACTTTAAAACTCAAACCTGGTCACTAACTCTGCCCTCGCCTCCTTCAATGTCTTTCTGGTAATTTTCCGATGGTTCCTGGTTCAAACCTAACGACGCCATCCCTTATGTGTTGGTAATTTTCCTATCCCCTTCCTACTCTAGCCAAAAATAAACGCGTCGTACTCAACCCCTGTTCTTTACACTGAACTTTTATAACCGTTGTAGAAATAACTAAACGCAAAACCCTGCGTCTTTTCCAACGGCCGTCTTCCTCGCCGCTGCGTAGCAGAAATTCGGTTATGATTCCGCTCGCTTACGAAATATTTTTACTTGTACTGGTTCTCATTATACTCATTATTAATTAAGAATTAATGGATTCTTAAGGCAGTGATTCTATTAGTGCTCTGTGGTCAGTGTCTTCACTGTACACTTCTGACATCCTTAACGCTGACAATTCAGAATCTAATAAACCTCGAATATTTCGAAAGTTTGAAATAGTCCTTTGTTGGGTTCATGGGCACGTGGGTATTATGGGTAATGAAGATGCTGATGAGGCAGCGACGCGGGGAACTCAGAGGGCAGTCCTTGACCTTTCATCTGTTCCTACGTCAGATTCAAAGGTTGCCATTTCAGTGTCTCTTCTTGGGACATGGCAAGCCGAATGGCAAACTTGCGCTTTCAAGCTGAGGAAGGTAAAGGACTCCGATAAGACCTGGGTGTCATCATCCCTTGCGAACAGACGTGAAGACGTAATCCTTACGTCTTCGTATCGGCCACTGCTATCTTACCCATGGTCATCTCTTTCACGGCGAACTTCCCCCAATCTGTGAAACTTGCAACCCAACACTTACCGTAGTACATTTTCTTCTGGAGTGTCTGAAATATAGTACCAGCCGACGGCGACACAATGTACCCAACAGTTTGAACGTTATGCTGGGGCAAAATGATCCGATTTTGATACGTTTTTTTTATATTCCTTCTGGAATGAGGCCTCTGGAACCGTATCTGATCTTTCTTCGTATGTCATTACTCAAATCCATACTCGAAACGGGGCTCCTCCCACAAGTTCTCAGGAGGGTTTGGACTTAAATCTCTTTTCCTTCCTTTCCTTAAATTTTCATTTTCTTTCTCTAAATTTACTTTATTTGTTTTCGGTTTTTAAAAAATGTTTTGATATATTGTAATTCAGGAGGGATTTTATTGTTTGTGGTTGAGCAAATCGACGTGTTCCACACGCGGCGAGAGTCATGTTGGCTCTCCTTTGTGCATAACTTCATTTTCCCTACGTGTACAAAATTTTAGGATTCTAATGACCTCGATGTCGGCGAGCCGTAAAGTCCCACAAAAAAGGATCCGTTTTTATCATTTCATTTGCATATAAATACAAAAACAATTAAACATATGGTGTTTATTATAAACTGATTGTAAAATAAAACCACAATACTTTAACATGTTCATAAACTTTAAATAACACGCACTATTCACAATAAACCCCAATACGATTGTAATGATACTCGCCGCCATACTACTATATTTTTGTAATCGAGGTGGATTTGGCTTAGGGCACATCCGCAAGCTAATGCTCGCTTGCTTGGCAAAATATTAAATCCCCGAAAAATGTACTTTAAAATAAAAATTTCGAATTTTTTGTTAACTTGTCATTCATTGCTGTTATGTATTTATAAGATAAATGAACAGTATTGTCAAAACAGTTGCAAGCTGCGTTTGACCACATGGGGAGCAATAAACTAGGCTACTTAAGAAAACTTACTAGTTAAGAAAAACCAAATTTCATGATTCTACAACTATTTTCGGATTTTGTATTATAGACCGTTAACTTCTAATAGCTGTGGAGCGCACAAAAAAATCGCAGACAAACACTTTTACCACCATTGGATTTGTAATATTGTTTTGCATATACTCAAGTGAAAATATGATTTTATGAATGAATTTTTTTAAAACCTGAAATGTTTCAAAAAACGTAACATTTTTACGGCTTTCACCGACTCGTCGTTTTTCGAAAAACCCAACATACACGGTTAAAACGATCGAGCAAGTAACAGATTACAAAGCACCTGGAGCGGGCAGTCAACTCTTGCTTACAGGTGTCTCTTGCTCCTGCGCAGTTCTGTAAAATTGAGATTGCCGCTTAAAAGATGCCGTGGGAAACCACGATGCGACAACGCATATAGTCTCGCCGATGACAGTTGAAGAGAATTAGTTCCCATTTATACTAACGGGGTGCGCCAATGACCGGAGCACCCTACAGCGCAGAGCGAACTGCTCTTAGACAGTCGAAAATCGTCATCAGCTGTCATTGCTAGGAGCCGAACGAAGAGTAAGATACGTATTGTGTCTTTTTGAAATTAATGTTTTGGTCATTTTTCCATACTAAAACAACTGATAACTATTCGTAGTATTGAATAGTGTGTATTTTCTTAGTAAATTCGATGCATTATTGATCAAACCAATAAAAAGTTGTCTTGACAATGTAACTATTTTTTGGAGCACCTAATCAGATATTCTTTTTCTCAAACAACTGTTTTTATTGACTCTTCTTTAATCTTGTCGATGAATTGTTAGCAGAGGTTGCTGTGTGCTGGAGAGGTGAACATGTTTGGAGCTCTCTGTTTTGTTAACACGTCGACTTCATTATTTTTTATAAAAAGTGACAAAAATAATTCTTATTCTGCAAATGACCACTACAGTGTTTGTGACAACATTTATTAATTTCAAGCTTCTACATTCAAAATATAATGAGTTATTAATTTTTTCGAAAACACTTAAAAACGACGAATCACAGTAAGGAATAAAATTTATACTGTCGCGCAAAGTAATGCCACGAACACATTACAATTAAATGCAAACGATTAAAACTATTTATGTAACCTCCAGCAAATGATAAGTTAAACCATGTTTTCAATTACCGATCACTGATGGATTTTCCCGTTGTTGCTGGGTATATCACTACGACTGGTACACCTTTAACAAGATGGACTCTTCAGCTGACGACTGAATACGGCATCGGCAACAACGGGCATGACTATAAGGTACCGCTGACCGATTATTCAAAACATGTTTATATTTATCGCTTGCTGGATGTTACATAAATAGTTTTAAATGTTTATATTTAATTGTGATATGTTCACGGCATTCGTCTGAGTGCGACAGTATAAATTTTATTCCTTAATAATGTCTGGTCGTTTTTAGCAGTGTTTTCGAGAAAAATTAATTACTCATTATATTTTGCGTGTAGAAGTTTGTGATTAATAAATGTTCTCACTAACACAACCTTGATCATTCGCTGCATTAAATTATTTGTGTCGCACTTAATTTTTTTTAATAATGCGAGTCGACGTATCGGTAAAAACCCTAAAAATATCACGCTTTTTGAAACATTTTGTTTAAAAAAATTCATTCAAAAGATCAAATTTTCACTTGAGTATACGCAAAACAAAATTATAAATCCAGTGGTGGTAACTGTTTTACTGCGATTTTTGTTGTGCGCTCCACAGCTATTAGAAATTAGGGGTATATAATAAATGAATCCGATAGTTGTAGAAGTATCATATAATTTGGATATATAAGTGAGTTAGACATAAGGATTTATCAGTATTGGGATTAAATGGAAGTTCTTGGACTACGCACAAGTTTTTCTGAACTGCGAATAAGTGATTTGCCTCTTGTTCAGTTTTCGAGAGTGGGATTGACTGGCTATGTATTGTAACAAAAATATGTAATTAGCATATTCAGGTTTTGATTCGTTGATTTATGATAGCTTCAACGCGCGAAATACTGCCACCAGAACCTTCTAGACACGCCGTTATATGGAAAGTAATGCCGCTCATGTACATTCGAGCGTATAGGAAACCAGTTGGCTTGGAAGGAATCAGACCATTGAGACTGAGAGTACAGATCAGATCAGATCATTGGCAATAAGATTGTGTAGTTGCGTGCGTAAGAAATGGAGCCATGAGTGCATATCTCGGGTAAGAATCACGAGTGAAATTTTCGTCATCGGTCGGTTCGCTGTTGATGAACTTTCAACGTGGTCAGTCAGGAGTTGATTACGTGTTCCTGGCTGGTGCGCTTCGTTCATCCAAGTTGATTCCTGGCATGGTTTCGGAGTTGGCGTGCCTCTTTGCCAAAGAACTGTGATCTGCTCTTCCATTTTACAACTTTATCTGGCCACACCTCATACACCGGAACTGCAGTGTACTGCTGGAGTTTTAGCTGAGCATCCTCTAAGCTCCCATCTATGTAAGAATGTTGGTTTAAAGTACGCTGTATGCCCCTTCGGCTCCAGTTCACCCACTAGCTAATGTTGCTCGTCATATTCGCTAATTCCGCTGAGTCATCTCAGTGCCCAGGCTGCTGTCGTCTGCCGTTCGACGCGCGAACGACGCTCTGCCTGCTTTCCGACAATGTGCAACTAATTAGTAACCTAGTATGTGCACCATATGCGTTATTTGATAAAAACCCACTTTGGTCTTTGCTACCCAATCTTACCATGTTTCAGAGTCTACTCACAATATTGAGGACAATGATGTTAGCATCTTAGACAAAAGAATACTTTTGTACTAAATTGAAATCATTTAAGTATAAGCTATGAGATCAAATATTAATTTAACTTTTAGGAATGCGACATGTGTTTCTATTAAATGTATCATTCTAAGATTGTTACAATCTTTTTTACTTAGTTTTTTTCATTGCATGAATTATTTAAGAACATATTTTCATATTTCTCATTCAAAGGGTTTATTATTTTCAGCAAATACTTCAGCTTGAAGAGTTTATGTTACAGCAAGATATTTCAATACCTGTTTATTTTTCTGAATGGTCACAAGACTTAGAAAATATATTAAATGATTTATCACTAAGTTACATGCCCGAAGATCGTTCAAATTCTGCTTTGCAAGGTCAGTATAAGTAATTTCTCATTTAAAATTCTAAAATGCTTAGTATTTTTGTTTCTTATTTCACTTCGTTTGTGGATATCACGTTCTTTGGGAAGGTATATTTTAAGATTTCAAAACTTCAGTTGCCACATTATTCTTATGCTTCACTGTCCACAAATGTGTTTTATCCATAAAAGTCAGGACACATCTTCACCCCGCGTCGACACGGGAGTCGACCTTGTGTCGAACGACACTCGGTGACAGTATTGCACCACATAATACGGGCTAATTCCTCATTTTATTTCGTTGACGCCGGATTACCATCTTCCAACACTAGAATTTACAAAAATATTTTCTTAGTGGGTGATTTTGTTATAAGAGGCACCTCCTTTCCAAATTTCGTGTATCTTGCTTTTGTTGTTTAGGCTCTGCGTTGATGAATGAGTCAATCGATAAGAACATCGACGGTTGTAAAGAGAGATTTGTTGCAGCACTGACGGCAATTTGTGTAGCCTATAATGCAGGTAAATGTTACCATTAGAGCCATCGTCAGTGAAAATTTATTATAATCAGTTGTCATTTCAATACGCATGTATTCCTTATTAAGGAGGAGTTACAATCGTAATAAGAGCGGGCACGAAAAGACTCTGGGAATGAAATTCCAGAAGGAGAAGAAGAATGCTGGGTGTTCGTAGAAGAGAATCTCAGCATATCATGGGGCTCCTGTGCGTAATCGAACGAGATCGGTTAAGGGGTGCAGTAGTCTAGAGCTTTGTCTAAGACGAAGATAACTTAACAAAGACATTGGTGGATATTGGAGAGCAGTTATTATCAACCTTGTTGGGAACAAAGAAACAGGATATTACCAGCAGGCGCTATATTCCAGTAGAATATTTTGAGGAATCGATCAATGACATGGATGTGACTAGTATGATGGAGTGAAGTAAAAAAAACCCCGGTTATGACAATATTGCATATGAAATTGTTCGCAATATGTATGGACGTTATGGAGAGGAGATTCGTTGCGTATCAAATGATTGTTATAATTATGGTTATTTCCCGATAGCGTGGAAGATTGGTGGTATAAATCTATACCTAAAAGACTACATGCGAGATAGGACTCTTCGTAAATCTTACTGTCTAATAACACTTTTTCCAGTCCGTGGAAAAATCTGTGATAAGAGAATATTGGAACTAATCACTGCGAAGCTAACTACTTAACCCTATACTGGAAATTAATATATATAGTAGCATAAACGGGAACGGAAGATGCAGTGGATGATTTATACTATGAAGACGATGCAAGATAAATATATGTTGGCCGTTAGTATACATTATGAGGGGGTTTCGGCAGTGTCAACTGGGCGCTGGTGCATAGACTTGTCAAGAAGTGAAAATTGGGGAAGAAATCAGAGAATGTAGTGTAAACTTTATTTGAGGATCGGTATGCTGTGCTGGATTTAGGACAGGAAAATTTGTTACATAAGGTCAGTAAGGGATGTCCTCAAGGGAGGCATTCAGTCCCAATATTATGGAATGTTAAACTTAATGAGGTGTCGTTGGTAATAGAAAAAGAGGATATACAGATCTTCGCAAATGCTTATTATGTCATTATGTTACTAAGAGCAAATAGCATACCAGCTTTAGAAAAATGGGACAGGATATACTGGGAAAGTTTACAGCAGCGAGTTCTCGAATGAATTTGACAATATCCCAGTCGAATACAAGAGTTTGGTATTCGGTTTTAAACCCACAGTGCGTGAACAAAGTTTTCGAGTGAATGGGTGGCGGCTAAAATTTGCAGAGAAGATAAAATATCTCAAAGTGGTTATGGATAAAAGATAATCATTTCAAGACCATCTTAATTACGTACGTGACAGGGTTCAAATGATACGGTATGGTCTACAGCGTGTGAGAATGAAGAAATTCATCATTGGTAATTAAGTGTTCAAGTAGTTATATGTGGGAGCATTACCTGTTATATCGGATTGTTCCAGTGCTAGGGAAAATCGATAGCAGAATATTCATTGATCGTCGGCTAAGAAGTTTGGAACGCCTTTGTTGAATCCACTGGAGTAACTGTTATCGTACTTCGTCAAGAAAAGTTTTCGAGGTGGTATTAGGAATAATTCCAGTAGATATGGCAATCCAGAAGTTTGCATGACGCTCTAAAGTTCGGAAAGTGGAGACGCTACATATTAGTGGTCAAAAGATTGCGAGACCATACGAGGCCTAGAAGTACGGTAACGAGCAAGTTACGTTGGACTATTAGATAAGAGAAAACGACTAATTGTCGCGGCCTCCACAATACCATATGTGCAATATGAATCAGCCAAGAAAAAGTGGTTTAAATCAAATCCAACAGTTTTAAAAATTAGGACAGGACATCATATCAGTTACCCCTTTCGGGTGAAGGTTGTAGAGGACGATCGGCGTGTGTGTGGAAAGGGGAGTGAAGACGTAAATCACATCCTTTATAACTGTCCGTTCAGTGATCACGAAACCGGCTAATGAAACACATGAAAAGAAATGGTGTATTTACTCAGGATAATTTACCACTGCCGTTGCAAAAAAGAGAATGTATTTCAAGAGTTTGAAGAAAGTATTACAAAAATAATGCATGTTCGGAAGGTAAGCAAAGATACGAAGATTGTGCAATGACTACTGTATCATAGAGACTAAGAGGCATAATAGAAGAATCAATAAATAATGAGTTGCGAGAGAGAGATTATAAAAGACACATCAACCTGGGCAATGTCTTTTGATCAGGTACTGGGTGTAGAATAATGTAAATAAAATTTTAACAAATCCATATCAAGAGTCAGTAACGTTGCAGAAAATAGTCACATACAAGGTCAAATCAAATAATTGTACATCCTTCAAAAAGGTCATTATATTTCTGATAATAAAAATCAAAATAAAGATAACATTCAACATTTTTCATAATAATGCGTTAAATAAGATCAGATATCGAAAACTATTGTACATCGTCATAGTTTCTACACCTTTCTTTGTCGTACTGCAGCAATCCGTTTATTTGTACCCTTCCGTACTCGTTGAAAAAACATAGAAACAAGTATTACCAGAATTTTTAGAATTGTTACATCCTACTATGCAACAAATCTTTTAAAATACTTCTATATAGCGTTCTTCGGCGCTTCACTAAAAGTTCAGAATTAAAACTCAAAATTTAGAGTTAATATGATTTTATGTACCCACTTTGATTAGAATTAATGGGATCAGTGGTGTCTTTTCCAAATTTTAGTAGAGCAGGGAAGCACATAATCCAACAATATTATTTATATTATGTTTTAGTTTGGTATTTTCAGAAAATAAAACTCAACATGCTTGATAACAACCTTAATCGCATGTTTATCGTTTTATGTTATTTGTGCGTAATTATTATTTAATTAGGTATCTTTCTCATATGAATTCTAAGGAACAAACTATAATTTTCTTGTAATGAAATGACTGGCTGCTAAGACATACTGTAATATCGCTGCACGTCCATCTGTCTTTGCAATAAAAAACAAAATATGCAGCTCATATGTTTAATGCCTCTGATTTCACAAAACAGAGTAATAACATTGTTTCCAATTATTTCTTTTAATTTGACTCTTATATCTAGCCTGTGGAAAAGGTCATTTAAGAAATAAGTACTGATGTTTGGACGGAGTTATGTAATTTTATGTAATTTACATTAGACAACTGAGTGAGGTGCAATCAATCCATTTGGTACAATACTAATTATTAAGACTCAATATTAAATAATTTTACCTTTAATTGGTAGATTCTATGGTAATAGTTTCAAAAGTTGGAACATATCTAACTTGTCTCAATTCCAAATTTTTTGGGGGTAGGCAACTGTCCTCAAATGATGCCTCTCGATAGGATGGTACCTTGCTTGCTTCCAGAGATAAAATTAGTTAATTGTCCTCTATGGGGTCGTATGCTGTGGTTAATGACAGCAAGAGTTAATAAAGTGCGAGAATACTTAAGCTTTCGTGTATGTATTTTTTGGGGGCAGAATGCTAAGACGATTCATTACCCGCAAAAAATCTCGTATTATGCATGTCATTATTTTTGGTCGCTCACAGGAGACGCATTCACTTTTGAGTCTGCCCTAAGAGCGGGTGCTCGGTTTTGGGACCACCCCCATACATTTCAGGCCAGTCTCAAGAAATTGCATTTCGTGCCGACCCGAAGATATTTCGGACCGATACCAATAATAAAGGGCTCGACCCAAAAATATTTCACGCCATTCTGCCATGGGGATCTATCGTAGAAATGTAATTAAAATTTTATTTAACGACTTCAACATTATATGCTAAGTGTTAGTATTTGAAGAATTTGTCATATAGGAGGACTACGATAGATAGTAGCAGATGCACCGCCTCCTCGCTAGCAGCGCTTCTAGGCGGCAGATGGCTGAAAGTGTGAGAAAGGAAAATAAAATACTCAAGAAATTGCAGGAACTGGTACAAGGGGACTACGCACATCATGTCCTGCAGGAGCAAGGAAATGGTCATATAGGGGCGCAAATTCTAGACAAAAACACTTTGACAAACTTGGAGAAAAGTTAAGTAAGGGACATTGATGGTAGATGCTATATTCTTCATTGGACAATGCAGATTGCTCAAAAACTGAACTTACTAACCGACAAAGAGCTGGTTTTACAGTGGTTAGTAAGTATAGAAATATTACAATATTTATGTAAGTGACGTACAGAAATATTACAAGAGATATCAACTCTGGGAACAAATGGAACAGAATGCGGGATAATTGGAGAAATTACAGGAAACACTAGCGAGAATCGTCAACAAGTATCCGTCCGCATGAGGAGGAGCGAGCAGGAACGTTTGCAGATGGTTATCGGACCATCCAAAAAACGAAACGCATAGTATTGATTGGAAACTGAAAGGTTGATGTATCATTGAACATAGAGAAATGTTTACCGATTTAATGAGGCAAGAGAAAGGAGTTTTGAATATGGAGGGCTGGAGAGTAACGAGGGGAGATATTGGCGCGTTTGGAAGATGACGTAGCTTTAGGGAAGACGAGACGAATTATTGGCACGTGTGAAGGAAGAAACGTTGATGTGTACGAAACCGAAAGTTGTAGTGTGTAATGTAGTGCAACAAAACGGCGTACGAGAGGAAAAAAACATAAATGTGATCAAGAAGATTCGGGAGGATTGGAGGACGCGAATTTGTTCCTAGAACTGGATATGCAAATACACAAAGAAATGTGGATAGAGGGAAATATATATGTGGGACTACAAGCTTATAGTGTTCAAGAATACGTTGAACCCTTGAAACGCTATCGTTGTCAAAATTGCGACCACTAAGCGAAAATTGTTGTGACAAAGCGCCAACATGCGGAAAGTGCGGCGAGGTAGTTCATGAGTACAAACAATGTCAATCTCAACGTGAGATATGCGTCCGTTGTTAACGCAAAAACAGACCAAATAATCATAATGTACAGGAATATGCTAGAGTATATAATATAATGAAAACACTGGCAGTTAAGATCTTACAGAAAAATTTACAGGTAGGTAAAATAGGGATTGCAGAGTTACTACAGTGCGTTGGAGATAATGAAATAGATGTATGCCTATTACAGTTTGGAAAACTACGAAATATCCCCGCAGGAATAAATGTCATATATGAAACTGGATGATGGGTAGCATTGCTTATCCGTAACACGCACAGATGTATTAGAGTACAAAAAGTATTCAACAAAAAATCTCGAAGTAATAGGTAGTGCATAGAGGCAAATTTCGATAATGTATACGAGCAGTTCGGAGCAAAACGAACGTCCATTTTTCAAATGGTGGAAGACGTTTTGGAACGATTTAGGGGTGAAGAAATATACCTAGGTGACTAGAATGTTCAGTCCCACTTGTGAGGAGACAATAGACAATCAACGAGGGAAAATATTTGAAGACTTTATATGGCAAAGGATTTAACAGTCAGCAATATCTGTGGAATGCCTACATATAAAACAGTTAATGGGACTTCCATTATGGACAACAATGCAGATAAGTACAATTAAAACTACAGCAACAATATGGCGAACGGACGACACCGAAAAGTTATCATAAGACGATTCTTTACAACATTCAGACAGTGGCAGGAGCGGAAACAAGTACAGAAACAAACTTTAACTACAGGAAGGTAGATTGGTATACATATAAGAAGAGAACACGACGGCACTTTGTATGTGTGTCGAACAGAGAAATCAGATATAAGTAAAAAAGGATTAGGAAGTTGCAGGAGGACATGTTGAAGCGAGTACAGCCACTTTCTTCAAGTGACGAGTAGATATCGCCGGGGGCTTTCATGGTGGGATAAGGAAATGGTCCAAAAGAAGAGACAGATCAATAAATTACGCCGCGCTTACAAACGAGAGACTCTAGGATCAAATGACTATACAAATGAACAGAAACAATATCGGGAGTTTTTGAAAGAATATGAAGCGTTAATATGGCAAAAGAAACGAGAGGACTGCGCAAATGTATCGAGGAAAGTTTAGACAATAATTTATGGGGCTTCCCATATGTAACAGGACGTGGTAAAATTAAAAACCGATCAATGTGGAGGACACTAAATACTGACCAAGCAAACACTACAGGCTGGATTGACATGAGGCACTAAATTATAGAGCATATAGTAAGGGGAGACAATATTATAGAACTAGGCCAAATGGATTATGTTGAAATGAATGAAGATGGACCAACAGACGTAGAGATACAATAATAATTGGGACATTTAAAGCGCATAAAAGCCCTGGCTTCGACTGTATCACACCAGGCATCCCTGTAAATGGCGGACTATTATAGGAAAGAGATAATAGACATTATGAAACTGTCATAAATATGGTTATTTCCCTAGGTGCTGGAAAGTAGGATTGCTTAGACTATTCCTGAAACCTGGAAATAGAAATGAACAATTAAGCAAGTCCTGTAGACCAATTACGCTCCTACGAGTTCTGGGAAAATTGTGAGAGAAAATATTAACGAATAGATTAGAAATGAAATTACGGAACAAGATGAATACAAGTATGGTTTTGTTGAAGGCTGATGCACAGAACAGGCTATTCACAAAGTTCTAAATCGGGTCAAAAATAGAACAAAATATGCGCTACTTACCCTCAGACATTGAGGGAGCTTTTGACAGGGTGATATGGCACGTAATAATACAACAGTTGGAATGGAAGAACATTTCACAGGGTTTAAAAAAAATTAAATTCTACCTCACGGACTGGTTATGCTAGAAATAGGAGAGGATTATACTTCGTGTAACGCAGGGCTGCCCTCAAAGTAGCCATGCAGGATCAGTTTTCTGGAATGTGTTTCTGGATGTGGTACTTGAGGCTATGGATACAAATGGGATAAACATGATTGCTTATTCTGATGCCGTGACCCTCATCATTGAATGAAAAAATTGTCGAGAATTGGAGGCGGAAGTTCGAAAAGTGTTGACAACATTTCAGAGAGTTTGCTCAACTGTCCTGTTACGAATCAAAAGAAGTCAAAATCAAAAGACCTTGTACTAAGTTTTAAGCAACATTGGAAATATATGAGACCCAATTATAAAGGGAAAGGATTGACGGTTAACTTTGCGGTAATGGGTCAAATACCTGGGGGTGATCCTCGATGAAAAATTAACATTCACCAAACACTTAATGTACGTAGGACAAAAAGTGACAAAATCAGTATATGGTCTCCAAAGGGTGGGCTTCACAAAACAATGTTGGGAAAGACACCTTGTTGCGATTCCATAAAGCAGTGATCTCAGAAATTAGTGTAGCACTTACAAGAGTGTTTCAACACACTTCAGGTTTCACCAGGAGCACTGCCTGTAAATCTAGATTTAAACCGACATATTGCGATATAGGGTGCGACAGGGGGAAACTTTAAAGGTAGATATCCAAGCGATATAAGGAACGACCAAAGCGTGGAGGAAACAGGCAACGAAATGATGAAATGTTAGAATATCCGTAGGGCAGTAGGAAGGGTATCGCACAGGTTAATCCCATCTGTAAATTACAGTATAAAAAAGTAGAAGTGACAAGCCCTGTGCGAAATACTAACAGGCCATAGAAATTTTAACAGTTACTGGGCCAAAGGGTATCTAAGGTATGATGGAACGTGCATGTGCGGGCGAGGGGTGGAGGATGTTCAACATGTACTACACGATTGTCCGATTACTGATGATGAGTAAGCAGACTGGTACGCCCAATTAAGGAAGCGCGGTATTTATGGTGCACGATATGAAGAATATATCGAGAGGAAATCTATGAAGAGTTTCAGGAATAAGTGACTAAAATTATATCAATACAGGAAGCATGTAAAGTGAGATAGAAGTCCCACTACCTCCCCTAGGAAGGAACGTCGCTACGATCGCCAAACGTGGGACACCCGACACCATTGGGCGAAGGCAGTGGGATACTGAGATAGCTAATGTAGTATATGAGATAATGAAATACCTCCGGAACAAAGGAACATCGTGTGGAAGAAACATCTAGGTCTGGGGTGGATATGGTGTAGTTGTGGAAGGCGAACGGGTGGTGTAATGGTAATACCCCTCCGATCAATACAGGAGTCCCGGGTATGATTCCCTGCTCGACGCCATTTTCATCTGACTGAAAGTTACATGACAACAAAGAGACACAAGATGGCGAGACATATTGATGTTTTAACATTTCTTTTTCATTTATTTGTTTCTAGTCGCGTCTACATCTTTCGACATTACTCTGAATACAAACAGATACATCTGAAATACTCTGAATATTCCTCAACGAGTCCTTGTTCTGTGGTGTGAGTAGTTACTATATTTCTATCTTCATCCTTTCAAGCCTTGTTTCATTTCCCATATCTTTGTTAAATACTCATTGAAATGTCTATTTTGTTTCTGTGTTTATTAAATTACTTCCTATTTCGAGAATCAAGTCTTCTGTCTTCATGTACGCTTTGTATTGTGTTCAAATACAAAGCCTACATGTTTTGCTCCAAATATCGGGCAATTCCAAAATAGATGTTCACTCGTCCCCGCAAGAACACACATCACTGTCAGCAAGGGCAAATTTCTTGAGATATGTTTTCATATCTCCATGCCCTGTCATGAATTCTGCCTCTCCTGGGCCAGGACGAAACCACTTTTATGCTTCTCCTCAAATCTAACATGTATGAACTCATCCAGCTTCCTTCCTTTTTTTCGATACCTTCCATCTCACCTGCCATGCCATAGTCAATTCCTCCGTCAAACTTTTCTTCCATGCGTTCTCTTCCACCTTTATTTCTCCCCCATTTATTATTTTCCCTTCCCGTCGTATTATTCGCAATACTATTTTCTGGATATATAAATCCAAACGTGAAACTCTCACATTAACATTTAGCGCGTCTGATGTTGTGCAGTGCGCATCGCTTATCCTGAGGAGAGAGAATCTTTGTATTCTCTCCAGTTTTTCTCTTTGAGTAATATTTCTCAGTACTCTACTCCATGTTTCACACCCGTACGTGATCATGGAAACTATAGCCCCTTTGCAAAATTGTAATAAATGTCTTTTTATGTTAAATTTATTCATTCCCACACTATCATGGAGCATGTTATTGTCTTGGCCTTCTCTTCAATGTACGTCATGTATCTTGCAAATTTCATTCCTGAATATATTTTAACCTCCAAGTACTTATGTTCTTGGTTTGCTTGTATCGTTTGTCCATTTGATTTTAATGTTGATTTTCTTTTACTCACTTTTATTTCCCAAAATACCAAAGCTGTTGTCTTATTCACCGCTATTTTTAATTTATTACTGTTGCACCATTCATTACACTATTTCCTTTATCTTCCAACTCTCGTCGTGCTACATCGTCCGCATAAGTCAGTATTTTGTTCCCTCCATTTCTCACCAATGGTAGCATACTATTTACAATCATATTCCATTATTTTGGTCCACCATGTGACCCTTGTGGTCATCCTTTATCCGCTGTCCGGTATATCCTTTTTTCTCCCATTTCTTTTGTCATTTATCTTAATCCTCTTGAACACTCCACCCCATTGCACGTTGTTGATAGCTCTCTCTCTCTCTCTCTCTCTCTCTCTCTCT
>NNCF01133966.1:120559-138791 GCA_002313205.1 Laupala kohalensis | reverse complement strand
TTGAAATAAAAAGGATTTTTTTAAAATTCAGCTGCCAAATTGCGCCCTTGCGCGCAACTGATATTCGGTTTGTGTCAAAAGTGGCTCGCTTTGATTCATTTTCGAAATTTTGTAGAAACGTGTTAATTGCTTCTTTTAGCGTTTCTGTACGGCTGATGCAAGTTCATATTACAAAATTTGCAGTATTAAAACATGCCTAATTTTCTACCTGTATGTAAATGATTCAAATTTGGGGGAGACGTGTGAATTTTGTGTGCAAAATACGCTGTGTAGCGGCTTGCTTGACCCGAAGTTCTTATTTGTCTTATTGTTTTCAGAAAAAACGTGAAATTTTATATTTTATCAAAAATTTCAATAATATTAGGTTGTCTTAATATCTTTTTTATTTTCTTAACTTGTACCCTTTAAACACCCTCGGGCTCTCAAACTGAACCTTGTGTAGAAGGACACGAGCGAATTTATTCTTGAAAAATTTGAGATTGTCTGTTCTTGAAATATGGGACCCTCAATTCTTGTATTATTTTACGCAAAGTGGATGATTTTTCATAAATTTTCCTTGGAGACATCCTTTTTAAAAATTCGTATTAAAAACCACTAGAGGGTCCGGCAGCACGTATAAAAACTTGTTTTACTTTTTCGTCTTGAAGAAGGTGGTGATTTCCCGTTGATTCTGGTTCCACTAAGGAATATTGCCTCACCCCCATAACCTTAATCCCTGGTTAAGATACCTGCTTCCTTTATTATGTCTAAATTCAATATTCGTATGTGAATTTATTGTCTAGCTGTGAATATGTGAATGTGGAATATTGTTAAAAATGACACGTCACCTGAAAATCGCGAAGAAAATATCTCCCTACTAAACGATGGTAAATTTGTTAAATTCCTATATCTTAGAAGTAGGTAAAGGTAACGAATTCAATATATCACGTCCAAAATCCTCCAAATATATCCACCCACGTGCCCCATTCTATGCTCACTTCCGAAACTAACGCCAGTGAAACCATGAGAATCATCAGTTCATTAAAAAACAAATTTTCAACAGGCATAGATGATATACCCGAATTTATTGTTAAATTTTCGTCCCCAGTTATATTAAATCCACTCATAAATATATTTAATCGTTCTTTATCAGTAGGGGTATTTCCTAACATTTACGAGAGCTAAAGTGAAACCTTTACACAAGAAAAGAAACAAACCCAATGTTGGAAATTATCGACCAATTTCTCTACTATCCACTTTCTCAAAAATTCTGGAAAAATTGTTCTATAATCTTTTTCTAGATTCTTAATTGAAAAGTAACATTCTCCCTGACGATCAACACGGTTTTCGGAAATCCTTTTCCACCACCAGTGCTATTTTTTTCTTAAACGATGTTTCCACTTCCCTTGGCCATGGAAAAAATCCTGAGGATGTTTTTCTAGATTTATCCAAAGCATTCGATGTCATCGATTACGCAATTCTCCTTTCAAAACAGCAAACTTTTGGCATTCATGGACTTGCACATAAATAGCTAACTTCCTATTTAAATGATAGTTATCAACAGGTCAAAATATCATATACTAAAACTCAAGTACTTCAGCATTGCCTTTCAGAAACAAAGCCACTTACTCGCGGAATTCCCCAAGGTTTAATTCTCGGCCCTATACTCTTTTTGTTGCATGTGAACACGTCATCCTCCATATCAGATTGCAAAATGGTTCTTTTTGCTGATGACACTAATTTACTATGTAAACACGCCAACGCTCAAAAAGTTTTGTCTAATCTCTCGGCTTCGTTCCATGCAAATCGTCTCATTGTAAACACCGACCATACAGTGTCTGTCATTTCACATTAGTATCATAAAGTCTTTATCCCAGGTTTCTCTTTCGTTAAATGGACCACAATTAAAAACTGTTACTAATATAAAGTTCTTAGGTCTACATATTCAAGACAATGTCAAATGGAATTGTCACGTTTACAATTTTAATTCGAAATGAAGTAAATTATGTTACGCATTACGAATCTTAGTTAATATTGTTAGTCCACGTATTTCCCGTTGCGTATATTTCGCTGACGTGTACTCCCATTTACGATACGGCATTATCTTCTGGGGTAATTCCGGTCAGAGCGTCCAAACTTTCAAAATTCAGAAGAGGATTTTTCGGATAATTTGTAAATCTCACCCCAGAAACTTTTGTAAGCCTTTATTTAAGGAAGTAAATATTTTAACACTGCTCTGCATATATATTTATGAAACGGTTGTGTTTGTTAAGACCGAATTACTAAAGCAACACCCTTGTTTCAAACAAAAAAAATATATGATTTATTGCGTAGTCTTGTATGAAGGAAACATGTTACAAACACTTGAGACATGCCAATGACGATCTACTTGCCAACGTGTTTGCGTAATGAGATATAGCTTTGTGAAGGAGTCTCTGTAGTTACTGGTGCCTTGAGTCCGTTATAGTAGCTAACGAGAGTCTTTTTTCAGTGAAGGCACGTGATGAAGTTTAGTGAAGTCTTGTCGTGACACGCCGTATGGACACGCCGCGTGCCGATCGGTGGGAAATCCATCTCGATGTCCACGCGAGACAACTATCCCCTTTGCTGCTAGGGGTTGCAATCGTCGCACAGTGGATTATTTGATGCCAAAACCCGGACAAAAAGGAGAAAATCAAATTTGTTTCTCAACATTAAATTTGTATCACCGAATAGCTGATAAACTGGCGCGTCTAACGACATTAATTTCCGGAAAATCGGTGAAATCTGGCGTCTGCTATCGCCGATTGAATGTAGGGTTTGTATGTTTACAGATGTTCTTAAATTACAGTTTTTAGCGTTTGTAACGTTTTAGAACTAAATTTATACTACCCGTATGGGTTGCTGGATTGACTTCAAATTTTACTCAGGTAAATAAAGACACGTTTTTTAGTTATTTATATGTTTTATAATCATTGGAATTAAATTGACTGTCTTTAGAAGGTATCTTTATTCGAAAAATATTTTTTAAGAAATTGTTTCGGAAGTTTATATTTAACATAGATTTTTAAATTTGTGTCGGGGCCTGTCGCACAACTTTGAGACCAATACATTGATATATGATGTATGTAGAATAGATCCCTAAAGAAAAATTTTGCCCAACGCTTTCTTATGAATAATTAAAAAATTAATGCGGTTGAATACGCTCATCAAGAGTGTTTGAAAATTGTGAAAAACTCTACTGGGGCATAATGCAATTCTTGTTTATACATCTAATTGATTTGGAACATTTGACAAGGGCCCCCCAATTAGGAGAGGGGGGAGCACAAAGGAAAATAAACCCCCTTCAAGGGTGAGATTTGCATTGAGGTGAACTGTCAATATAGATGGAAAGGATTTTATTTCGTGTGATGAGTTTAGAGAACTTCAGAATATTGAAAGAAAAGAGATTATTGAGTGTTCTGTGCTGCTTGCCCAACACTCATTCATTGTGTAAGTCCAGTATTATCCGCAGACCCTTCCATTCAACTGCCATTTAATGCACTTCTCTGTCCGCTGGGAGTACCCTTTGAGAAGTGTCAATGATGTTATTATTTCAACAAGGATCATCTGTTGAAAACATGAAGCACGTTTCGTAGGATTCAAATGATAAATTCCATAATGTCCTCACAGCAAAGCTATACCTGGCGCAGGGATTCTGTAGTATTACTGAGAGGAAAGCCACCATAGTGTACACATATCCAGTAGTATGCTTCATACTTGTTTACTAAGTTTTGTAGTACTTTGAGATAAATTGAGAACTTTGGTTATTAAGTGAAATTATTTTCTCTGAAGTGAACATTTTAAATAATATCAATTTAAACATCATTCTCTCTCTATTTTCTATTATACTCCATCCTATATGCATATATATTATATACAATCAACTTATTTATATGCCACTGATATAAATATATCACATTTTGTCCTCAAACCAATGTGAATTGTGAATTTTAATTAATCTTCAAGTGTTTTGTGTGATATATTTATATCAGTCTTTCTTTCCTTTTCTTTTCCTTTCTTTCGCTTTCTTTCCTTTTCCTTTCTTTTCTTTTCTCTCTCNTCTTTCTTTCCTTTTCTTTTCCTTTCTTTCGCTTTCTTTCCTTTTCCTTTCTTTTCTTTTCTCTCTCTTTCTTTCTCTCTTTCCTCTTTTTTCTTTCTCTCTCTCTCTCTCTCTTCTCTCCTCTTTTCTCTCTTTCTCTCTCTTTCTCTCTCTCTCTCTCTCTTCTCTTTCTCTCTCTCTCTCTCAACTGATTCACATTGGTTTCCTTGCTTTTTGGAGAAGGTCTTGATTAGCCACATTGAATCATTGAATCAAATGAATCTTTATTGAAGAGTCTGGACAGGTAAAAATATATGTGAAAACATAATTTTGCAGTCTGAATGCTTCAAGTTAAATTCACAGAAATCATTAATTTCTTTTACCTCAAAAAAATTCCACTTTTTTGTGCTTGTATATATTTTCCACGAACTTTCTTCAATTTTTATTACTTTATGTTCAATTTAATAAGAGTGTCATGCTGTTGCTGTACAGCACAAATTCTTTGTTATTTTGCCTTTATGCAAATAAAAATGTAAAAAAGTACTCTCTTAAAAATGCATTAGGGCGTGAATGGCGATGTATAATCTTGGTTTAATTTCTCCTCTTTCAAATATATGTTTCATTACGTTCAAAAAAATTTTCCTAATGTTCATTTGTATTTAAACCAGTATGCTGGTGAAAATCGCATCATCTCTTAAAGACAATGGAGTAGTCATGTATACTGATCGTTTTTTGATTGCATATCACTATAATAATAATAATAATAATAATTTTTTTGTCAAAAACAGTACAAACTGCGTATGACCACGTGGAGGACAATAATCTAATTTANCCATCCCATCAATTCCGATCAAGGGCCCTAAGGCAGAGGCGGATTCAATTTTTTTTTTTGCATAAGTTCCTAGATAAGATAAAAAGTTAGCTGTGAGTTATAAAACTAATAGAATGTCAATATATTTGTAATTTTATGCAAAAAATTACATGTAAAAGTTATTATTGAACTATAGATTATTCTGAGTAGTGTTTAAAAATAATAAGAGTTGGAAAAAAACAAACACTAAATTCACGATTTATTGTTACAATAAACATACCCCTAGACAAAGCCTAGAGAACCTATATAATAATATCCGCCTCTACCCAAAGGAAAAACGGAGAAAAACACGGGCCAGGATGGGGCTACAGATTTTATGTATACAACCATGCCAAAGTTGAGTACACATAAAACTAAATTCATATGAGCCATAAGACAACACAATCATGCAAGAAAATAATTTTGAAATTATTGTAAGTTATTTAAAAAGTACTACAGCAATGGCGTGATAAAGTACAAGACCAATTTAACTTTTATTAAAATCAATAAATTCTTTTACAGTGTAGAAGCACTGGTGCAGGAGGTAGTTTTTAACCGCGGATTTGAAGATATTCAATTTCATAATATCTTTTATATTCTTGGGCAGGGAATTATATAGAACGATTCCCGAATGATGCGGTCCTTTTTGGCAAAGAGTGCTTGACACTCTAGGGCGATGAATATTACTACTATTGCGTGTATAGTGTTCGTGAACGAGACTGTTTCGTATAAAGCAAGGGTGGCACTTCAGTAATTCGGTCTTAACAAACACGACCGTTTCATAAATATAAATGCAGGGAAGTGTTAAGATATTTAATTCCTTGAATAAAGGTTTACAAGAGTTTCGGGGGTGAGATTTACAAATTATTCGAACTATCCTCTTCTGAATTCTGAAAGTTTGAATACTCTGACCGGAATTACCCCAGAAGGTAATGCCGTAACATCAATGGGAGTAAACGTTTGCCAAATATACGCAACAGGAAATACGTGGACTAACTGCGTTAACTAAGATTCGGAATGCGTATCACAATTTGCTTAATTGGGAATTAAGATTTCCCAATACACCCCTTGACATACTGAAATAATTGCCTTGAGGGCTGAAATAAGATTTAAACTGCATTGATGATGGTAATTTTCCTCTTATTTTGATCAAGTGCAAAATTTTATCAGAAATGATTCATTCAGGGATGTATAATGTGGGATGGGGTGCTTTATGAGAATCTATTGTAGATGGTGATGTACTTCTAGTTTAGAAGACCAAGTATGCAAAATTTCATTGTGCTCTGAATTTAACAGCACATTGGTAGAAATGACAAATGCAGGGACACTTTTATGGAGATTGATCAATTCATTGATTCATTCATTCATCTGTTAGTTCATTTTTTCACATTTTCACCTGCTCTTGCTCTTGCTCACTCACCCACTCTTTCACTCACTTATTCATCTATTCACTTATGTGGAATTTATTTTACCCTGTTATAATGATTTATACAAAATTCATAAAGTTGCTTTTTTTTAGGGTAAACTGTCAGGCTATGGTGTTGAAGAGAAGTTACCTACTATTGCACTAGTGGCACATTATGATAGCTTTGGAGCTGCCCCAGTAAGTTCAAGATTCTATATATTATTATCTGATTGATTATAATTAAAATCTTACTTTTAAAGGTTGTAAAAAAGAACTACTGGTCAGAATGATCTGAAATTAGTTTGGTGAAATAAAAATGTTTAACTCCATCACTTGATATAGTGTGTCACTTTTGGCCAACTTTTTATTTTCCACTTGTAACCATTATATTTTTTCTATTATATTTAGTTATATTTATTATTATTTTTCGGGTTCTAATCGTATTCTAGTTTCTTAGTTATCAATAGTCTCAACTATCGATACTATCAATGTTTAAGCAACAATAATTGGATGATCAGCAACAATAATGACTCTGCAGAACGTGAAGTGGCATGATTAGAAGAGTATAATGCCTGCTTAACCAAAAATGAAGAGCAGTTTCAGTTTTTACTACAAGTAGTGAAAGAGCATTGCCAAAAATATCCAAATTGTAAAAATAAAAAAAAAATAAAAAACTATATATTTTTTTTACATTTTGCTTTAATTATTTTACTTATCGTATTGAACATAAAAAATTAGACAATGAAATAATAGTAATATTTCATTGTCTAATTTTTTATGTTCAGTATGACAAGAAGTAAAATAATTAAAGCAAAATGTAAAAAAAAGTTGTATTAAATTATCAAATATTTAAAATGTTTAATGAATAAATTTGTTTTAAAATTTTGATGAAGTATTTTTTGTGTAGATATTGCAAGAAGTACAAGCAATAGTACTTAAAAGACTATCTCTATCAATATTTATGAATTATAAATTAAGTAATTTTTACAGTAAATTTTAATGATCTACAAAAAAGTAATTTAATATGTTTCAATAGTCAGTTGTTTCGCTGTAATATTAAATATATGATGAAATTTCATTCATTATGAACTTTGAACTTGAATATCATTTGACTGGTTTAGTTTATTTAAAAAATATAAGAGATCTTTTTGTAGAGCATTTAATTCTAAAATATGTCATGGGCATGTCTGTACAATGTGCCATTACCAAGGTATAAAATTCAGAACAAAAAAGAATTTTCCTCCCATGTTATTTAAATGGGAAATAGAAATTTGTGATGAGGCACCTCTTAAAATTAATACTAAGAGTTCAAATTTGAACAGCCTTTTTTTTTACCTTCCCGCAAATGTACAACATGGTTACAAATGGAAAAAACAGTTGCCAAAAAATGACATACCCTAATGGGGCTGTATTCATTGAAGTAGATGTAACATGCGCACCATACATTACACTTGATATAATTACATGAGGTGCATGCAGTTTTGTTTATCTGGCATCTGAAAAGTTTATCTCTGTCGATGAAGGATTGGACTCGGGTTGTGAAGCTTTCTTACAAGAACAGTGACAGTTGATTGGTCTTGAGAAGTTCTGAATGTTCATGTTTACGCTCAGATCAAATTACAGGTCTTTCTGTGTAATTTGTATTCTGTCTTATTTGCTTCTTGACAATATAATGTACATTTCCCAGTAGTTAATTATTGTAGTGATTTGTTTTAGTTTCAATTTAATGCTTTAACACTTCTTTCTTGTGATTTAAGAGAAATTAATGTGAGCTCTTTATTTATCTTTTTGAACAAGGTGGATTATTTTTGTATTTGGTTACGTTGTCTGCAAAGTAAGTCTTGCCTTGACCTAATGGTTTGGTATAATGCCTCTGAATTATATTTGGTTTATTATTTAGATAAATTACTGTACTGCTGCTAATACACATTATTACTTTTGTACTTCATCTATGATATTCATAGTATTATATCGCTGCTATATTAAAATGTTATGATGAACATTGAATATGCATTTGCCCATTACAAATTGAATTTGACCTATATCGTATTGTCATGGTTGAACACGGGCAGAGTTTCTATATCAGTTTATCAACAAGTCTGTAGTCTGCACACTATGATACTTGTGACTTCTGTGCCATACCTCTTAAAAGTATAATTTTGTTGTTATTTTACTATTTCCAATATCTTAGTTACCAGCAATTTGCGATAATCAATTTTCAAATATTAAAAATCATTTTGATCCATTGGCTAGCATATAGATGTCATGTTAGAGAGGGAAATATGCAGATTTATTGTTTTCCAATTAAAAATTGCAGCATGTGCCAGACAGTTATCAACAAAAAGATTACTTATCTCTTTTTCGTATGAAGCATTATCTCAATTTTACGAATTCAGTTTTCAAACAGTACTGATACCATTTAAGCTTACTTGTTTCCAACCAAACCTATCAATTTATATGATTCATTTTATAATCTCTCTATATATAAAAGCAAAATACCACTCGCTGACTAATTATGAAATCTCAGAAACAACAGAACCGACAAACTTGAAATTTGACAGATAGGTTCTTAACAGGGTGAAATAGGGGCTGTAATGTTTTCTGTATGTATCCCACAATAACTTGTAGAGTTCCTGGAGCAATTTCAACCAAACTTGATACACAGATGACTGACTATATGACAACAAGCACTATGGGGGTAAGACATCCATTGCACTCCTAGGGAGGGGGTGACGTAAAAATTATAGAAAAATCCAATACTAGATTAGAAACCATACTTTTCGGTGTCGTTGAGATGGATAAGAGCATCCCGGTGCTTTGTAAGTTCACAATCAGTCCACATTGCAGATAATATACCTCTAGCATCCCTGGGATAGGCAGGAGGGAATGAAGGACACATAAACACAATAAAAAACAACTGATATTGGTGTTGAATAAATCATTTTTGGGATCACTGAAGTGAAGTAACACCCTCATTGCCAGATAGTATACGATCACCCCCTATAAGGATTAAACATCCTTTGTGTTGGGGGTGAGAAGGAGTAAAATGTAAAAATAATCGAAAGTGACCGATAATAGAGTTGAGATCGTAGTTTTTGGGGCCTCCGAAGTTAGTAGTGACAGTCACAAAGATGTCAAAGTTCACAATCAACCCATATAAACTCTAACACCCCTAGGAAAGAGGATAACATGAGAAAAAAAACTGAACGTAACATACCAGTGATGAGTCCATAATTTTTGGCATTGCTTAGTGAAATCCCGATGGCCGGAAGATGAATGCTATATGTATTCTAGGAGAAGGGTTGCTATTGGGGAGAGAGAGAAGTTTGTTTGTTCATTTAAAGTGTGTGCGTGTTGGGTTGTTGCTTTCTGAATGTGGATTGACTCTAGTAAAATTCTGTAATAGTATTTATTTTCTATTTCTAGTATATATGTGTGTGTGTCTGGGTTGAAGGAGTGATTTGAGTATAACGGGTGTGTAGCAAAGTGAGATTAGTCTGTCTTGTATTTTATTGCGTGTAAGTGTTCTTTAAGGCAGATAGCAAAGTTTCTCCCAGTTTGGCCAATACAGTGAGCCTCACAGTTTCCACATTTTAGATTATACATGCCACATTTATTTAGATTCGATTTCTGCAGTGTGTAAGAAAGTCTGTACCTTGGGGGATTCTGAGGTTTAAATGCGACGTGTATGTTGTGTTTCTTCATTATGTACAGATTGCAATATGTGTCAATAAGTATGGAATAGAGATATATTTACTGGTTTTTGGAGAAATAGGTGTGAGTGTGGTATGGTGAATAGTTTTTCTTTGAAGTTTTCTGTTTATGATAGAGTCAATGAGTTGTGTGGAGTTGGCATTTCAGAGGGCAATTTGTTTTATGATGAGTTTTTCTCTCTGCAGGTTGGTTTCTGAAAGTGCAATACGTAACATATGGTGTACTATGGAATGGAAGATGGCATGTTTGTGTGAAGTTGTGTGTTGGGAAGAGTTGTGAATCACAATGTCTGAGTATGTCGCTTTCCTATAGATATTGAAAAGGTGTTGATTGTTTGATAAGGAGATAGTAGGATCTAGGAATATTATTGATTTATGTTGATTTCCTAGTTTAGTCGTAAATTTGATATTAGGGTGTCTGGGTTTCAGGAAATCAGTAAATTTGTCTAATTGTCTGAGGGTACCGGTCCAGAGAACAATAATATCATCAACGTATCTATACCAGTATACTATGTTGTGAGTAAGTGATTGGTTTGACTTGAAGACATCTATTTCAAAGTTGTCCATGAAAATGTATGCAAGAATGGGGAGACCGAAGTTTTGCTTGTAAATTTTATTTTCAAAAGTGAAATAGTTAGTGTCCATGCAGAATGAAATCAAGTCAAAAAGTTCTGTTCGGATAGGTACTGGTATATGAGACTTGTCTAGAAGATCAGTTAGAAAAGTTTTGCAGTCTGCCGTAGGGATGTTGGGAAATAGACTGGTTACATCAAAAGAAACAAGTTTGCTGTTTGGTGGGACGGGTATGTCTTTGATTTTGTGTACAAGGTCTAGACTGTTCTTAATGGATTATGTAGGTTTGCAGTTTACTTGTTGATGGAATGTACTGTTTAGTTTTTGGTGAAGTCCGCGTGTTAGGGTGTGAGTGTATGATACTACCGGTCTTATAGGAATTGATGGTTTGTGTAATTTTGGAAGTCCATATTGTTATGAAATACTATTTTTAATAAAAATATATACACGAAATTCAAACCGTAGAAAAATACAGCGTGGGCTGACGGCTCTCACTACCCGCGTGGTATGCTGTTCTAGGGTGCGGATGTCGGCGTTTTAGAAAGGCCATTAGTTTTCAGGAAGAGCCGAACAAAATAATAACATTTATTTCTTAAGAAGGAAGGGCACTCGGCACTACAAAGACTGTTTGGAGCGTGAGAAAGCGACTGGAAACGTTCTATGACCCACGACGGAAGGCGCGGCCCACACATACCACAGTAACGGACGTGGCCTGAACAATTGAAAGATAGTTAAGAATATTTTGCAGCATCGAGACAAGGGCGCGAGTCGAAAGCGGAAGTATACTAAGGGCGCGGTTTCTTGAGCGTTTAGGGACAAAGGACGGCGAGTATCAAAGCAAAGTAGTCATTACGGACTTCCGCGGCGAGCACGAACTCGCAGAATTCCAAATTTTGGGTGGTCGGCAAAATGTGGTAAACAAACAAACGTCACGACAGCTGTAGCCAATCCAGGGAAGCTTGCTGGAAATAAGACGAAGGCAAGAATTGGTTAATAAAAGCACGTGCCACGACGGGGGCGTGAACTGATTTCGAAATTTTGCATCAAAGTGGGAATTAAAATTATAAAATGAAGAGATTTTAGGTTTTTGACACACAGAGGAGACACAGAGAGAACAGGGCAGACAGAGGAAAGGACGGAGGAGAGACAGTCGGATTTCAGAGTATAAGTTTTCTGTTTTCTGTTAGTGCTCGGACACTTCCAGTATTTTCGAGCATTGTCCTACTTCAAGATATAGCATTTTCGTGGTGGATCCGGTTTTCCCTGATCACTACAATGGAATCGATAGTCTTAATTAAGGAGTTTGAGCGCCACGACTTGGATTCTGTGTAATGAATCTAAATAATTTGGTTACTGAGGGGCTTCGATATTAGAAATCCTCTCATAATGTGTTCGACTCGGATTTTTGCTACGATGTCAATTAGCTAATGGGCTAAGTACCGTAGTTGGGCCGTGAAAAGATTTCGTGCTGACTGGAGATGAGCGAGACGGGGCTTCAAGCGGCGACGCGCAGACCGGTGGCCCCAAGGCACTAGTCAACAGCTGTCGGGTGGCGGCGCTGAGGCTACGAGGCGGCGGTCGGGTCCTTGATCTCCGAAAGGCAATGAACAACCACACAGTTTCGAGACGGACAGGTCATCCACACTACCCCTAGTAAGGTAAAAACATTCTGATAGCAAGTCAGAATAGCAACAAAGTGGCGAGATACTGTGAATCAAAAGGTGCGTGTGCTCCGTGATGAAAGAACCAAATATGAATAAGAATTTAGTAACAGTTTACGAAAACATTTTAAATAGGAATCAAAATTAGTTCATCTACGTTTTTAGTATGAAATCGATGTGGTTGGGACTAATAGTGTACCAACACTTATGTCCATCAAGAAACGAATGTGATAACGTGTGATTTGGGGGGAATTGTACGGGGAGAAAAATGAGTAGTTAATAGATGTAACTTCGTAAGTAATAAATAAAACTTCTTTTATCGATGCTGTGTGAAACTATTCTAATTGTGTATTTTATTGAAATAAATGGGCCGAACCCGCCCTGATCCGAACTTCCTTGGCACCAGCTAGCCGGTGCAGACGCTGATAGAAGAGTGGGCTAGGTAGGTGGCTTACTCAATCAGCTCCATCTCTTCAATTAAGAATGTTACAATTTGACGCTCCAATGTGTGGCTCAATTTATTTTAGCCCTTGTTCACTTTTATTATGTTACAATATAGACAAGGAGGTTTGGGGTTTGTGGGGATGACAGATCTAGGGTGAGGAAAAAATGCTTGTGATTCTTGGAGTGTGTTTTTGAGTTTTGACTGGAGTGTATTAGTGGGATCTTTGTGTAATTCTTCTATTGTGTCTCCTTTCAAAAACGGTTGTACTTTGTCTTGGTAGTCTTTCGTGTTCATAACTACTATTGTGTTGCCCTTGTCAGCTTCAGTGACAGACTATTTCCTCTGATTGTGTTGTTTAGTTCTTTGACGTGAATACTGTCTGTGGTAGGTTTGATGTGAGAATTGTTTCTATTCTGTGGATGTTGTTTGATGGTGCGTGCGACTTCGTGTTTGATATCGATGGGCATGTTTATAGCTGAGAGGCTGGTGTCTGTCTGAATGCAAATTTGTTTTAGTTGTTGTGTTAGTTTGTGTGAGGGCAATGATTAAATCCTTTCTCCAGGAGATTTGTGTCTTGAGCGGAGAGGGAGACAGAAGAAAGGTTTTCTAATTTTGGATGAAATGAATGAAGTTTTTTTGGTCTGGCAGTACATGTGGTGTTACGCAGAGAATTGGCTTGACGGCTTGACTGACCCATCTGGATAGTCATCTTCTTCTCTGCCAGAGTGAATATTCTCCCTCGGATGGTGTCTTCAAGGATCAACCATTCCAGTGGATGAAGTAGGGTTGTCAAATCGTGTCATGGGTGGTGGTGGTGGTTTGATCTTGGGCTGCGTACCATGCTGTTTTACTTTTTGTAGTTATAAGGATGAAATTTTGGAAATACTTTTAATTTCAAACATTAAGCGATGAACCAAATATTGAGATTGTAGAATGTAAATTTGAGAGTAAGATTGTAGTACTTCTTTACCATATCAGCATAAATCAATGTTTCCAAAAAAATTTTTTTTTTTAATTACATAAGTGAAAATAAGGAATTGAGGGTAAACACCAATACTATCAAACCTCCAACATTAATGGATAACATCTTCAGAGGATACCAGTGAGGATATTAGAAAAAATTTAATCAAGAGACGTATTACAGAATTCATGCAAGCAAAGTTGCGGGTACTCGACTAGTGAATTCTATTTTTAATTGTTAGTTGAAATATTACCTAATAAATGAAATTTCATTATCTCACATAGTTGTTATAATTTAATTATGTTACAATTTAAGATAATGAATAATAGATTAAGTTAATTTTCTAATCTATATTCCCAGCTCAGGTTAATGGATAGGGAGTTCAAGTTGCTTTTAGTTCCAGGTATCCCTTGAGGAGACGCAATTTCAAGATCACTTCCTGTGACTCATTGTTTGCGAGGTATTGATATATTTTTAATTTTCAGGAGTTGTCATTTGGTTCAGATTCAAATGGATCGGGAGTTGCAGTATTGTTAGAATTGGCACGACTTTTTTCCCATTTTTATAGTAATGCCAGTACACATGCTCATTATAATCTTATTTTCCTACTCACTGGTGCTGGTAAGCTTAATTATCTTGGAAGTAAAAAATGGTTAGAAGATCAATTGGATGGACTAGAAAGTTCAGTGGTGCAGGTAATTTCATATTTTTTTAAAATATCTATTAGCTAATTGTACGTTGTTGTTTGAAATTAGCAATGTAGCTCCTCAGCCAGAGGTTCATTTTCTTGTGGAAACTTGATTGAAGTTAACTGAAGTTATTTGTCCTTATCAGGGTTGCTTTTTTTATTAAACCACCATGTTCACTATTTGTAGTGACAGTGCTTTGATGCATTACATACATGATGCCTACAATAGATATAATAATAATGTCTTAGCTAATCAAACCTGAAAACATTAAAACTTCTTGCAAAAGTTTGTTTTAGAAAAAAAAACTTGAAGAAACTGCCTCAATACAATGAAAAAATTTCATTTCTTATTTCTCAAAATATAGCCAGACCACATCATTTTTCCTTACAGTTGATTATTGTCAGCTCACAAACAACAGATTATTCCTCAGACACCGGATTATGGTAATGGTCTAATAATAAAGAGTTACCAAAAACTCAAGCTTTTCCATTTTTATAATATTTAAATATGGTTCTTTTAGATTAAAAGAGAAAAAGTTATTACAAAATTTTTTTTGAAAAAATATACATTATTTTAAAAAAACAAGTGATTTAAAATATGGTCATTGTAAGGAGCAAATCAAAATTCCTTCCTCACATCATAACTTTTATGTTTTGAAATGTATCTATGTGAAAATTTTGAGTTGTCCATATATTTTGTAGAGACCCTTGTAACACGAGGTTTATTTGCCACCTGATACTTGCTCATACTTATTAACTCTTAGTGTGAGGGTTATATTTTTTTAGAATCCAAGCGAAAAGAATCTACACTTTTAAATGTCAGGTACAACTGTTGTGTCCTCTTGTGTTCAGGATCAATGAAGTCCACCCTAAAAGATGCGATGAAAAAATTACCTGTTGTCGAGAAATCACCCCATGGGGCGAGTTTCTCAGCTGTTCCGAGTCTATTTAGGAGGATTGTTCTAAGCTATAGGGTCTTAGTGACTGCTGAGAGTAACCATGTGTTAGTGACGTCAATAAGTGAAAGCAATACTTTCGTTCGAAAATGTTGGTGCTCCCTCCTAACCTCTCCTATTGAAGGTGTGTTTACTCCATCTGTCCCCTGCCCTCCTTGTACTGTTTCTGGGAAAGAAATTTCATGAGACAGATGAAGATTCCCTAGGTGCATTTGCATGCCGTATTTGAAACCACCTTTTGTGTGTTCCTTTCTTTGATCCAAAACCAAAAACATCTTTGATACTCGCTCCCCAGTTCTCAGAGGTCTCTAGGCCTCAACAGGTAAATTACTTCTAACTACAGAACGAGTTTTAACAGTTCCAGAATAACGGTAGACTAAAGAATCTGAAGGAACCTGAGGACACACGGGTCCAACGGTTCAATATGCAACCCATAGCACTCTCTCTCTGGCCATATGGTATTGGAATAAAGACATTCATTTATATTCATATCCTGAATCAAGTTTTGCATTCCATATGACATCAAATTAAATTTTTATCGAGTTCTTTCGTGTTTTTTTTTAACAGTATGAGTATTTGTTTTTGTCTTCTAGAGTGGACTTAATTGAGCCTGTACACAAGAGATAAACCATACCTGTTATCTAAAGATGTATTTTTTCTTTCAACTTCATTTTCGGGGAATTTTAATAGTATGACACTAAGCATGGATGAGATGGCACCGAAACCTCGTATTACAAGATTCTAAGAAAATATTGGCGGTTCCTCCTTCACGCAAAATTTCAAATTGATACCTTTTAATACTGCTAATTTTGACTTCACAGAGCATTTAAACTTGTTTCAGTTGTATCTCTCGTATTGTTAGTTTGTTAACTGATAGTTAATTAACAAATACTTCAATCGTAACAAAAATTTTAGAAAATCTAAAATTCGAGGGGAGGGCCTTCATTTACCCCTGCCCCCTGGGCCTGTAGCATTCAGTGTATGTAGCATGATTTTATGACAATCACTTGTCATGTGCAATTGTTTCTGTCACATTTCCTGATACGGAATGTCACAAAACATGTTACACTTACTAATGGGAAAGGGTTGCATATTTATAGGCTCACTGTGTCATGAGCAATGATTTGAGAGAATGATACATTGTTATCTTGATGGGTGTGTCCTAATAGTAAGAAAAATCTGTATGTCATACATTGATCGTGGTAAGGTTGTGTGCTTTGAACAGCATGGAAGTCGCAATGCTACTAATATCCGTTCTATAGATTAAAAAAATTGACCTTATGGGTGCAAGATAATGCTTTTCTCGTTTATTTAATGAAAAAAACAGAAAAGCTGTTGGAGCTATTAATTCCAACTTTTTTATGCTAACTTGCCAAGCAATTCTGATCTTATTCACGTAAAACATTTTCATGCGGTCACTCGAGTAAGTGATTGAAGTTCCCCTCAGTGACGGTTAGATTATTGGTCTTAAATGTTTTTTACAGAAGTACTGTTCACTTCTAATGACACTAAATATAATGCTTTTCATCACAAATCAATCGATTTAAACATGGAAAAAAAATCCAAAAGAGTGAAATGTTGAAAGAGGTTTCTCGCAATGGATTTCTTCCGTTGACGAAAAAATGCATAAACCATGTTCCTTTGACAAGCGCACACCATCCTGAGTTGTTTTGGAATATCTGAAACACACACTCCTCTTCAGAGGAAGTGGGGTATAAAGGGTAGGGTGGGTCTTCAGATGTGGGTCATTCTTTAATCTCAGCTTCCAGAGAAGATGTCATTGAGTCTGTGTATGTGAGACTAGCTTTCCCTGACATCTTGAAGTGTGATATTTTTGCTTAATTTTCTCAAAATCAACATCTCTCTTCTCTTTAAGTGTACCCCAGTGTGAAAGGGGTGGCACAGAAGCTTTCCAAAAATGGAGTGCTTGATAATACATGGGAGATTCCTCACCCCAAATTTCACTTAGATACATTTTAACTTATAGATGTTATGAAACGATGAATTTACTGTGCCACTAATTTTGATGCGCAATGTGGTATTGTGAAGTTTATTTTTATATGTAAGCTAAGTTTAGCTATAGTATTTCTTTATAAATTGTAAAATAAATTGACCTTTTTCACATGGTATTTAATTTACCCTGTCTTTATCAGGATGCAGAATACGTACTATGCTTGGACTCTGTTGCGTCATGTGACACACTTCATTTTCATGTTTCTAAACCACCTAGAGACGGCACTCCTGGCTCAGTTCTTTTCAAAGTGAGTATTATTTTATTGCTTATGTAGAGCATTGGCGTGTTCTGGAAAAAAGAATTCCTTTAAAAGGTTGCTTCAAACTAGGGTTGGAAAAGAAAACAACTTTATTTAAAATTTTGTCAAAAGCTTTTTCTTGCTAAACTACAGTCTGGAATTATAAACTGAAATGAAAAATTGGTCTTGCTAACAATATTAAAATATCTAATGCAGTAAAATAAATTTGAGTATTTAAAACTTGGGTAGAATTAAAAAAAGGAAAGTGAAGTAATTATTTAAACATTAATCATTACTTGCAACCCTATCTAGAAATCATATGAAATGCAAAGGTGTGTTTTATACCAACTGATGGTCAGGGGATCACTGGCAGTCTGGGAGAAAATATTGGTGCTCCAAAACAAGAAAGCTGGGCAATCATTACAATTCTAATTAATTATAAACAACATTATATTATATGTATTTCTTGTATTTTGAATGATAATAAGTACTCTTTCATGAGTGTTATCCATCCATGGCACCTTCATGCAGTCTCTCGGGCCCTATTGCAGAGCCAACCTCATAACCTTCATAACTGCTTGACTTGGAAGTCATAACTTCCAAACCAAGCCACTACACATATGCTGTGTAGTCAAGGCCTGATAATGAACAGAATTTTTCAGCCTTGGCCGCCTTGCATATATATATAT
>NNCF01133966.1:98326-120519 GCA_002313205.1 Laupala kohalensis | reverse complement strand
GTAGTCTTGTGAACAACAACGTGCATTAAGATAGTTATAAAATTAAAAAAATGAGGATTCGGTACTTCTGATGTGATTACCACAATTTATTCTGAAAATTACTTGGCATAAAAATATACAGAACGTGTACAAGAACACACAACTCTGCTACCCACACAATACAATATAAAAAGAAAAATCCCTTGCAATTGATTGCGCAATATTACATTTGGCTCATTCTATGGGTCCGTGCATTTACATTTATCACTTATACAATAAATTATGGTCAAGAAAAAATATCAAAACAGGCACGAAATGAGCAATATTTTATTCCTTTTTTTCAGAAATTAATTTAATAGTTATTTTAACACCTTTTCATCTCTTCTTTCTTCTTGAAAAACCCCAATTTTACAATAACTGCGACAGTCTCGATTCCAATGAGACTTTCTCTTTTGCAAGATACTAGCTTCGCACTGAAATACAGAAACATGCAAATCCCTAATTAGCGTAATCACTTCGCTTAAATATCCGCCTCACAGAGAAGTATACTCACAACCAGCATATTTTCTTCGAAATCGTGTCCAACCACCACGGCCAGATACACCCCTTTTCTCCAACACAGGCTGCTACGGCTGCTACTGCTGCTACCAGGCTCTTACAGTGACCTTGACTCGACGACTGCTTACAACGCGGCTTTCCAAGCGCTCCTTCGTTCTCGATCGGCTTTGCGGCAAATTCTTTGTCACCGACGTGCGACTGTTTTCGTATTCGTCCGATTCGTAATTCGGAAAACTTTTCCAATGTATAACTGGCTTCACTTGGAGCCCTCGACAAATTATTTCTTACGCGTTCAACTTGCGTTTTACTCGGCCGTTCATTAATAAATTTGACTGTGATAAATACCACAAAATTTGAATCTTGTAAACTGCGTTTTTACGCCCTCTCGAAATTATCGAACTTGATTTTCTCTATAAATTTTTGAGAGGTGGGTCTTTACTTTTTCCCTGTTGGCTGTGTAGGGCATGAGCTTTATGTACGCTGAAAATGGTTCGAATCAGCGATGACAAGGTCGCGCCCTGTCCTTGCCAGTGTGTAACATAAACGTGTGATTTCTGACTAAGGCACCATTGTCCTGTAATTAGATTTATGTTGTGCAGTGTAAAATAAAACATTTGAATCATCCTTAGGAGCTGAAATCTATCGCTAGTTCATATCGTCCAGAAGTAAGTGTGGAAGGAATGCATAAGAAAATAAATCTGGCTGATGACGTTCTAGCATGGGAGCATGAACGGTTCAGTATAAGGAGGTTACCTGCGTTTACATTGTCGTCGTTTAAGGTAAGAGTTTTCAAGGATGATATTGATATTACCTTGGGTAACCATCAAAAATATGCCGTGATTAAACTTAACAAATTCTCGTTTTACATTCGTTTGTAAGTTTTAATTTTACTTTGCAGAGTCATCGCAATCCTTTTCGATCATCAATATTAGATAACGTGTCTCAGGTGAAAGAAAATTGTTTGGTTCGTAATACGAAGATTGTTGCTGAAGCTTTGTCGAGGCACGTTTTCAACCTTTCCATTGGTGAAATCCTCTCCAATAATTTGGTAAGTCTTTATCTTTAATTTTATCTCTAAAGTAGCAAATGTAAAGAATTTCTGCCTTAGTAATCCCGTGAGTTGTATTTCTCTTTTTTTTTCTTTTTTCTTTTTGATAGATACTGCAAAGGTTTGAACTCCCTCCTCCCCAGATAGTCATTCCATGTGAAATGGGCCAAATTGGGACTTTCATGACAATATTATGATTTTTATTGAAAAATAGTAGTGTACTAAAAATTAAAAAAACAATTCGTGAAAAATTATTACAAATAAGAACATTATAAATTAATATTAAATGAACAAATTATATATTTTCTGTGGCACCTTCGAGTTTATGGTAACATTTATAGTGCCATTAAATTAAACTTGACAAAAAGAGATTGAAACAGTTTCAAATCAGCCTATTTACTGTGCATTGCTATAAAAAATATGTATTTCAATATGATTTCATACTCATCCTATCCTCAAATTTCATACATATGTATTAAAATGGTTCTTGAACGAAGGTATATTTCTTTAAAAAAATAAAAGTTCCGGTTTTGAAAATTAAATGGAATGTTTTTGAAATATTTTAAAAAATTCTTTTCATGTTTTAACATAATTAAGTTGCGCATGTGGCGTGGATGCGAGTAGCACCACCCGCGTTGCCAAGGAGTGACGTGCCACATTCAAACTGACAATTCGGCNAAAGGGGGGAACGGCTGCCACACGCGCGACAGATGCGTGCGTTCGTTCTTCCAGTCCTTCGTACTTGGCTTAGACCTAAAGGTCCTGAGTACGAACCCAACCCTTGTACTTGGTTTAGATCGAAAGGTCCTGAGTGCAATTCAAACTAACTCTCTTCTCTCCTGGACGCCTACGCGCTCGTCTGTCGTCGCCGATTCCATAGTTTGGATCGGTACTCCGTCACGATGGAGTCCCACGTCGAGTCGTCAGCGCGAAGCGCAACGCGAGTAGGAGTTGGCTGGTGCCGCTCGGGGGCACCTCAATAAGTTGTGTGAAGTTACAATAAACTGCTGTGTCGCCACTGGACTATCCCTATTTATTTGCTCCCTCTCATCCTATCGTGCCAACCTAAATAGGGATTAGCTCCACGGACAAAAGTCCAACTCATCGACAAAGACTGAGGTGGGCATTGGGGAGCCCGTGCCCAAAAACCAAAACCCCCTTTTCCCACCACTCGACACGCATAATATAAAAGTTTAAAATATCTGAAGAAAATGTCGCCAATCTGATCTATCTACATCAAATACTTTTGAAGATAAGAGGTATTTAAAGATTTAAAAACGCATAGGAAATGTCGTAAATATACAAATTTTGATTATTAATAACTGTAAAACGGACAATCAGAACAATCTAAAAGTTTGTACGTTTCATTTAAAATCAATGTCTAAAATCTAACTAATTTTCAGACATGAAGATCCAATTTTGGCCGATTCCCCAAGGAGTGACCCGATATATTTCAGCAAATGCTAAAATAAAATTCATTCATACAACTACACAGGGCAACATGATTTTGGGTTTTGAAAGATTTTGAGTGTTCTTCAATGTTTTGTGCATGCCGATTAAAAAAAATTATCTTCATAAAAATCCTTACATGATAGAAAAATAATCAAAATAAAATTCGAAAATTTGTCAAATTTTGTAACAAACAGAATGGGAGATTTCATCAAGCTGAAAAAAACTATGAAAAGACGTCACTTAAGGCACTGTAATTTGAATATGATGGCATATTACTGCTGGTGTTCTTCATGAGAGATTCTTCTTTTTCACAGAAGAAGAATGCCATGAGACGTCAATTTAAAGGACATCAAATGTCCTAATACTTTTGCTTATGACTAACTCATTCTATTGTTTTAAATACTTTTTAATTTGTATTTTAAGAAATAATTTTTGTTTTTATTCTACTTTTTTCATTGGATTTTATCAATATTCGGCGGATTTTTCCTTGCAAATGTCACAAAAAAGAAGAAATTGGACTAGATAACTTTTGTTTTTGCGATTGTAAAATAACCTGACCTAACAGTAAAATAAATGTCAATTTTGAATTACTACAATTTTATCCTAAATTATCCAATTCTATCAAAATCGCTGACGCAATGTTAAATTTTGTAGATTTGTGTTATTTGAGTCCACAATAAACACTAACAATGAAGTGTCTTATTCGGTTTGATTAGGGAATTACGTTTTGGAATTTAATCAAGGAGGGTAAGCGAATGATTGAAAATAGGATAAGCGCGCGTCATAGAGTTTGGAGGGGAAGGCATCCCTAAATTTTAAAAAACTAACTGAAATTAACAAAATTTTCAAGAAATTTAACATTGTCTAAAATTTTCTAATTACATGTTTAAAATAGTAAAGGCATTGTAATATTGTCTTTAATAATTTTAATTTAATTATTCATTTACAACAGTAAAACTTCATCGGTGAATTCTAACCACCGACAACCAACGGATTGCTTGCAAAGTTTGAAACAGTCGAACAACCCGAAGACATTCTTATAGGGAAAAAAATCAAACAATTTGTCAGTTACTCATTCTAGTTTTATTAATATTTACTGTAACTCGTAAAAAAATAAAACTATATATGAAGACAATAAACACCTACGATCACAATAACAATTACAAAGTGACTCACTAACAATGAAACAACTTATCACATATAATGCAACTCATAACTTACAATCACGAAGTACAAAAAGTTCATTTACATAAGTTAGAACCGACTAAAATGTCTGCATTTTCACTCAAAAATATTGTTTTAGATAAAATAAAAGCACTATATTACACAAATATTCTTCTTGGGTGATCATTTTTTCCCTTTGGATGTGACTAAATATGGTGGGAAATAATAAATAACGTCGCTTTTGACGGCAGGAAAACGATATGAAATATTTTTCATCGTTATGGTCAAACTCGGGCTCACGTTACAGATCAACAGTAATCATGGCTTTTCATATGAAAGTACGTAGCAATTGTTACTTTCTTGTGGTCAATTGTTAGAAATATAGGGATGGAAAGAACTGTTACTTATTTCTCAACATTCCTCCATCTATCTGCCCATACGCTCTCTCTATATACCCATACCTGCCCATACGCTCTATATTATATATATGCTAGACTGATTTCATTTCATTTGAATACCACTTGCAAGAAACATAGTAATAACCTAACTCCGAACACCAACACTGCACGCGTTTCAAAAGATAATAGTATTCGCGAAGGCGACGGACAAAAGACAAAACTGTCTTTTGAGGCAAATGGCAAAAGTTACCCCCACTCTATAGTGAATACAAAGGTTAACAAATAAAGTTTAATACTATTTTTATTTTAAAACAATCGGATGGCGCAGTTATTGTCAGCTGAGTGATTCAAATGGGCAAAAATCACGTATTCTTATATGGAAAATTGAAGTTTTTTATTTTTATAATTAAACTGTAAATAATTAACTGTTATGATAGTTTCCCTGTTAAGTAGGAATGTTATATCAATTACTTTGTAATGACTTTGACTTATTTGCGATATTTGTCCAATTCAACCGGATAAACATCGACTTTTACTTTTCACCTATGTAAAAGCGCTGCTCTGCCAGCCCACCGCTTGAACTGAGTCCTTAAGGGTGTTGCATCCTCTTGGGATATAGAAATCACTTTCAAGATTCGTTATACGTTCTTTCAACACTTGTAGAAGTGGAAAGGTATTCTTGTGAGAAATGTAAATAAATGTGTTTCACTTCTGTTCTAAATATATTGTACGTAATATCAAAGGTCAAATGATAAAACTTTTTTTCATATCCCGATCCCTTAAAGATGTACACGAAATGTCAGCGGCAGCAGTTGAGAGTTATGTGGATTCAACTCAGTCGGGTTTTGCATTCAACAATACCGATTACCCGCAGCATAAAACATATTTGTTTATCTTGGAATTGGTTCCAATGTATATTTCTATGGAGTATATCGTGATGCTTATTGGTTTATCTACATGCTTACCAGGATGGGAACATTTTAGATTCTAGTATTGTGTTTTAATGAAGTATCCGTTTATCTGAATCAATAGGCATCAATGCACATCAATGAACATCATAATGCTAAATTACAATATATTACATTTAGTTTACTAAAAAGCATTCACTTTCAATGCAACCTTCGTTGCATTTTTGGGTGTAATGTTTAACGACAATATTTCTTGGTCATCGGTGACGTCCTTATGGGCGTCCTCCCCAATGGCTTCTTCATCATGTTTATGTTCCTTCATACTTGTACACTACTGATAACAAAAAAGGACCCATTTATTTTTCTAAGTCCCACGCTCTGACCAGTTTTGGATCTGTTAAGTTTGCAACGCCTCTCTCCTTCCGCTTCCCCTTCGACAGGGGAAGTTTCGTTCGACCAATCGTAGGTCTATTTGAAACGGCTCCCATATTTAGAAGACTAATAGTACCGCTGGTAACTCGTAACGAGATAAAATGTTTCATTATACCGCTATTAAAGAAATATTTTGTATTTTTTTATTATACACATTTTGGACTTCTATAACAAAAATATTCTGTATATTCTTGACTTCAATAAACTACCATTCTCTATATTTAAACGACATCTCGAGATTCGTTGTCTCGCAAGGTCTTCATAGGCAATGTAAAAGATATGAGAGTTTCTGTAAAAAACGTTTGCGTAATACTGTGATAAAATNGGTATAATTCGAATCACAAATTACTTATAAATATTCCTATAATTTCTTATATTTATACAGTGAAGTAAAGAAATCAAATCTCATTGCCTACAAGTGATGTGTATTGTCGAAAGTAATTTCACATAATTTGCGATTCTCTTAAGTTTTTCATATATGTGAAAAGGAATTAAATAAATATAGAAAACGTTTGTCTAAAATATGAACTAATAACACCAAAGTTTAATTCTCGAGTTATAAATAATATAAAACTACTTAAGGAACAAATAAATTACAACTTGTAGTGACATATTTATCCACGATATAACAAATTGGTAGTAATCGTACAACCTAAAAAAATAATCATAGAGCAATAATATGAAAACCTCGTTTCAGATATGAATAAATAAAAAAAGACAAATCCCTTTTATTTATTCCAATCAAATTGAAATGTATTAACTCATATTAATACCATATGTTCTTTTTTCCTTCCTTCCTTCCTTCCTTCCTTCCTTCCTTCCTTCCTTCCTTCCTTCCTTCCTTTCATTCTTTTTCTTTATTTCCTTTTTTTTCCTTTCATTCATTCCTTCTTTCCTTGTTTCTTTCCGCGTTGTCTTTCTTTCCTGTTCATCTTTACTTAAAAGCAAATGTTTCCAATATCTTATCTTATCTGATCAGACAAGCATTACTACCCGAGGTCTAAAACTATCCAAGTGTAATAAAGACGTGTAGTTTTTCAACCTCTGTATTTCTATTCTTAGCAAGTCATACAAATGCAAATGCTATTTCAATGCTACGAATACTGTTAGTTTAATTCAATAAGTGCATATAATTTATTTCTTTATTAAATTTTGTGCTCCAAATGTGTAATATGATAAGTCTAGATGCTATATGAATGTATTTTTATTGAAAATATTGTTTGGATATAAACTAGACAACTTAAGGCATTTCCATTTCCTATTCAATATTTTTATTACAATCATGTATACTTTTACTTAGTTCCAACTTCACTAATGTTGGTGAGCGTAGTAAACAATGCTATGGTGTATTAACATATCACACTTACTTTTCAGTCAGAATTAGAATCTCTCGAATTGCTTTTTGTATTATTGTTTTCTTTAAATATTTGTAGAATTGATTGCTTTTTAATTCAATGCTGAATAATTTCTGCATGGGTCAATTCAAATTACAAAATCTTTAAAATATTCTTTGTGAAATATATTATTCAATACTATCATTCACAAATGAACAAACTAAAAAAAACTTAAGAGATCAAGTAGAGAAATTATTTAAAAGAAACGTTGAACTAATGTACTAAGGAATAATTAGACGTCGTATACTTAGGAAACGTTTCAGCGTAATGCAAATTGAACTTCGAAAGTGTTCCAACTTTATCTCCTTTAGTAGCTAGCCACATNACGTTGCCGAATTGACAATTGCTCAGCGTATGTTTTAAGATTTTCCTAAGCAATGTGAGAGCATGAATTAAGGTTTCGTTCATTACAACTCCCAAACAGATATTACGAGCTGAATTGTGGTATAAACCATTTTCAAAAATCAGTTCACAAGTTTCACTGGGATTCGAACCCACTTTGTGGTGACAGAGTAATCATGGCAGTGCTTTACTGTTCTCAGCCAATTACACTTTTGCTGGAGGAGGTAAAATGTCTGTTGAAAAATTCGAACAAATAAATAGCCACTCAAGTCTGCGTGTTTTTTTCTTGAATTGCCTGTTGCAACACCGCGGGGTTTAAGATTTAATAATAAGATTAATTTAATTTTAATATTAATCTCGGATCACGATTTTATATGCTGCACGATTAAAACCAGTGTTATATTGTAGATCATTACATTATTAGAACATGTAATTTATGTGTTCCTTAAGTAGTTTTATAATTTTTATAACTCGAGAATTAAACTTTTGTGTTATTAGTTCATATTTGAGACAAACGTTTTCTATATTTATTTAATTCCTTTTCACATATATGAAAAACTTAAGAGAATCGCAAATTATGTGAAATTACTTTCGACAATACACATCACTTGTAGGCAATGAGATTTGATTTCTTTACTTCACTGTATAAATATAAGAAATTATAGGAATATTTATAAGTAATTTGTGATTCGAATTATACCAATTCCATACGATATCTTGCAATTATATTCAAATTCTGTTAAAAACTATATTTTATCACAGTATTACGCAAACGTTTTTTACAGAAACTCTAATATCGTTTACATTGCCTATGAAGACCTTGCGAGACAACGAATCTCGAGATGTCGTTTAAATATAGAGAATGGTAAAGTTTATTGAAGTCAAGAATATACAGAATATTTTTGTTATAGAAGTCCAAAATGTGTATAATAAAAAAATACAAAATATTTCTTTAATAGCGGTATAATGAAACATTTTATCTCGTTACGATTTACTAGCGGTACAATTAGTCTTCCAAATATGGGCGCCGTTTCAAATAGACCTACGATTGGTCGAACGAAACTTTCCTTGTCGTAGGGGAAGCAGGAGGAGAGAGGCGTTGCAAACTTAACAGATCCAAAACTGGTCAGAGCATGGGACTTAGAAAAATAAATGGGTCCTTTTTTGTTATCAGTAGTGTACCATCACTAATGTGATGTGGAGTGGTGCTTGATACACCTCCACAATTTATGTTCTGTGGAGCATTATTTCCTGCAACCACAAGCTCTGGAACACATTAAAATATTTACAGACGGCATTGTTTAGCAGTTCTTGTGGCGCTGATCTGCAGAAATAGTTACTGTTACATAATTCAATTTTGAAAACAAAAAATGGCCGCACATTAAAGCCAAGTGTAGGATAATTAATAAATTTTAATTACTTGAATATTCGTGCGTTGCTCAGGGGTACCAATTGTAGATAAAAATACAGAACTTTCACACTTCAGTTACCAACCTATGTCGTAAATTAATCCCATCCCGACAAACTTACCTGGCCTACTCGGCACAGCGATGATTGATGCCTGAATATAATTGAAGTTTAATAAAAATAAGGCAATTGGATTCGGCTTACTCATTGCCGTGACACACACATACAAATCCTTCTCAAAACAAACAACATTCATAAAAATTGTGTATAATTTTAAAACATAAATACATTATTTTACCGACATATGTAATTCCCATGTAGCACTTTCCCAAAAATAATGACAACACATGCAATTTCATTAAAAATACATAAAAAAATTCTTAAATGATCACTGACATTACAAATTTGACTATCTTTTATATTGAGGCTTGGAGTTGTGTTAAAACCACCACATGAGCTGAAGGCTCGTCAAAACACCATGATAGTTCACAAACTTATCATACAGTCTGAACCGCACTATTTCTACTAATTAATTATGGTGCTTGTGTCATGACCAATAGTTTTTAACAAACAATTTTAATTCAGTTGACACAAGTAATAGAAGAAACCAAAGAATAAATACTTGTGATGGAAGACCGTAATTGGCGCAATCCGAATTTGTTACCTCTAGGCTGGGAACTGGCGCGAGACGTCATTGGTTCATGGGAAGCTGCGAAAGCGTGGATCTGTGAGATGGTGTTGGCGCTGTTGACGACCTGGGTTCACCTCCGTTGTCATCCAATCACCAACTTCCGTATGCTACTGGAACCGTTGATTGCGCACGGTCTCGTTCCGCACCGAATTTAAACATTGCCTGTCACCACTAATTGACGTATAATGCGATCAGTCGTTAATAATAAAGATGACTGATGATGGTCGTTTATCGAATAGTCTTAATCGAGACACCAGACTATCGAGACTGCTCTAAGTTAAGAAAAAAGATAGTCTGTCTCTAAATAGCCTCGTCCTTTACCCCTTCTACTTCGGGAGGGCTGCTGAACTCAACCTACGAAACACGTCATAATTTTCGTAACTAATAATAACCACGAGTGTGTTTCACGCGACCTACCCCCATTGGTTATTGATCTTTGACGTTCCACATTGGTCAACCAATCCCTGATCACTCTTTAATCATGAACCATCTAGATCGTGATCTAGCGTCTTTGTTTCGTAACTACGTCTGGTCAATTTCTAGAATTTTAGGTCACAGTCCATACAAAGACCCAGACCTGCTCCCCCTCTTTAGGGATTCCCTTAGTTTTTTGACAAATACCCTCTCTAAGTCCCCTTCTTTGATGATGGCCAGACGGCGCTAACAACCTCCAAAGCAGATTCGCCGGGCGTTTCCCAAAATAAGGTTCGACCCTTCTTTTGTTAGACGTAAGATAAACCAGATGCCAACTTTCTCTTTTTAGCCGGTCTCAACATGCACTTTTTGAAAAATTACCCTCGTTCGTTGTGCAATATTTTCCATGCGACGTTGTTCAGCAAATAATTATTCTTTTGAAATTGCTGTTAAATTGTGACAAAGGTTTAATAAATGAATTATTTATTACATTACGGAGAGCAATTCATGTTTTGTCAATTTCCAACCCCATTTAGTTAGATCCAAAATCCGTCGATTCCACATATTGATACGATAGAATGCTCTGAGTGAATGAAACCGAGCGCATTTTCAATAGGAGGAGGAGCAGCCAAATTGAAGTTGCTGTGTGAAAGGGATTTTGTTAATATGTTGAACCTATCTCACGTAGCGAGCAAGATTGAAGAGAGGCTTTAGCATACAAGGCTGCGGTGACATTTACGTAGCAGCACCTACTTCTTCTGCAGCAACATGACAGTTATTGAATTCTTCAGCTGTCTTTTGAATCCCTTGGTGTTCATCTAGGAGCCAGTTTTCCCTGTCAAATTAACAGACGTAACATCACATTCACTGAAGGTGTGTTGAAATAGTATGTTATTTTACTTTTCTTGGCATTTTGGAATATTATAGGGAATAGAATCCGGTCTCTAACTTGCCTTTTCCAGGTTCCATCAAAATTATTACCCATTGGGAGCTAAAGCAGTGAGGAGCACTAGGGGGTCTATGACATTCCCCACTACTACAACACTTGAGTTCCTCACAGATGACAGCCTTACTGGCGATAGTTGTCTGCATCCCCTTCAGCTTGTTCATATTGTCTTCAACTAGCTTGAAGATATTGTCTTCAGCTAGTTTGCCAATCACCATAGAGATAAGACGTTTTTGGCTTTAGTTTGAAAGAAATGTTTCTTTAGACTATGGTACCAACAGTCTCATTAAATTTAATATTTGCCTTGTTTCTTGTACGAAATGCTCCACGAATTTTGTGCCTCTTTCGGTTGGTTTATCTGGATAGCCATCAAATATCACAATAGAACATGCTTCAAAATATTTTTTAAAAGTAGTCCACATATTTATTGGTAATTGAAGAGAAGTTTACAGTTAACTTCCATGATACTCGGTGATGAAGAAACCAACAATCAGCACTATATTTGATTGAGTGTTATGTTCAGGTCGTATTTGTAAAAATCTCATTAACAGATTCTCTTATCATTCCTTGTTCATCAAATAAGGATAGTGGATAAGGTGCTAGTTCTTCGGGAGTTTCACTCGCCTACTTCAGACAAATGTCAGTTAGGTATTATAAACTCCCCAGAAACTCAACATCTCTCCTTTCAAATTCCCTCTCCCAAGTCACAGCTAGGTGAAACAGCAGACCCCAAGGCCTGAACCCGACCATTAGACATTAAATAAAGTAAAGTCAAAAATATGCTCTCTTTTTTACGAAATTGGGAAAATGTTTTTGAATTTCCACTAAATGGAATGTCAAATGTAATACGCTGATTCAAAGTAGAACATAATGTGCATGTTGGTGTAATCTCGAGGGAAATGTGTCGTTTGTGCGTTATTCGCAAGAAAACGAAAAAAATTAACTTTTTGCAAAAAAAAAAAAAAAAAAAAAAAACTCGTAAATGTTGTTTGACAAAGTACATGAAGCCCTAAAAGTGAGACACAGTGTTATTGTGTTTATGTACATGTGTTACTGTGTTATAAAATCCATATAACACCACAATAATAAGGGATAAAAGGAAAAAATATGCTCTTTGTAAGTTCAAAAACCATGATATTTTTTTCATTTTCAACAAAGAACTTTAACCAGTTGTAATTTCAAATACAAAACATCCATTCGACGCAGAATTTATTATACTTAAATATATAAACGAGCAATTTTTTCGAAAAAATGTACGTCATTTGTGAGGGTGTTTTATGCGAAAAAACTCGCGATATTTTCGGTTTTTGAGCCCCCCCCCCTCCCCCATCTCGTGTATAAGGAGAAATTTGGTGCAAGCTTAAAACCATTTCCAGATTTCCGCGAATTAATCGGAGGCACAGCCATTTTTTGGCCTTGTTTCCTGGCCTAACATTATAATGTCGCGCAGTCGCAGCCAGTGGGCGCCCGCGTAGCCAAGCGAGTGACGTAACCACTTCCAAAAGAGTGACTCAGCATAAAAGGGCTTATATAAAGCCATTTCTCGCGGCGTTCAGTGGGAACTGCTACTACTATCGCGCTAGTCGCCGGTGTACGTTCCTCTTTCCCTCCTCGTTAGTCGGCTTTGCCTCATAAGTCCCGTCAACGTTCCTCTGCTCGTTGTTTCGGCCTGACCTCATAGGTCCCGACAACAACCCCTTCCGCCGCTAGTCTGTCGACTATCTCCGGACCTGCACACTATACTCGTTCCTTCTCCGTACACTTTGCTGCCCCGCCATCTATGGAGCGTGTGGTCCAGTCTCTCTTAGGGGACAAGTGAGCGTCGCTCCGGAATTGCGATGTAAGTGCTGTTCATCTACAGTAAATAGCTGTTTGCCATGACTGGAACATTCCCTAGTTCATTTGCTCCCTCTCATCCTTCCTTAGGCCATTAAGAAATAGGGAATTGCTCCTTAAGCTAGAGTGCCCCTAATAGTGAGGAGACTGGGTCAAAGTAACATCGTCCCATGACATTGAGTCGTCAGGTGAGGGATAAAAAGATATGACAAAGTTGCCTCCCAACAGTTGGGGCTCAAGTGTGGGGCTAAAATAAAAGGAAGGCCCTAACCACCATCGCCTCACGACATATTGGCATCAGGTGAGAGCCAAGACAGGGACAACCCAAGTCACCTCACGACAATAACTTAAATAGTAAAACAAAGCAATTGACATAAATCTTAAATACTTACACATGAAAAATAAAGAATGTTTGATGATTAGTGAACACGATAATATGTTTATTGAATATAATGTAATTACAAATATGATTGTCATGTGTGAAATATTAATGTTGTATCTCTTAATTGTGATGTAATGAATTACACAAATCAGTGCAATCATTAAAATGTCTTAAATATGTATTTAAGATGTATTATTCAGAATGTGATTTAACAATTATGACACATTATCAAATTATTGGTGTCTCAGAATGCATTGAATTGCATAGTGGTTAGCAAAACCACACATATAGTTGGAATAATTTCAAAGTATTTGAAAATGCACACAAATGGAGGCCAAAAGTGTTCAAATTAATGAATGTTTTCAGACACATTTGCTTAGAGAATGAAACACAATATATCACTCTTAGCATTTATATTAATGAATGCCAGACATTGTCATAATTATTGAAAAGTCTCAAATGTAAATTCAAAATACATTGTATTACATGTATTTGAATTACTTATGTCTCAAATGCATTTAACTGCATTGTGATTGTAATGACAGACCACGAAATTGAATATTGTGTAAACGAAACACATTGGTTATGTAAACACAAAATTAATTGTACCAGTAAAAGCTGGTGCAAAGCTGGCAATTGCACCAGTAGATGGCATTTAAAAAGGGAAGTGGCAATACATGATTCAGTGTGAACAAATGGTTTCATTAATATATTGATTTTGGTGTTGCAGGGTGTTGAAGATGATTCTGTGCAAGCGTGGATGGACTTTCTTACTTCTCAACCCCGTTCAGCACAATTATTAGCCCAAAAACAGAATCCATTTATGCATACTTTGAGAGACAGTATGTCCAGGTAATTTTAAGGCAATTTTAAATTGTTTAACCTCCTCCAAGTTTTAATATAATGAAGTCGATTATTTTAGCAATCTGGAGCATTCCCCATATTTTTAATTTCTAGGTCATGATAAGAATTATGATGAGTGTTACGATGATTTTAGTTTGTGCCATGTTTTGGCCGCATGCCTCCTGATATCGGGATAAGGTGGTTGCTCGATTACATGTATGAAATTATCAAATAATTCTGGCAAATATTCATAACCAATCCTAACACACCACTATTGTCTCTGGGGCATGTGTCTTTAGCTTACACCACCACTTGGGTTTTTCATAATTATGATGCTTGATTAAATTTTATTATAATGGGCTAAATATTACATAATAAATGAGAGATCACTCGGAGGAAGGGGTGAAACATGTTAGACCTAAGGAAATGGAGAAGAAGAAACTAAAGGGGTTTATTAACAGAAATTTTTTTTTCCCATAAACCTTAGTATAATGCACAAAACATGATGATTGTTAAGAAACAAAATATGTGAGGACTACATGAGGTTAAATGGGATCGCTATGGGATATTATTGGGAAATGTACATAAACAATGGGGGAAAGTATGGCACATGCCATTATCCTTCAGAGTAGTGAATGGTAAAAATCCCTGGTCAGCAAGACGTCGCTTAGTTATGTCACTAGATCAATACAATCCAGACTGTGTTACTTAAATCAAGGGATGTAGAAATGGTGATTGTTAATACTTTCTTCAGGTACTAGAAAGACATGAAAATCATCTTGGGTCAGAGGAGAAAAACATGACAGCATCACGATACAGACGTTATAATTTGCACTGTCACTAATGTGTGGTCAGTGATATGGGGTGACTGAGTAACGAATCAGAGAATAAAATTTTTGGAAAGGTTCACTATACATAACAACATGGTAATTGAAATTGTAGGACTAACGATGATGATATGGGGGAGTCTCGGGTTTCAGTAAGGATGCACTGACACAAAATAAGTGATTGGAGAGAAGTGGACAGACTAATGAGTGATCATCATGGAATTTCTTTTGAAGTAAGGAGACTGGTATCTGGTGATAGGGACTCTAGCGATAGATGAACTTGACAAGAACTAACTTAAGAAAAATTAAATTGTAAAATTTTGTGGATGAAATGGGCGAAAATCAGATTATATTTTACAAAATATCAGGTGAAAACAACATTGTTAAAAATAGCTCAATTGCAATTAGGGATTTTGAGATAAAATTATTTTCAAATGGGACTTCAAAATTTAACAATGTTCTTGAATAGCTGAATGAACAGTCATTCCCAAACCAATAGTTCAAAATACCCACCAACTTTCTTCAACATATTACATTTTTATCAATTTCATGTTATTCAAATTAAATAAATAATTAAAAATTTACCAATTTTTATGGATGAATAATATTTTTATTTTTTGCAAATAGCTTTACTTGTCCATAAAAGGTCGTAAATTTTTAATTATTTGTTTGATTAGATTACATAATGGACGTTAATAATAGTAGAATTCATTTTTTTTCAACTTGAAAATGTGCCGCTACTGCTGACATTTCTTTTTGTCCAAATTTAATGTGCTGAAAATTTTTCTTCTTTCTAATTTCTAAATTTTAAAACTAAAATTCACAAACCTGTCATGAAAATGAGACCCATTGTTAGCAGCGTAGGTGCTCACAACTATAATTTAGCAAATGGTTGGCAGTAAAATATTTGAGTCACCCAAAATTTGAAACATTTTAGTTGAGAAACTGGGAGATAAGGAACTTGATGAAGACAATGTTATGATTTCTTTTGATGTGGTTTCTCTATTTACCAACATACCTAATGACAAATTATTGGAAATTTTGAAAAGGTGGTTACTGTTCTCGAACATGGAAATTAACCAAATTAATGAATTTTTGGAGCTAACAAAATTGTGTGTCAATCAAACTTTTTTCAGATTTGATGGAAAATTTTATCTTCAAACATTTGGATTAGCACTTTCCCCGTTTTGGCAAATTTATTTATGAGTAATTTTGAAACTCATATCACCAAGACGTTTCCATGGATGTTTAGAATTTCTTTCAGATATGTAGATGATATCTTCTGTGCCATAAAAAAAGATGTTGAAGATGCTCTCAAATTACTGAATATTCAAGATAGAACAATAAAATTAACTTTGGAAATTGAAATCAACAATTTTTTTGATTTAAAAATTTTTAATTGTGGCAAAATATTTGAATTTGGAATGTATAGAAAAGAGATCCACACTGATAATTACATAAAAGAATTTGGTTTTAATTTGGTGCATCACAAATATGCCATAATAAATACCCTTGTCCGCAGACTGGTAAATACTCCATTGAAAAATGAAGAATTCAATTTGGAATATGATTTAATCGTTCAAACTTCCAAATGTAATTTTTTTTTCTTTTCTTTTTATTCTATTATCCCTGTACTTTTATATTCCATTGATGATATCTTGTATTTGCCCCAACTTTGTTATGAATTCTAAATGTTCTTAAAAATCTTCTGTAGTTTGCACTAAATTTTCAAAATGTTCTGTTGGGAAAAGTCCTTTTCTAACGAGTTTTTCTTTTTTGTACTGAGCTCTTTCCTCTGCATACATTTCACAAATCCATATTATATGTTGCAGTGTTTCTTCTTCTTTCCCACATTAATATTGTTCTATTTATATTTTTCCTATGCACTTTAAATATTCTTTAAAGTTACCATGTCCTGTCCAAAATTCTATGAGGTATAGATTGATTTTATACCATGTAATGGATTTCCGAAAACTTGGGTAGAAAAAAGATTTTTAAAACTTTGAGAAACAAAAATGATTCAAAATGTGACCACTTTTAAAAAAGCCAAAAAGAAAAGAAAAAAGAAACAGTTTACTGTAAATTTACTTATCACTTTGGCACCACAAAATAAATTTGCATTAAGTCCCTAATTAAAGCTAATTATAAGGATAAGTACCTCCTTTGTAACGAAATGTAACGAACATTTTTGACACATTAAATTTGGACAAATTAAAAAGTAAGCAGTAGTGGCAAATTTTTGGGACAAAAAACATGAAATTTATGATTGTTGGTTTGGGAATGTGTTTTCAGCTATTCAAGAACAGGTTGTTAAATTTCAAAGTTCTGTTTGAACATAATTTGATTTCACACATCTGCTCACCATCAGAGGACAGTTTGATCAGCAGTCAGTAGAAGCTGAGGATGGAAGCAACATCTTCCGAATCTAGTTCATGTTTGAAAAAGTAAGTGGAGTGTGTGTCCAACACTTTATTACAATAATTTATTGTAATATATATTTATTATAATAATTTATTGAACCCCAGTATTGACGAAGTTCTCATGGAACAGGACAAAATAAACTAAAATAAAATAAAGGAATAAAAATAATTGATTGTAGTAACTCCACAGCAAATTCCTAAGTAAGGTACGTCATTTGATTTTGTCCTTTTTTTCTTCTAATTTCTCTCTGTTCCCTGAGGTGGTTTGTAAGTTGTTGTGAATAATGAAACCATTATTCATTTCTTATTTTTCTTTTCTTGTGTGATCCAATCGATTTCTTTAATGAGCTGTGTATCTGTATAATGTACACTTTCTTGGTGGGCTCATTCTCCAAAAGGTACTTAATCCTATTTCTCTGATACTAGCCATGCTACCTCCATTGATAGTTATAATTTGTGAATTGTTTGTTGCAATTTTGTTTTGCTTCTGAACAATTGTTTTTTTTTTCTAGGTACCTTAAAGAAGTTAAGGTGTCCCATCAGTCACCTGACAAACGTGATCCCGAGTTTGTTTTCTATGATGGCACCAAAGCTTCTGTTAATGTGTATAGGTAATCCTTTGTTTGTTATGTTGTGCTTTCAGAAGTTAGGTTTAGTTTTGCCTCACATTATTTCTTTTCAGGGTGAAACCTGCTGTATTTGATCTCTTCCTTACCATTGGAATCGTATTGTACTTGGGAATAGTCTACTTTATTATCCAAGTGAGTTATTAATTATTCAGAAATTGTTTTCTTTCTTTTCTCTAAATGTATGTTTGAATTATTCATGTTTTCCCTTTGAACGTTATTAACTCTAACAAAATATATTTTCTCCATTCTTTCCAGAAGTTTCCAAACATTTACAGTGTGGTTTCAGGATTAATTAAAGTGCCAAAAAAATAAATTCTTGAAAGCAAATGTCTGTTGTTGATGTGTGCAGTTTTATTCTGGATGTATGTTATTAATGACTATGAATTGGTACAAGTTCGACTGCAAAGGATTAAAACAAAATGGCAGTGATCAATTGTATTTTTATGCTGTTGATGCTGGATGGAAAATATTAGGAAGTAACTTGTATTGTTTTGTAGTTAAATCAATGTTTTGTTGGCATGTTAAACATCATTTTGGATAATAAGCTTTGTTCTCAAACACGATTTATGATCAAATTTATAGAAAATAAATCTTTGTAATTCTGTAATCCACTAGTGATAAGAAATTAAAGAAATTCCCTTATTTTGGAGTTTAATATATTACATGCATTGTTTTATGATATATTTAATTAACTAATGTTATGAAATTAAATTATTAATGTACCAATATATTCGAAGTATTTAAGTTTGTTTGTGTGGTCTGTTGACAATTGTTCCCACTTACATAATAATTGAATGAATGATCAAATCTCATGTTAGTTTTTTAATAACATGAAAATTTGGTGTAAAAAAAGAATAAATCATAAGTTGTTGGTTAAAAATATATTTTCATGATGGTATTGCTTTTCTTAAGTTACATTCAAAACTAAAAAAAAGTCTTTCTTACTTGATCTACAGTATTCTTCTTCTGTTCTTACTAAATATATTAATGACAACTTCAATATGTTAAACATCATTTTGGATTCAGATGCAGACTTCTATGTCAGCAATTGCTGCATAGTATGGTTTGCCATGACATTAAAAATTATGAATTTATCTAATTGCTGAGGTTTTAGAAAATTTTATTTCCTTCTTGAGGACTTGTACATCTACGATTTTTCAATACAAATTCATACTATTAGCCTATGCATCGATGATGCAGCACCTTTCACCTTGACAACATGAACCAAGTGTTGTGAAGGAGAAAAGTGCTGTATCACATTACCTTGTTTTATAATAGTATGTATTACAAAAGTATACATGTATTATTTTAGTATAATTCCATTAATTTATAATTTTTATACTGACCTTACCACAACACCTCTTGCAATTTATTTAATCAATAATTACTCATCCGATTGTAATCTATTGATGCTACAAATTGTACTTCAAATTTGTATAAAATAAACTGCTCTTGATAACTTTCTTTCATATGTAAATGTGTGGTGAAAATGAGTCAACTTCAATGAAACTGCAATCTTCAAAGTGTTACATGTTTATTTTAATTTAACATTGTTTGATTTCTTATTAACATTAATAGTTACAGAAAAAAATAAGTTAATTTTGATGTCTGAAATGTGTGAGTACATAATGTTTGAGTATTTGTTTGAGATTTAAGAGGTAAGGTGGGGTAATATTTTGTGTTCAATAAAAAATATCAAATGGTTATGAGTGATTGTATTTACAGTGAAATGTGCAAATATTTTGTTACCCCAAATACAATTTTTTTATTTCCAAGTAAATGGAGTACTTTCTATGTTAAATAAATTTTTGCATTTGTGAGTACTGTGGAGTGTAGTATAAACACAGAAATATAAAACATTTGCAATATTCTTTTGATTTACTTCTAAGACATATTTCAGAGGATTTATGCCTTTATCAGCAGTTATAACGAAATGCTTGGCAAGAATAACTCGTTGTCTTTTAAGTGAACTATTTATTCTGGTACATTTTCTCTGAAGTATCAAAATTGAGATAGTTTTTAATATACATACCTTCTAAAATGGTTTATTGTTATATAATATTATTATATACTTTATATGAAGCTGTAAACTAGTTGGCCTAGTGAGAAACTTGATGCAGCATAGTGACACTTAATGCTGGTGCCATAAATGAGAAAATTTTGGGAAATCGGTGTTCTTTGAGGTTGTACCTGAGCAATGTGCCAATTGGGCTCTTAATGTTTGCTGCGAGTGTACAGATCCTTAACCCATCAATGCATGGAGACATGTAACACCCATTCAGGACTTATATTTCAAGTTTGGAAGGTGTAAAATGGCAATATTGTAATACGTAGATTGTTATTTATTTTTTTACGCAAATGAGTCATTTTTATAATCATATGTAACCCAGGAGAGGTATAGAAAATTTCCTTTACATGGAACTACTGAGTTAAAGGAATACATATTTCTTCTTTACTACTGGAGTTAAAAGCACATTAATGAAAAGGAAGAGAAACAAATGTACTAAAACCAAGAAATACTTTTAGTGTGGAATAAAAATACTATTGGAATGTTCAAAAAATAAATGACACAATCATAAATAAAGCAATACAATCCATACCTTAAGTAAGTTAAAATAGTGGAGTAATTTAAGAAGTTTAAAAAGAATGAGACAATAAAAATATGACAATACTGAAGTATAGCAATAGAAATTCTAAGAGGAGGACAAGAATGTAATGTTTTTTTTAAGTAATATTAAACAAAATTATGCATCTTATTTCAATCAAAATGAATTAAAAAATGAAAAAAATCTGACAATTAAAAATTGATGTGTATATCAAAGACATGAAAATTGAGTGTAACTTATTTACTGCACAAGGAGAGAACAGATTACCATAGTTCAATTATATTCAAATACAAATTAAGTTTAGATATCGCTCATTAAAAATGATCTCTACTATTACTGGGACACATAAGTGCAATATAATCCTTTAATTTTTTATTTATTAGATCTTGGTTGCAGTTTGGGAATTTTACAGATTTTGGCAAGTTGTTGAATTCAGAAATGGCGTTGTACCAAGAACTCTTTTTCCCAACTTCCAAATTGGCATCCAAATGACTGCTCTGTACAAAACCTAGTGAATTTTTGTGACCTTTCATAATTTCTTCTTATATCGTTGTAATAAATATGTATGCAAATGAAGTTATAGATCTGCCTTAAATAAAGTACATTGAAACTTCCCTTTATGGACACTTTGCAGTAGTGGACTATATAGTGGATATTGTTTCAATCCCCTTCCCACTCCTATTGAATTAAAATTACAAGAAACATCCAAAAACCAGATTCTCTCATTAACTTACTTGGACAGGCAATTTTTATTCAAGTGTACATCAGAATGATAAGAGTATTATTCCTAGTAATGGTCAACCCCCCACAACATTCTACCTCATGTTTTGTATCACATTCCACTATTGTTCAGACTACATTCTGTTCCCTGCCTTGCTACCTTTTAAATTTCTGATTCCACTGATGATGCTCTTTCCTGTTCAGATATTGATGCTGAGGAAACAAAATTTTCAGTCCTATTTTGAGGACATGCAGGAGATGACTTGACTTCAAGTATGACTTCAAAACCAATGATTAAGATTACTAGCAGCAACAAACTACAAATTAGAACCTGAGGAAACTGATGTCGAAGATATACCAATAAAGATACAACTTAACTAATCAATCTGTGTAGAGCTAAAACTACTCTATCATGTTAGTCATATTTTCCGTCTGCTTATATAATTAATATCAAATTAAACGATCCTATGTTTTTATGAGCAGACGGAAAACACAAATAAATAAAATAACATACAATGTTTCAATCCTTTGTGTGGATCATCTTCAGGCAATGGGCTCACATTAGTTGTGGTACTTCATCATGTGTTTGAATATTTTGCATCAAGTACATAGATGTATCCAATTGTCTAGTAAATGTATTTGCTGTATTTTTGACAATGAATTAAAAAATACATTGCTGTCCATTATTTTAGCTTATGTCAATTTATGTACACTTCTTTGGCTTTTAAGTTCTAAAATGCAGACACTTCTCAGTAGTTGTATGATCTCATGAGTTTCCATTGTAGAGAAGTTTCACT
>NNCF01133966.1:0-98213 GCA_002313205.1 Laupala kohalensis | reverse complement strand
ATATATATCATTGTCATCTTGTGTAATGATCTTTGAGATACTATTTTTCTATTTCTTTCATGGCTTAACGTACTCTACCGGTATTAATAAAGGACTGACGAAAAATGTAAGTTCCGCTCGCTTCGAAGTTGGGAGCCGACATATGCATAGGATCCCCAAACGCTGACTGGTGAAAAAAGTAAAAGTTATTATATTTATATTTTTTTAATGATATGTAGGATAAAGTGATATTTCAGAGACAAGAAAAATGTTTTTTATATAGGTGCGTTGATGTGCACACACACACAAAATGAACGTCGTGTAGGGTAAGTAATTAACGAAAACGATAGGTCTCTAATTCCTGTAAAAAGCGTAATATTAGTTCGATTTGAAATTAGAAAAAAGAATTCATCGTAGAATAGCATGAACAATCTGAATGCAATTTTCAAAATCGCCTGCAAATACCGACAACTTGCAACAATTCATAACCGAAGAAATGAAATTCAAAAATAAATTTTACATTCAAATACATGAAAGTAAAAAGTTTAGCAGAGTTATGCTTTGTTATTAACATGGAGAGTAGATCATAGTATTACAAAAGTTACTGCCAACTTCCAGCTGGAACCCCGAAAGTTATGAATTAAATCTGTGAAACTTACACGTTATTGTGATGCAAGTTTGTGCTGCGATTCATTTGTTCTTAATCTGTATGCTCGGGCGAATAATAATATGGAGATGTTGACAATGTTTTTTACATTTATTGGAAGGCTCTCAACATATTTCAAAAGAAGATAATATATATTAATATTTGCCAAGGAAATTTTTAATGAAGTCGAGTTGTATATTCTCTTATAATGAGCATACTTGAAATTAAAGCATGTTTATATCAATTAACTATAACAGTTAATGGATAAATTGTTTAGATATAAATAATAGGGGTCAGCGTGGTTCTGTTCGATCCCCGGTGAGGGGGATTTTTCATCACACCTCAACATCCAGACTGACTCCCAGACCTACTCAGCCTGCTGTAAAATGAGTACCAGGGTTTATCCTGGGGTCAAACAGGTCGGAGCGAGATGCTTACCACGTCTCCTAGTGTCGAGATCAAGTAATTGCGGAGACCTTGGGCACCTTCGGGGTAGTTTGATATAAATAATATTAATTAAACAATCGGCAGTTCATTCGATTTTAGATGAAACATTTTATGCTTTGACGCGCTCAATATGTCAAGCAGTTTCGGTTGAGGAAAGCATGGCGATCATTGCCAAATACCGTGCAAAGTTGATCATTGGCGAATGGTGTGGCAAGGACAGTCAAAATATTCGTTGCTGGAAGATATTGGAAGGCTGGTTGATGTAAACGACAAGGACTTTCCAGCCCCGAGTGCAAGGTAAAGGAGCCACCTTCCTTGTCGATCTGGCTACACATTCATCGAAGAACGTCAATAGTGCGCATACATTATATCTTAATTCAATCAAGTCTGTATGTAAGCAAATATGTGGGGATATAATATATACTGCAATTAACTCGCTAAATCATATCTCATTGAACAGTTGTTCTAATACTTTTACTGTTTGTACATTTGTTTTATTTTAATTTCACCCCAGACTTTGCAAGTGTATATCATTTTTAGTAAAAATGCATGAATGTATTTGACAGATTTTGCAAGCTAACTATTAGTTGTATTTTATTCCGAATCTTACTTCATATGACTTGTGTATTTTTGTGGTGTGTTTCATCTTGTGTATTGTTATAAGATTTGGATTTTTGAATTAACTATTAACATATATCATATTTCATTTTGATTTATCTTCATTTTTGGCCCGAGTATCTATCTAATTTCAATTTATATTCCAATTTTATTGTATGTCTGATTTTATAATGTTGCTGACATTCATACTTTAAAGCATGGCAGTTTGTATTGTATTATTACTAATTTTGAATTTTTCCTAGTATGACATAATTTTCTATGATTAAGTAAATTTACATATTTTTTTTATTTCATGATTTGTTTTGCGTTACTTCTTGTAGATTCTCAATGCTTTTAGCCAATTAAGTTTTTGTTTGTATTTTTTGTAAACTAATTTTAGATTGCAGGTCCACGTACAGGTTCATTCTAACCTCCTGTGGAATATATATCAAGTTAAATTAACTAAATTAATGATTCGATAACCAAACAGGAGTAGCGTTGACGCGAGTATTTTCGGTGGGACAAACTAAGATTATGAAACGAATCATAAATTTAAAGGAGCAGAGAATCTCAAAGTACATTTACGAAAGAGTAGTCTTCGGTAGAATACAGACTGCGTAGGTCATAAAAGGACATTCACCCAAGAAACCGCAGCGGTTGCGTAGTTAAGATTAAAGTGTATAGATTCGGCCCAATAAGAATAAACAACGGTTGAACCGTCGGCGCGCGTTGCAGATGAGACGCATTTGAAGGTGTGGGTGATAAGATTAGATAGAGAAATGGACAAACACGCCTCGTCCGAGAGAAGCGCTGCTGCGGAGAAAAAATGATCGAATTAGATAATGAAGTTCCTTAAAGAGCAACGTCAGGAGGACATGCGTCCGTCGGGGACGCATAACTCTCCGTGGGAGATTTTTTTCCAAAATTTGGAGGGAAGGGAGGCGGAGTAATAACGACGAGAAGTGGGGACGAAGTAATAAAAGGAGCAGCAATGCAGTAAGAAGGGCTTTTTTACGTTAAGTTAGATTGACTTAGGAGGTTCACTCAGAGAGACTTTCTAGACATTTTCTCGGTCAGATACGCTTGATACTGAACCAGAAAGAACTTTGCTAGAAACATCACTAGAGACTTTACATGGAACTTCACTAAGAATTTCGCTTGAAACTTCATCCAGGTTCAGATATTTCATTCCATGTTCTTCGAGTTATTTCATGGAATATTTCCGACTTCGAAATATTCGAGTGCTTGTTCGGAGATTTTAAGACATTTTATATTTTTGGGGCATCATTTGGACTCGGGAATGATGGCTCAAGTTGGTGAACTTGGGTTCGAGAACGAGCACTGGAGACGTTGATTGGAACATGACGGCGTCGTTTTGCTGAGTCGACTATTCCGAAGTGAATGTGCGCTAGCGGAAGGAGACATACGAGAAGACGACGAGTCCGTGAGTCATCGGGGCCAGTGAACTCGCTCCATTCTGAAGCCGAGATCACCCATCTTTGTAACAAAGGTAATGAATAATTGCTGGTTGCATCCAGTAACCAAATATTGCAGTGAAGAAGACTAGCTTGTGCGTCTAGCATGAAAACATTACGGCCCAGCTCAGAACACTAAAACATTAACTTGAATTATAAGGGCCTATTGCAGAAGATGAGCTATTAAATGTATAATCATTTTGTAAATTCGACAAATGTTTGCCTTCAGCATTTTCAATTTGATGACAAGATCTAGTATGTTAGAATTCATTGTCAATATTTTTGATTTTATGTCTTTTTGGGGGGAATGTTTAAAAGGAAAGAAGGAAGAATGGTAGTTTTATATGTCGTGTATTACTAGTAAATAAACAATTTAGTTATTTTATTTTGAAATTGCGTTTTCCTTATGGAACTCTGAGTGTGTTTTTCACTTTTTTAAATAATACGAATCCCACACTCATTTCAATGAGAATCTTGAAGTCTCATGTGTATAATTTTTGAAATCCCTAATTACCCTGGAAATTCCTAAATAAATTGTCCCATTTTTCAGGTCAATTTGGCGCCCAACATACAAGATTTTTGCAACTTTGGAACCCATGGTCGATTATCCTCAGTGTTTCAGTGTTAAAATTCTTCTATCGTAATTAGGTACTTCAAGACGGGGTCTTTGATAAATTTATTAATTACCACTAATTGTAAATTACCTCCATCACAAAATATATGTGTGTGTAAACTGTATATTATACCTGTAAATAAATAAATAATACGAGTAATAACTATACAATTATTACAGTTATGTCGTGAAGACACCTAGCATCTACAAGAATGAGGTAGCCTGGCCAGAGGACGTAGGTTAGTGGGTAATGACGTAAGAGTAAAACCGTATATAATCGAGGGGCGGATTGGATCCGGGGCAGGAGGAATCAGTTACTGCGTGGGAGTTGCCTGTGTGTGACACCCCAGTGACCTGCTCCTCTGCCCAACGACCGTCCAGAGACCGGAAGCTGAGTGGACCAGCGTCCGTTCCGCACTCATAGCACTCCAAGTCAGATTACGTCATGATTTCCACCTGCTTCTCTCTGGTCGTCGCCTTCTGCAACCTAGACACGATGTAAGTTTAATTAAATGTCTCAATCTAACTCTGACTATCACAGAATCGTATCACTCCTTNTGGTGGTTCGACTCGGCCAACCAATTACGAACCACAACGGAAGGACCGCGACAAGTGGTGTCAGGTATGGAGTGTAGATCCTAAGAGTTCCTCTCGATATGACGCGACAAGTGGTGTCAGGTGTGGAGTGTAGGTCCTTAGAGTTCTTTTCGATATGACACGCGACAAGTGGTGTCAGTGGGGTGTAGTTCCACAGACCTCTCGATACGACCACGATAAGTTATGTTAGTAATTTCACGGAGTTTCCTCAAATTAAGCATGAGGTTAGGAGCATAGGGTTCAAATAAATTATAAGCAAAGTTAAATAATAAGCAATTTTTTTTCTGTTCTTCACCTCTTTGTGAGCGCTTCATAATTTTACCATTTCTTAAATTGCAAAATGTTTAAACAAAGGGGAAGGGGAGTTTTGGGTAGACCAAACATTACGGATACAAAAATTGGAAATATGGACATACGTAAGCAACGGGGACATATGTAAGCAACGTGAATATGAGCAATTTAAATGAACATTCTGCGGGATGAGTTACGGAGAACTAAAGAAATTACAGCAAGAAATTAGGGAGGCAGTATATTAAAACAGTATTCATGAAAGTTTTTCTTCTAAGCGCATAACGAAATTTTGTTTCTCAATTATGGTGGGTAAAAATAATGTAGAGGTCAAGTTGTAGTCGCAGATTCTGATGTGTTCAGCGTTCCACTTAAATTCCCTACTGCAGCATAATTCGTGGTCAATGTTATAAGATAGCTATCTCGGACAAACAGTACACTATTAGTATCTTTTTGTAATCTAGCACTAGTAAATCCTCAAATATAGGAGTAATAATTACTCCATGTAAACCTTTGTCCTGACCAGTTCTAGTGATCCTCAGAGTTTTTGTGTTCATTTATATGCATTTATATTTTGTCAAAGCAGCCATGGGTGTATTGTTTATTTGCTGATTACCTGTGTTCTTCATGATTACAAAACCATTACATTTCGTTCTTTCTCCACTTGGTTAGAAGTCGTGTTGGTTCGGGTAACCTTCTAGGTAAATGTTATTTTGTATATAAATTAAGTCGTCATAAATAATCAGAATGAATCTTCCGTTGTTGTGGGAAACAGGTCGAATACAATAGTAGACTTTGGATATTCAGTTAATGTACTAGAAAGTACGGACGCAGATACACCTGGTTCCACAGAGACGAAGCCAGTAGGATAATCTATACCATCACCAGTCATGGGATTTGGAAGCAATGTCATGTTAATTCCGTGTTTTTCGGGGAGGACGAATTGTCCATAGAAACATTTTTTGGATAGAGTACGCATCATCAGTCATTTTAATGCGTGGAACAAAAAGCAAACTTTCGCAGCGGCACGATTACGTTTGGGGAGGGGACAGCAGCGAACTTCTTGGAATGTCACCCGCATTTGTGGGATAATTACGAAGACTTCTGCTCAGGATTGAAAACTCGTTTTTTGCAGTAAACATCGCGAATTTCGGTGGAAAAATATTTTCGGATTGTGTACAAAGACCACGAGAATCAGTAACGTAATTTTCGACGCGTATAAGGGGGGTATGTAGAAAATTATTGTTGACATACAATGCTCTCTGTAAGGAGACAACGGAGGAAATTTTTGTAGGAAAGACAGTTTTTAGCAGGTTTGAAGCCGGAATTAGGTCGCTTTGTGACAGTACGGGACCCAAAAAATATTATACAGACAGAACGATGGGATAGTGGGGCTAGATGTTTTCCAAATTTAACAGTTTTATCTGTCCTGGCAGTAAAACTATTATGCTATCAGAGGGCCATAGTGTGTTTACAATCCGCTACCCCTCAGGACACTCTGAATTTACTAAACTCAAAGGAAAATAGGGACATAGGGGATGGGTTAGACATTCCAAAGAATATGATAAGTAATCCAGTAGACTTATTAGGAGACATAGATCAAGGGATTGCAGAAATTTTACAGCCGTCACTGACCCACTTTTATAGTAGGTCAGATATGTTACTTGAGGACGAACCGAAAAATAGTTGGGATGTGTTTGATACATTGAGTGACACAAAAATATTAGTAGTATCTTTAATGCCGCAGAGTACAAGTTATTCATTTTACGATAAGGAAGTAGGATAGAATTGGTTGAATGTCTAAAAGTTAAGAAAGGAATGTGTGGGGCTGAAGACTGTTTTACTAGTGTGTATGTGATAAAGTATGAATGAATCTGAATATTCTGGTAGTTATGAACAGAAGAAGTGTTGCTGAATGCTAACACGGCTTATAACCTTCAACTTACAAATGAAAACGATGAGAGATATGGTAGACAATACTAAATAATGGGAAATGCAATATGATTGGAAGGGGGAGGTATTGAAGAGCAGTTTTTCTAAGACAATGGAGGAGGATAAGTAAATGAAAGAACTATATGGAGAATATATAGAACCTATAACTGGAAAGGAACTTATGAGGGTAGTACACCGAATGCGAAATAAAAAGATATGAAGGGATCACCCATGAAATGGCAAAAAGAACATTTGTTGAGATGTACAATGTGCCCAAACATTCATATTTTCCTAAATGTTGGAAAATAAGTATTTCAGAATGGGAAACATAGGGCACTTAGCAATACAAACTCATACTGTCCAATCTCGCTCATACCGACATGGAAAAATACTGGACAAGATTGTAACGGAGAGAATGATGCTATACTTGAACACATACGGCACAATGAATGGACGTCAGATCGGATTCAACATGGGATAGAGCACGAAAGATGTCATAGGCCACTTAGTGGTGAGAATAAGGGAACGAATGAGCAAGTATAGAGCTTGCATATTTTTAGACGTCAAAGGGGTGTTTGACAATGCTCAATGGCGAATTATCTTGGATTCTAAAGCGGAAAGGGTTACAGAACTATTTGCTGAATGTGATAAAGGCGTATTTTACAGCGAGAACAGAAGTATTAGAAATATGAGGAGAAAAGTTATTGAGGGAGATGACAGTGGGCTGTCCACAAGGTTCGGTGAGTGGACCAATGCACTGGAATGTCGTGATGGGTAATATCCTAAGGAAATTGGAAGAGGGATTGGAATGCCTAGCTTATGCGGATGACCTAGTCCTAGTGGTATACGGAAATTCACGAAGAGATCTCGAGAGGGAGGCACAAAGAGCTAAAGCACAAAGAGACTAATGTGATGGAGTATGTAACTGCCGAAAGAAAAGAGTAGAATGATATGGTTCGGAATTGTGTAAAAAGACAGATGAAATTTCACTTTGTCTAAAAGGGAAATAATACAGATTGTAAGAACGCATCGATATCTCGGAGTAGTTCTTGATGAAAGGTTAATGTTTGAAGAACTGAATTATGTACTGGGAAGAGTCATGTTGTTTAGCATGGTGCGCGTAGGACCCACACACTTCAATAAACAGCGAAGAGATATAAAGATGATTTATGTTGGTACATTACGTCAAAAGATTATGTATAGCAGTACGATCTGGGAACACTGGGTTGTGAACGTCCACTAATTACGAGGATTAGAACGGCAGTGTCTGCTATATATAGCAGGTGTACATAACAATATCATCCGATGCTATCAATATACTGTTGGGAGAAATGACAATTGATGTTTGTACAGAAAGTGAATTACAGGCATATTTTAAAGGGGACTGAGAATGGAATGAGGTGAATGGGGATATAATATTGACAAATGACAAGACATCACGGAGGAAGTTAACTAAAGAATTGATGAAGGGATGGCAGACACGATGTGGAGAAGTAAAAATGGACAGCTGGTTTACAATTACATTGACAAAGTGGACTTTGCAAGAAGACGAAAATGGTTTAAACCAGGAGGAGAATAACTGGAGATTTTTACGGCCATGGGGATTTTAAATCTTATTTGAAACGAATTGGAAAAGAGGATTTGTCTTTGTGGAAAAGGTTGTGAAACGCCGGATCACATTATGTGGAATTGTGACTATTACGCAAGAACGGGCATGGTATATAAAGAAATATGAAGACGTACTAAATACTGCAGACTGTCGGACAATAATAAATTCAGGAATAAAATACAATTTATTTTAGGAATATATTGAAAAATTAGGAGAAATACGATCAGCTTTCAGATGACAACTAAAGAGACGATCACCACCATTTCCAAGAGAAAGTCTCTTTCTTGACAACAACGCATCTGAACGAGACCGGCAAAGCTGCGATGTGTAGTCAATGATAGCAGTGACTGAATACCAGGTCCTCGTATTACATATGCTAAGAGACGAGAAGACCAAGAGGTCTAATAAAATGAAAAAAGTACCCAGGCTATACGGTTTATGGGATTTACATTTTAAATATTTAAGTTATGTATTCTCTGGTGTCAACAAATTTCAAAGAAAAATGTATAAAAACCAGCATTACAATGTTTTGTATTTTAGTTGAATTTTATAATAGAAGAAATGAATTTAGTATATTTTGTCTAATATGGAATATATTGTTTATAGTTTCTGTTATAATTATATAGCATTGGCAGTGATGATATATGCTAGTCCAATGATTAGCAGTGATAAAGGCGGTTAAAATAATTATACATATATACTCCTTACGGCTCGGGTCTTTAATCAATACTGTCGGAAACTGGATATACACAGTACTAACACAACTAGAACAAGAAAAGACAAAATACGGATGGCGATGATTACACATTGCCAACCTGAATCCAACACATTCCCTTAACCTTAACACCTAAATCACCCCATGACTTTAATACATCACAAATGATTCAGACTGGTTAACCCTGTAGTAAGTACTTCTGCAAGCATTTCTTTGGTAGATTTATGATACACGATTTTCACCTAATTTTTACATATCTTCCGAATGTAATGAAACTTTACATCAATATGTTTGGTTCTTGCAAAAATATCCCTGATATTCAGTCAACTTTAAGGTACTCATATTATCATTATACATCAACATAGCACCGGATCGTTCGCATAACTAAAGTAGAAATCCCCTTAGTAACGCTGCTTCGCCAATAGCATGAGTTATACTAAAATTCCCTGCTTCAGTACTAGACAATGCACTTATCTCTTGCTTCCTACTCTCCCTAATAATTGCTCGTGACAAAAAATAAAAACATCCCGTGACTGATTTTCTTAGTTCAAGATCATTACCAAATGAAGCATCACAATATCCAACAACATCTTTACACTTTCAGTAAACAATTCCTAAACTCATAGTTCCTTTTAAGTACTTAAAATCCTCGGTACAGAAACCAATGTTCTTTCTCGTGACAATTGTTGAACTCAGGTAATTTACAGCGTATACAATATCTGACCTAGTACACAATGATAAATACAATAAGCCTCCAACAGCCTGCTGATATGGCATATCAATGGATCAATCTTTGCTTTTAGTTAAGAAACCGCACTCTATGGGAGTCCTGATACCCACACAGTCCAGCATCCTAAACTTTGACAATTTCTCAAGATATTTGGTTTGGTCTAATTTAACACTATCTTTGGTTCTCGTCATTCTCATGTTTAAGCACTCAGACACCTGTCCTAAATCTTTGGTAGAAAAATTCTTTGACAAAACAGCATTCAATTTTTTAACGTGACACATCATTAAAAAATTAAAAAATAATCTATATACAATGTAACTATTACAAGTTTCTCTCCCTTATTCCACACATGAACACAAGGTTCGTATTTTGACTGATCAAATCAATTTCCGTCAGAATTACATGAACTTTCTCAAACCAACACTCACTAGCTTCTTTCAAACCGTAAACAATTCCTTAGTTTACACACTTTGCCTTCTACTATTGGGAAACCCACAGATTGAGCCTTATATATCTCATCGTTTAACTTACCATTTGGAAAGGCTGTGGAAATGTCTATGTGGTTGATTAGCAAATCAAGCATATCAGATTAAGACAAAAATAATCTCAGCGTACTATAACTAACAACAGTTGAGCCACGTTGATTTCGGTATCCAAAAAATCTATACCATATTTTTGGGATATCCCTACAGCCACAAGTCGATTTTGTATTTGATAATTTCCTCTTCACACTTACGCTTTATTTTGAAGACCCATTTGCTTCTCACAAAATTTTTATCTTTAGGCTACAAGATCCCATATATTATTATCCTCATATTATTCACCTTGCAAAGCATTTTCCTAATGCATAGCATCTCTACTTGCCAAAGATTTACTTGCTGTAGCAGGTTCTACGTCTTCATCACAAACTGCATTATCATATAATGAAGCAGCATAGAGTTCAAAATCTGGAAATTCCCTTCTCTTTCTTTCTTTCTCTCAATGGTTCCTTTTTTCTGATTCAGGGTTTTCTTTATTATCATAATGAATTTATCTTCCCCTTTAAATTCACCATGCTTCGAATCATGAACTCATCAGAGTTTTCTTCTATTGGTACAGTCCCTACATCATTTTCCTCGAGATCAAAAATTGAACAGTAAACAATAACACTTATATCCGGGACAGACTTTGAACCAGCAGTAAATTTGCTCTCATCAATTTGTTGATAATTTTGCATTGAAATTAAACATTACATGGGATTGAAATTTGCCACGAATTCCATAATGATTGAAATAAACTTAAGTTGGGAAACTTGATAAAGAAACCCGTATGGACTGACATTTAAGTGGAATTTAAGTTACTGAGCACTTCGCAGTGTAAACAATGTAATATTTTGAATCCATCGATTAAATCATTACATTTAAATAAATAGGATTCTATATACCCTACTCGAAAATAAGACTGTTTTAGATTGTCTTTTGTATTCCAAAATACATATTGTGGCAGAACGAGATTTCGCCNACGAATTCCATAATGATTGAAATAAACTTAAGTTGGGAAACTTGATAAAGAAACCCGTATGGACTGACATTTAAGTGGAATTTAAGTTACTGAGCACTTCGCAGTGTAAACAATGTAATATTTTGAATCCATCGATTAAATCATTACATTTAAATAAATAGGGTTCTATATACCCTACTCGAAAATAAGACTGTTTTAGATTGTCTTTTGTATTCCAAAATACATATCCACCTAGACATCAGCGGCGCTGTTCATCACAATTCACACAACTTCTGGAAATAGTAAGCCCAGTTATTGGGTTCGTTGTTCTCAAGTTGTGCTAATATGGCCGCCACTTTGTGAGCTCGTTAATTTCACAAGTTTTGCAAAAATCCACTTCGATCACAAAAAGAAAACACACTGTTGGCTATGACAAATAACGAGTTCTGGGCGCATAATCTGTTATAATTATACAGTAGTCGGAGTGATGAAATTTGCTAGTCCAGTGATTCGTTGTGATAAAGGCGGTTAAAATAATTACGCGCGTGCTTTTTACGGTACTTTTTTGTCTTTAATCAATACTGCCAGAAACAGGATACACACAGTAGTAACACATCAAGAACAAGAAAAGACAAAACACGGACAAAGATTACACATTGCCAACCTAAATCCAACAGTTTAAACCATCAGTATAGTAATAGTTTTGTTTTGAGCATGTCTAGAAAATTTCTTTTGAATTATCCAGATCTTCTCTTGAACTGAAATCTCTCTGAAGTACCCAGATTTCAGATTATTTCTCAGACATTTATCATATTGTTTGATTAACATTTCTTTGTTTATCCTTGTTATTTACAATTTGTCATGTTACTTAGGAAACCATTGTAAAAAATGGAAGCCTATTGTTAAGAAAGGTTTCTTGTAAAAAATTGGAAATATATAGAATCGATTGCCAATATGCTTATGTGATTTTATCAGACTAATATTTCTTGATAATACACATACGCTTTATGAAATGGATAATATTCAGGAATACATATATTTGATGTTTGCAATTTGTAGAACCTCTGACACTGGTCTAATTCCGTGTTTTACGTTGAAATTCCATTCTTTTTTTCCTAAGCTCTAAGATAGGACGATGTCCCTTCTTTTCAATGAAGATTTTCCAGTCTTGTAGATATTTTTGTGGGGCTTTAGGGCTCGTCAACGGCAACAGTCTTGTAGATACGGGAACTATGAGCAAGAATGTTATTTCAGTTAAGATTGTTAATACAATACCCAAAGTTTCTAATTTACAGAAAATGAAATTTTTATTTGTTCTCATAATTTGTAATGTTTAATCAAAAAGTAACCCTTTTCTAAATTAAAACTATACTGACTGTAATTAGTGATCTGAATGAGAGTCACTTTCTATGTAATTTTGGGGAAAGCTAAAGTATTGTTAATTAACAAATTTACTGATAATTATAAAAAGTAATTAAAAATTAGAACTTGAATATTTTCTTTATTACTGACTACACTATCGTGGTAAAATCTCTACTTACTTTCACAAAATTAAATTTATTTTCTTATCTTAAGTTCTTCATATTATGAAATTAAATTATGAACTTTATGAATTTGTTTGCCTATATCAGTACTTGATTTTGACGGAAATTTGAAAAATTGTCACCAAAACATTCTGAATATATCTTTAAATATGTTAATTGTCTCGATAATGCTGGCTCACATCAGCCATCTACTTTCTTAAATAGCAACCGGTTGATAGTGGTCAGTCTATTCATGTAAAGAAATTTGATATTGCATATACTGCAAAAAATGACACATTCTGTGAAGATATACCTGTAGATGTATTCCTATTATTTAATTTTATTTGTATCCAGCAATATATATTATTGGAAGATAGTACTGAGACTGGACCTTACAAGTGCCTCCTTTATTAATTAAAAAATGTAAACATATTTTTAATCATTTACAAAGAAATACGGATTTCGTTAGTAAATCTTTTGAATAAGTGGACAGTTACTTTCATAATTCCCCAATTTAAAAGTGGAGATGAGTCAGACATCAAAATTATGTACTAATCAAATGTGTAATGTATTTGCTAAACTTATTGATGAACATGTGTAAGACAAGTTACGATATTATTTGAGAAAATTCGTGTAAGAGTGTTAGTATTAAAGCATTCTGTAGTAAAGCATTAGGTCAAGCAAATTTAGTGATTGAATAGCACTCACTGAGGCTACCAAGGGGTTGACTTTGGTGCCAGAGTGGACACTCATATATTATATGCCGCACAGTTTGGAGGGCGATACCACAACCACGTCCGGGCTCCTGAAGCAACCCTCACACGTGGAGCATTGGCTACCATGTCCGATTCGAACTCTATTTAGACGGACCCGGGTTCTGCGAGGGAGATTAAATCCGTGGGTTGGTTTTTCAATATTTAGCAGAGGGTGGCATTCTGGGTCGACTTGCGCTTGCGATTGTGTGATCCATTCGATTCCGTTATTAAAGTTCGGATCTATTGTTTGTTTTGCTGTTTTAACTGCAGTGTTCCTTGATTTGAGTGTGTTAAAAATTATCATATCCTGCTGGATAGGAAGTTCTGGGTTTTCTTGTATCTTGTTATATTCATTAAGTAAGATCTTTTTTCTACGAATTTCAGGGGGTGCTATAAGGGCTAACACCGGCAGCCATTCGGTGGGTGTGGATTTTATGCAACCTGAAATCGCTCTCATGCTCTGATTCAGGACACTATCAACTTCACGGACATGGTAGTTGTTGAGCCACGTTGATGAGTAGTATTCCCTAGTTGAGAAAACCATGCTGAAAGCTGAGATGCGTGAAGTAATAGGATCCGCCCCTTTGGATGAGCCCGCCCATTTGTGCAGTATGTTATTGTGTGGTCCAAAGTCACGCCGCGATACTTTGGATGGGGATTCGCGGTAGGGCTATGTCATCACACTTTATACTTTTGTGTGATCTGAGCCACTGAGGTGAAAGAGAGAAGATTCGGTTTTCGTAGTACTGAGAGAGAGCCGCCATTGCCTTAAGTATTCCGTGAGAGTGTTAAGGTCAGTGGATAGTGTATCTTCAATGCAAGTTGTGTCATTTTGTTGGACTGCGAGGCCAGTTCATCCACGTACCCAAACTTGCAACTATATGTGCTCGGGATGCCAGAGATGTAGAGATTAAAAAGGGGTGGTGCCTTGGGGGAGACCATTATTCAGTAGTCTTGGTTCGCTCAGATTATTATCCATAATTATTTGGAACAATCTACCTAATATATTATTTACAAGCGTTGTTATACTCTTGCTCTTAGTGACCATCAAAAATTTATACAACAATTCCTCTCTCCAAACCGTATCTTATGCCGCAGTGCGGTCTATAAATACCACCCGTTTTCTTCTATTCCGTTTCCTCTGTCAGTATGCGTGGTTAATGCCAACACTTGATAGTCGCAGATGCGATTTGACCGGAAACCAGCTTGCTCTATTGGTAAGGTATTGCGGACCAATGGACAGATTCTATTATAAATTAGGCGTTCCAATAGTTTATAGGTAATACTTAGAAATGCAATTGGTCGGTAGCTCTCCGGGAGGTCAGCAAGCTTCTTTGGTTTCAGAATGGTGATGATTTTTCTTCTTTCAAACTCCTTAAGGATTCTTTGGAAATGAAGGATTTCGTAGAAAGATATAGTTCGCCAGTGCATTGTGCGCTTACCACATTGTGTTAGGAACTCATGGTGAATATTGTCAAAACCAGGTGTCTTCCCGTTTTCATAGATTTAATAGCAGTTTCTATTCCAGTAACGGTGAATTTATCTGATAGACTTTCTACAGATGTGAGATTGCATTTCAAATTCGTCATTTCTCTTTAAACCCTAGTGCAGTGTGGTTTGTCCTTCACGGCTCTGGACATGTCAACAATACAGTTGGCGATTTGGTCACCCTTGATGTTAGGAGGCTTCCTGTGGGTATGTGAGTCGGCGCCAAGTTTCTTAAGTGGGTTCCAAGCTTTCTTGCTAGTGTGTTTAAAATTTAAGTTCCTGGTAGTTTCATTCCATTTCTCTTTTCGAGCATCATCGATATTTTGTAGAAAAGTATCAGCAATATCTGATTTAGCATTCATGTAATCTGAGTACAGAAGTACGTTATCTTTGCTCCAGCGCGGTATATATTATTTTCTTACTCATCTTCCTATGTTTCTTGGCTGTTGTTATGACTATTTTTACAAATTTGTGATAGTTCTCTGCTTTTGGTGCGATGAATCAAATGTTTGAATCGTGATCATAAGTATATTTTGAACAGTTAGCTTTAGCAAAGTTTCATCTTGGATACTGGGAGCTCCTTACTCTCGGGATTCGTGTTCCCACTTTCAGGAATACGGATCGATGTTGGTTGTGTGGTAAGTTCTTTGTGAGAACGGTGTGGGCGTCAGGTTCTGGCTGGTTCTGTTGATCAGCAGACACAAAACACACGTCTGGGTTCGTCCCAGACTTCCACCTTGCTGATCGGAATGTGTATTGTTGTTTAGCACTAAATATAAGGTGCGTATTCACAGCCTTTAGACCACTGCACCAGCTTCTGCCCATTATCACTTTTTCTGTTCTTACATTGGATATGATGGCTATAGAAGTCCCCTGCATACAACTTTGGTTTAGTTCCAGATGATAGTGGCGGGTATGGCGAAGGAATGATGGTTGGTTTACACACATTTTCTATTAACCCAGCTGTTAATATGGTATCAATAAGAATATTATTAGCCAGAGAGGATGAGATAAATTGCACATTTTCTAAATGTTTTCGTACGTATGTAGCTGTACCATATTGGGAATGATTCATTACTTTGGATTGAGTGGCATCCGTTACTTCATACCCATCTATTTTCCGTATTTTCTGGAGCTGTGATTCGTCTCTAGCGTGTGTTTGTTGTAGTTGGACTACATCCGTATCACGTTCCAAAAGCAATCTGGAGAATCATTCGCTTTTTGTCTGCTTATGCCTTCAATATTCAATTGGCATATTCTTAATGACATACCAAGGGTTTTTCTGTTGGTTTTTAAGAGAAGCCATTTAAAATGTTTAGTATTCATTGTGTATGTACCCAGGAGGTCAAAAAGACGGTCTAGACTTCAGCGTTACCGAGGGGACACCATGTGGAGGCGGATTACCTATGTCCTAGTTACAGCATGTTTCTCTTTCTGATTCAACTAACCCTTGTCCATTCAAGGGACACGATTGAGAATATAGAACTCAGTTCAACTGTTGAATCAATATACACAGATTTCTATGCAGTGTTTGATTTTGTCAACACTGATCTTTGAGTTAGAAAGCTCAATGTTAATGGTGCACACGAGGGCAATAAACTTATTTACTCTCCGAAAACAAGCAAGGGATCATCCCATCAATTTCGACCAAGGGCCCAAAGGTAGTTATGGATTTAATATTTAAAAAAAAAAGATGTTTCATACTTGCTTTTATACTTTCATTATTTCCAAATTAAATCATAGCAATTAAATGTAGAAAAATTCGAGATAATTAGTAACCAAAGTAAATAATATACTTTATTGTCAAAAAATAGTTGCAAACTGTGTGTGGGAATATTAAGTATTAATGACATTCCTACCAATATACAGAGTGATTCAGAATTCATATTACACAGTTATAGGTGTTGTAGAGGGGACTCAGAACAGCAATATTTGGTAATAAAACCATGTCCGGAAATGCGCCGTTTGGATGATAAACGACTATGAAATAACGTCAAATGATACGCTGCACGTGCATCAACCAACTCCTACCTGCGTGAATTACAACGTATACTCGAAGTGGCGACCACAATTTTCGTTGCACAAAGTGTACCTGCGAACTATGTTTACGTACACACGGTCCAAAAGTCCCGGTGTGTCCTGAATTATCTCCGCTGCAGCCATTGCACAGGCAAGGAGATCGTCCTGTGACTCCCCAGGGGTCTCGTAAACAATACTCTTCATGTAACCCCACAGGAAAACGTCCAGAGGTGTTAAATCCGGCGATTGTGGTGGTCAACGAATCGGTCCACCGCGACCTATCCACCTGTCCCCGAATGTTTGGTGAAGGTATTGACGGACGTCGCGTGAAAAGTGGGCTGGCGCGCCATCATGCTGGAACCACATCGTCCGACGGATATGCAACGGCACATCCTCCAAATGCTGCACCAGTACGTCTTGCAGGAAGGTCATGTAGCTGTCACCCGTTAGACGCCCCGTAGAATACACAGGCCAACCATATGACCATGGGTAATACCAGGCCACACATTCATACCGAAACGATGTTGAAATCGATGGGTGTGTGTGGCTTTAGGGATTTCCTCATCTTAAATGTGGCTGTTACGACGATTGAGCAGACCTTCGTTTGTGAAATGCGCTTCATCTGTGAAAAGAGTAGAGTAAAGTCTGGAACGTCGACAGAACGGTGTAGGAACCACGCACAGTAATCACGCGGCGCAAAAACAGCTGGATCCAATGCCTGCACACTCTGGATGTGGTATGGGTGAAGTTGCAGTCATGGAGAACTCGCCAGACGCTGCTCTGGGATACCTCCACGGCACCTGCGATGTTGCTGGTACTCGTAGACGAGTTCTGGTCGACCAGTTGGAGGACTTCGTCTTCCACGTCAACAGTGCGGCGCGTCCGATCACGACCACAATCGGCTCTATTAGCCTTGAAGGTGCCGGTTTCCCGAAGCCGTTGTTCCAATCTTGCAAAAATGGCATGTGATGGACGGGCACCACCCGGAAATCGTTGCATGCAGATAGATAAAAATCTGTTATGAATAAAAAGGAGTAAAACAGCATGCCTGAAAAAATAAGTTATTTAATCAAAATTATGAGTACTGTAGCAATGGTGTGATTATGTATAAGAATTAACATCACTTTACCCTCAATATAACAAGAACAATATAAAAATATAATATTCATTGGCAAATTGAAACTAATATTAACTTCTTTTATGCAAATGAATAACTTATTTTAACGTGTTGAAACAAAAATATCATTCCATTTGTTCATATATGAATTTTATTGAACACGACAAGAACGATAATTAAACGATTTTAAACGACGATATACCAAAGTTACATACAAGGAAATACAAGTTACAAATTAATCAAATGTACGCGAACCTATCTTAAACGCCACACCGGTTTCCAAAGTCCTCGTAGTTGCACACAACCGTTCGCTTCAGCAGACACGCAAAAGAGAAAGAGATTACGCGCTTAGTCACTCTCATCGTATACATCCCCTCTGCTAGGGCGCGTTTTCAATAAGATAGGGGTTAAGTAATGCCAATTGTTGAGTATTAAACATTACCACAAATTACTGACAGTTAAAGTTTTGATATCTTTAACATAATATAATACGAGCACTTGTGCATCACGAACCTTAATGATAAATATATCTTTTAGGTAGGTGAACAATAGTGCTGATAAAGTAGATTGCAACAACTTATCTTGGAAACTAAAGACAGGACTATATTTTGAAAATAATTATTGGAAGAAAATAACAAACCAATCATTAGAATGATTTAAATGAATTAATCTCATCTAGTGTGAACTACCTACCGTACAACTAACGCAGGTCAAACGTCTGCCTGGAGATGGACAGGACCCGTTGTAGTGAAAGGAAACAGAAAACGGGTCCGTGTGGCCGGAGTTCGATGGAGTGGAAGGCGGACGCGTACCCTTCAGAATTGGAACGGGATCAAGTGTCCTAGATATTAGAGACCTGAGTTTATGAGAGAACCGTCAGGTCCAGAAAAGTAATGCGCAGTTTCTCATATTTCTGGAAAATACTGTTGTTTTTGATAGAGTTTTCAATCATCTGGAGTTGATCTCGTAATTGCGTCGTGTCTCCCTGTCCCACCAATAAGATGTGAGCATTGAGTAATAGCTGGTGCCGTGACTATGAGAATTCGTGCGCAGTAAATATAGCTGTTATGAGAAATTACGTTAGCTAAAGTTGTGGACATGGCAGACTGTTCTCTCTTGAATTAAGGTCTCTTCTAGAGATGGGTAAGTCCGAGGTTTTCGAGGAGTCGGATCCGACCAAGGCGGAGAGGACTGGAGTTGTTTGGTGAACGACTCAAATCGTCACATGTTCGGAGAATAAGGAGACATGTTCTCAAATCTACGACGGTCGGAGAATAAGGGTACGAATATGTTGGAGCGACGATCAGCGATACGAGCAACGAGAATAGTGAAGCGGAGAAGCGAGTGGCGCTACTCCGTACGACTCCTATATTGGAGTGACGATAGGAGTCGTCATCGACACGTCTACGCATGGGCGGATGCTCAAAACCTCTCACCCTGCGTTCAGCTGATGTTCAATATAACCTCACCAAATTTACTTGAAATAATTTCCATAATCTCATCATCTGATGTCGTTTTAATCCTTTTTGCGACACACCCACAATGCGACTCTTCGGTGGACGCAACTTTTTTGAATTACTCAAAATCCATCGCAGAACAATGTAATACAATCTTGAAGCCGCAACTTCAATGGCAACCCTAGTTTCGATAAGAGCGAAGAAAACGTACCAAAGGGGTTTTGTTGCTTTTATCGTAGGTCGCAGCGCTGATCGCTGGTGCCGACATAAGCACTCTCATTCGTCATCACGTGGAGATTATCGTCGCTTTACACTTCTCTTTGCTCGTATCGCTGATCGTCGCTCCAACATAATCGTACCGTAATATGAAAATTATATTGTCTATAACTTCTTGAAACCACTTACAAAATCACATGGAATTGAATTATTCTTAAAAAAGAAAATGAAATCACAACCCCTGTATTTTTATATAGAACAAAACTAAACTAAAAATATTTCTTAATATTAATTTACAAAACAAATAGCTTTACTACCTACTACAAGTTACTTCTAAACAAACTACACTAAATACCAGTAACTACCTTTTGATAGTTAGCACCAAATATTTCATCGGTAATACTAATATATTTAAAATATGAGGAGAATCCTTCCGTACATACAATCACGTTTTCAGGAATGCAATATGAAACATAATAATTTTATTCCATATTTTAACATAACCTATCATAACGTCTAATCCATCCAACCGCTTCTCACACGCGCTCTTTCCTTTCGAACAGTAGAAATAGATCCCGCTTCAGTTCCGAAGGATACGCCCGACTCATACTCGGAGTCATTTCTAGGGATACGGGTCCGGGGACCTATACTGATATGCACAGATTTTATTACCTTATATAATCTGTGACTCATACGGACCTGATCATCTCTTGTGTCGTCTCCCGGCTCTCCACCCCTTAGACGTCCATGGCTTAATCCCCATCGGTCCTCATAAAAGTTGTTGCCGGCCTGCAATTAAGACTATAATAGCAGTTGAACCAAGCCTTCTTTTCGACGATTACAGGTACATTAACTAAGTTCGCTTAACCAATGTGATATGCAACGATTCAGTTTTGATTTTTTTTGTAGGTGTGGAAAAATGTGGGGAATTGTGTTCTGTAAACGTAACTTAGAAGGTCATCAGACTTCATTACCATTACCTCTTTTTATTCCGTGTTATTATGTGTAAAATTATATGATTTCTGTGAGCACTTCGAAAACCGGTGCATACGTTTGTCAGATGCATCAGATGTATCAGATGTATTGGTTAGAAAACGCTATGGGCCATAACTTATTTATTGTCTGGGTTACTCTCTTAAAGAAGTGTATCTAAACACCACGTGAATAAATTAGCAAGGATGAATACAGGTATTATGCATTGTGAAAATGATCTCAAATAGATGTGCATTTATACATTTTAATGGATTTGTTCATTTGAAATCAAAGTTCTTGTGTTCTTAGAAGGGAATTTGTTTACTTTTCTTTACTGTGCAGGTTTCTATTTCTTTAGTCATTTCTTGTTTAATTACCCTGTGTTTTTCTGTGTTGATACTTTTGGCAGGTGTGTAGGATTTCTGATATTATTATTGTAAGCTATTGAAAATGGATCCAACAATAAAGTGGAAGTATTTCACGGGTGCCAACTCTTCATTATATGCACAGTTAATTCATTGCATTCGAATTCTGTTTTTGAGTGGTATTTATGGACACGGTACCTTGTAAATCATATAATGTCTAATGGAACATTGATAGCATGTACTCAGTTAATTTTAACATCGTGTAAGATATCTGAAAAGAAATAATTGCTATCTTTTAGTTTATGAATTGAGTGTTTTTCAAATGGAATTTGCTGAGTCTACAATTTGTGCTTTTGTGCTATTCCACCTAAATTTAAATGCATCTACTCTAACATATTTGTCAGAAAATATAGAGCAATATTATCTGGCATAATACAATAAGATACAATATAAAACAGCAATATATAAATCAGTACAATTTTTAGTGAAGATAATGCAGTTGACGACATACTTATTGGCTTCAGTTCATTTACAAGATAATTGTCTTAAAATTTAACTTCTTATTTATTATCTTGTTAGTTTATTACCCATTTGAAAAGCTTGCATTTACTCTATTTTAAGATCAACTTGAGAAGGATGAATTTTTTATACAAACTGTTTTAAAGGAGGAGTTGAAGTTTCTGCCAGTATATATAGAGGTCAAATCAAGAAATATTTTTTCCTTTCTATGCATATCTTCTACTGTTTCAAATTTATGTTTAATATTATAATTCCAACATTAGATTTTGGTTTTAGTTTTATTCTAATTTGTAAAATTTGTTATAACTAATATAAAATTCCTGTGTATTATATTTATTGATTATTTGTTTTTGTGCCAATTTTCATGCTTATATATGGAAGTTTGTACAATTTGTCTCCTTTTTGTGTGACCTCTAATCCTTTCTAAATTCTTATCTACTTATCAAAATATTCTATGACTGAAATTGTGAACAAATTCCTATTTTAAGTGTTGGAGAATATGAGAAGTTGATAAAAAGTATTATTTGTATAACTCGGGGATATTTTATCAGCTTCCTGACCTTTCTTGGCAATTTAGTTTAACTTATTTTCATGTGACGAATGTTTTGTTTTCCATTAGCAGCACTACTTGGGGAGAAGTTGGGCCTGCTCATAAATTTCATTCTATCAGTTGTGGACTTCTTCCAATTTGTTTTCTTCATTATTGTGAGGTCATCTGCCTCTTACTTAGTACGTCTTCCTTTAGAATTGCTTCCAGTAGATACCATGTTGTGGTAAATTAAGTGACTGAAATGTAGTTCATTCTATGTAGATGTCCTGTTCACAAATTTCTTGAGGATATAATTTGACTGATAATACTTTAAATGTTAATGAATTTACACTGCCAGCTCAAGTGATGATAGGTCTTGTAGGTGTGTGTAAAGCTCATGTGTGGTGCTTATACGGAAAGCTTGTGCTTGGTGTTTTTGTGTGATAATTATTTTGCAAGGTGTCTCCTTTACATAAAGTACTCTGGTGCCACTTCTTTTACATATGATTCCTTCAATTCTATTTTTTATTTACAATTGTGTTAGTATATACAAAGAAATTAATTTTTTCTATTTCTGTGTTATCTATATGCTATATTCACTGTATTGTGGATCATTTTTAGCTCTTGAAATGCTTTATTTTTTATGTATTTATTATTGTTTTCCTTTGGAAATACTTCTGTCTATTATGAAAATGTATGTATCTTGTTGGATACTATATAGTAGAATGTCTGCATGAGTTCTAAGTTTTCATTTGGCATCTCTCTTCTGCAACATTTTTTTTTCTTTTTAAAATTCAGTGTATTTGAAGAGGAGGGTTCGTACAAACACATTAATACCTTTGTCACTATGAAGGACATCTGTCAGCACATTGTTTACTTCCACTTTTACCAGAAAATTGGCTTTGAGTTAATTTTATTTATCCACTAATTTTAAATTCTCAATTGTGCTTAAGTCTTAATACTATTAAATGCTTAAACCCTAATATTTAATGTATATATGTGAGTTTATTTATATAATGAATGTAATCTTGTAACATGTTTTGCAAATTAGCTTAATTACATGTATCCTAATGATTAGACACCTGTTTAACCAAATTCCACAATAATGTTGTTCAGCTTCAGCTCTTATCATCTTAATTAGTCTATGTAATGTCTATTCTATAAAACATATCCTCACCAGTCTATGATAAAAGTGATTAGAAAATATTTGATGTAACCTTTAGTTATGTTATTCCTTCCTAATTGTCATTTATCTTATGGTTTCCTCTCTTTAATGTTTTAACAAAATTCTTGCAGAATTATTTCCTTAAACCAGATTAGATATTATTTGTTTACCCAGTGCTTCTGAATTTTATCCACTCTTATACTAGGAAGTTGTCACTTTTTTCATTCTCCAAATTGCATCATATCCATTTCATCCAGCAAGGGTGAATTTGTAACCACTTTGAAAAAATCAGAGTATAATCCAGATATTTTTTTCCTCTTTTGTTTTGGTATGAATAATTAACATTGTCTTAAAATTACTTTAAATGTCAATGAAGATTGTGTTCCTGGCCGTACCTGGCCATTTACTTGTCACCAAATTCCTCGTTTATTGATGATTTACCCCTTCAGAATTTTTTATTTTCCTTCTTTTTAAAAGTTGTTTCTTTGTTTTGTTTTTCAGTGCTTTCCTTTGTTTTATGTAAGCAACACATTTACTAATTTTTCCTGTTCTGATATTTTTCTTCATTTTCAGTGTTGTTTCTTCTTGAACATCATCCTGGAACGTTTTTCCTCCAACCTTCTTTTTAGGTTTCTTTTCTCTGGAGAATTTTGAAAACTCTTTGCATGTGCATCTATGAAATACAATGTATATCTGAATTCTTTTTGATGTATTGTTTACATTGTTAGTTGCTAAACATAACAAGGTTAGAAATAATAATAACAACAATAATAAAAATATTAATAACAATATTAAAAAATATTAATAACAATATTAAAAAATATTAATAACAATAATAAACATATTAATAACAATCATAATAAAAATATTAATAACAATCATAATAATAATGTAAAGAAGAAAAGCGATTAAACACAGTACAGCATTGTTTTAAATGAAAAATACCATAACAAATTTGAACATTTTGGTAGAGACAAAAATAAGTATATTTTGTATTTGTGTGTTCAGATTGAACTAGCAAACTGAATTATACTTGTTCTCGTCCTTTTGTTACATCCCTGATTAGAACATACACAGCTCCTCCTTGAACATTTCTGTTATTTGCTCGTGCCGCTCGTCTTAGTCGACTCGCACCAACACCACCTAGATAAAGAGTGGTGTTGCTTGCACCTTTCTCTGCGGAACGCACGGTTCGAGGAAAGACCTGGACGCCAGAGCCGAAACAATCGATGCAACTGATGCGGCGCTCCAGGGCCTAGAGGGTTGCGGGTTCCCTAACGAGCCAGGACAATATATTTATTTTCAGCTTTAAAAATTCTAAAATAACTAGTAATCAGCATTGCATTTTTTACCCGACGCACGTCTTCTGACCTTTCTAGTAACTTTTTTCTATTGTATTTGTAAATGGGAAATGTAGCGTGCTATTGAAGTTTATCTACATGGAGCGATAGGAGTTGGGTGGTAGGCCATTGTTAGTTAGGTGGGCCGGTTAGCTGGGTTTACCAACAACATGGTCCACGTGGAGGGGNGGTAGGCCATTGTTAGTTAGGTGGGCCGGTTAGCTGGGTTTACCAACAACATGGTCCACGTGGAGGGGTTAGAAGTAATAAGTAATAGTTAGTTAATACTAGGTGGAGCTGGATAGAGGAAGGAAGGTTTGCTTTTCAGTAGTCACAGCTATACGAAATGGGACATTAATGTGAAAAGCTACAAATTTTCTGGCCCCATCGGGAAGTGAACCCGGAATGACTTTGTGATGAGCGACAACACTGCCACCGGAGGGGTTACTGCTCACTTGGGACGCCGGTCAGTGCGGTACGAGACAACGATAGCGAAGGAGTGGGTAGCGTACCTACGATTGTTATACCGAGTTTTCACGACGACAATAAGCAAGTGAGTAGTTGACTTCCAATGACTGGAAGACTATCGTTGGAAGCCATGTTCACGGACAGCCTTTCCTTTAACGTTTTACGGGCTCAAATGACCTAGACGTTGGCGAGCTCTAAAACCCCATTAAAAGAATTATCGTTTGTCATAACAAGACACTCTACCTTTGTACTTCTTTCTATCGATTTAACACGCCTCTTAGCTGTCGTATCTGACGCTGTCACGACTTTCGCCCGTGCCTCGAGGCGGACGCTCATGTAAATCTAGGTGTTCTAGGTGTCTTTTTAGGGATGCCTTGTATTTGTCCGACTTGTCACATTATTAATCTAGTGACTTTATATGGCCTCTGTTGCAATCAATAGATTTTTAATCCCTGTCAAAAATATTCCTTCTTTTAAAAACTAGGTATTCACTCCTTTCTAGTCCGTTTATCTCACACTCACGGTATATGATCGCCACTTTCAGTTCCTTTTCCACACATACATTCTGCAGTATTCTCATTAAATACTCTTCAAAGTTGCCATGATTCGTTAAAAGTTGTATATCGTAATTATTTGGTTCCAAAAATTTTAACTTTTTTTAAAATCATACATAGGTTTTTCTTCCTTTTTCACTATCTGACCATCTTGTCTGCCACACTCTTAGCAGTTCATCTATTAATCTCCTCTTCTATTCTTTTTCGTATTTCAATTCTTCTCCATACAGATCCACTGGTATTATTCCATTTATTATATTTTTCGCCTCTCCACTAACTATTCTACACGTTCATGTTATTCGCAATAAGCATAAGCGTTGCAATCTTGCAAGCTTTTCCACCGTTCCTAATACCAGTCTATGTCCCCATACCCGTATCCCATTAAGAAGCATTAGCGTTATTGCTCACTTATACAGTTGCAGCATTTGCCTGCTGTATTCGGTAGTGTGTCAATCCTACTCGCAACAAATAGTAATACAAGCGTTTTGATTTTGATATAACCTCATTGCCTTTGATTTGTGTGGTGAAACTTGTAAATGCAGTTTATTACTACTACTTTCCAACGGTATTACTTTCCTGTTATTTCTCTCTATTTCTCGTAGACTCTCCCCTTGTATCTCCACTACCAAGTCGTCCGCATTCGCTTTGGCCTGTGTATTGTTCTGCCGCAAATTCACCAAAAGATTATTCATTATTACATTCCAAAGTATTGGCCCGCTCACTGAGCGTTGGGGGCATCCCTGCCACATATTACGTACAATGCGTGTATTACCTACTTTTAAATGCATACTAGGATCACTTAAAGATGACTGCAATAATTCTAAGAGATGACATGTAATATTTATTTTAAGCAATGCACGCAATTTCACATCTCATCGCGCCTTATCAAAAAACATAGTTATAACAAAAATTAAAATGTTATAAACATCATGTTACAACAAAAATTAACACAATGTAATTCTGTGACTATTTATTGAATGAAAAAAACATCTTCAGTCATTACAAAACTATGTACAGATAATCAACTGAAATGTTTTCTCCTCCTCTGGGTCGTAGACCAACGCCAGAATTATAAGTTCCTCTGATTTTCTTGGCTCACCGAGAACTGCAACAAGTTCGTGAGAGACGATCGGCACTCGCTGTGCGATGTCTTGACTCTTCATGTGTCCGTGTACTTGTTGGCAGAACCAGGGGGCAGGGGTCTGTACTGCAGCCTTTGTCGTTGCGACCGGCACGCTCCGTTGCCGATCGATGCTCTGCCCCAGTGCGGCTGCTGTGTCGCCCTTAAGTACCGGCGAGGCTCGCAGGCAGCGTGGAATCTCGCCTCGAAGCGGCAAGGTTGAACGCTGCTCCGCTGTGCCCCTGCGTGTGCTCTGCCGCTGACGTATTTAGAGGCGCGCTATTTGTAAGCGCGCACGTCCGAACATTAGAAGTTGTATATAGAGACACATTTATTGTATTAAATGGGCGAAAAATTTCAACCTCTTTAAGTGCCTGGTCTTCACCGCCAGTTAATAAAATTGACTTATTATCTGGTTGAACATTTTAAACCATTTTATAAAGACTCGGCCGCACCATAGTCGTAAAGAGAACTTCCGAATAATGATTTATAACGTTCACTGAAATAATTATTTCGTACGTACTTGGTGCTGACGTGTTGATATAACGCTATACACCACGAGTCATAAGTGTATATGCAGTTATTTTGGTGATAAAAATTTGTTAAATAGCAAACGAGTAGAAGATTCCGAACAATTGGAAGACATTTTGAGGGAAATCGGCCCTCAGGAGTGCGAAGGGGCTCACTCCTAACACCTTAAGAAACACTGGCAATTCTGAGAATAAAAAGGCATTCACGAGGCATACACTTGTCAAAGACAGATTTTGTTTCACGATAAAGCAGAGTTACTCCTGAACTAGAGGCCGGATCTTATATGTACCGTTGGATTGGTAATAAACAGCCGTTGGATTGATAATAAACAACTGTTAGATTGGTGATGAACATCTGTTGGATTGGTAATAAACAGCCGTTGGATTGGTGATGAACAGCTGTTGGATTGGCATAATAAACAGCTGCTGGACTGGTAATGAACGGCCCTTGGATTGGCGTAATGAACGGCCCTTGGATTGGCGTAATGAACGGCCCTTGGATTGGCGTAATACACAGTCGTTGGATTGGCATAATAAACATACCAAGAAAAGGACCGGTTAGCATTGTGCCAAAGATAGCAGGAAAACAGCGCATGACAAAATATATCGGGGGAATCCCTCTAGGAGCCACGTAAGTCATTTTAGGTAGGTAGGTGGGTGAGGGATAATTTCACACCAAACCTATTAGTTCAGAGACACCTGGAAGGGCCTTCCACGTAATCAAGTGTGCAATGCAAAAAACAATGGACAAGGACAAACGACGACGGGCCTCATATAAGAAAATGAGACACTACGGGTAACTAGTAGTAGCGACTACAGCTCTGCTAAGGATGACAAGGACACTTGTTACCACGCAAACGAGAAAGTACAGAAATACTGGACAGTGATAAACAGGAAGGGTAGTGTATTTTTGGACTAAAGATTTTTGAAGATGAGAAATTTAAGCATCTACCTGGTAAATATCAATAAGGAATACGGAATGGGGTAAGGAATTTTTGGCAAATTGCAGAAAAGACAAGGAAATATTGGGAAAACGACTTAAAGATTTGGACAGTATAACTCATGCCAAGCAACTACTACAGGAATTAGGTACAANTTATTGATGGGGGGGGGGGGCAACTAACGAAATTGGAAGTACGAGTCGTATCAGTAATGGACGAACGCTGGAACATAACTCTTGATAATTTAAATGGAGACAAGTAGGGAATGGCAGAAAAATAATGCAGCGGCTAGATACAGTAGGACTAACTGGTGACAATAAACGGATACAGATGCGACAATAATTTTATTTTGGCCCAGGGTCTTCTAGACCGCCTTGTCTTTAACTTGGCCATTAAAAGGCTCATTTCGTATCTTTTCTTTATCTTATTTTGTTCCTTCGTATCTCTTTGCTATTGGTTTCACCAATATTCCCGTTTTTGCCACAAGGAGGTGGATACTCATTTTCTATCCTGTGTAATCTCTTTTTAATTCATCTCTTATTATGTCTAATTTTGTTACGTAATCTCTAAAGAGCTGACATTTCTCGTTAGTGTCTATTCTTGAGTTCTTATTATGTGTTCCAGTAACTCATTGTCTCTTCATTTCTCTTACGTATTCTGATCGTTCCTCGCCGTACCAATTACCGTCCCACATATGATGTACACGGGTTTTTTCTTTTTCGCCACATATACAGTTTGATTCTTTCCTTATTCCTCTCTACTAGAAAGTTATTGAAATTTCCATGACCTGTTATGTTCTCAATATATGGATTAAGCTTGAACCATTTTCAATTCATGTAGGCAAATTTCTACATTTGGAATAAATTTGTTGGTTATTCGTCCTTTTGATGTTTTCCCATCGAATTTGCCATACCTGCATTACTTTGTTTTGCTATCATTCCTTTCCATTACTTTTTCTATTTCTTGCCCTGCTATTGTTATATTCCCTGTTTGTTCTATTTTCCTTCAGAATTGTGATTTAGCAATATATAAATCGAATGACATTATTCCAAAAGTAACGTCTAACGCTTCTCGTGATTATGTGCGATATGCACCTCCTATTGCTACAAGAAAATATAATTCAGGATTTGCAGGAGATGCGCAAGCAACTGACAAGCACTATGAAGGACGTTTCCAAACTAGTGGACGATTATGCCTGCCAAAAATCCTTTCACATGCAGAGTACACAAGAGAAATATATGATGGACGACGGTGGATAGGCGTTGACAGAAGAAAAAAGTTTATACTAGTTGGATAAAAGTGATGAAATTAATCTTGCACAAATAATCCATGAGTTAATCAGTAAAGAACCAACAATGGTTAATATGGACGAATGTAAATTAACACGAAGGCAAAACGTTTTGATACAGATGTTGGAAGGAGAAGTGAGTAAATAGGTGCGGGACACAATAAATGCTCACAAGCAATTACACTCAGAGGAGCCAAGGCTAATAAATCCAAAACGAATTACATAACGTGACCGAACAGAAAGAAGAGGTGTTCGGAGAACGCATTCGGCGACAGTATGGAGGTGGGGAATTAGGAGAACAAGAGATACGTGTGGTAAAAAAAGATCGGACAGAAGGTCTGACGCTTGAGGCATTGGGTATTATAGGTCAACGAAAATGGGTAATATTATTCTAGTGAATAATGGAACAAGGAAAAATATTCTTAGGGTTCAAGTCACATAGAGTAGAGGAATTCGTCGTGCCTTAGCGATGCTACATGTCATAGATTCGTCTCCTATCTAAGTACTGCAAGGAGAAGAAACATGTGGACACTGCAGTGTAGAGGGGTATGCTGTTAAGAAATGCAAGAAGTATCCTGGAAGCGCGCAAGTATAAATTGCAAGAGGAAAAACACCCCATAACCACAATGTCCCAAGGAGACAATGTGAGGGATACATACGAGTATGCGAGATAAGCAAGCAACATACCAATTATGGAGATTAACATGATGCAACAGAATCTCCTAGGTGACATTCGAGGTATGTTGGATATAACACGGTTTATAGAGAAAGACAAGATCGATATTTGTACTTTGCAAAAGCCATACTATGAAATGGTCGTTTAACATTCCTACGTATACGAATAAATCGTCATATGTAATCAGCAATTGGAGATAAGGAAGATGAAACAGAATACAAGCAAATATCTACAAGTGGTGAGAGTTGTAAAAGGAAACAAATATTGTGGCGGTTAATACTTATGTTCAGTATGGATGAAAAAGCACATGAATATTGAAGAAGGTACAAGAAATATTACAGACATCGAGGAGAAGAAATATACGTAATTGGAGATTGGAGCGGTAGATCCAAGCTTTGGGGAGACCATGTTACAAATAAGTGAGGAAGGGAGTGAGAACGGATTATTTTTGAAAACGATCTGAGTGTAGTAAATAAATGTGGACAAACAACATTTCAGTTATCAAATGATTGATCTATAAGTGATATTGTTATGCAAACTCGAACTACACGAACAAAGGCCACAATGTGGTAGATACTTACTGAGGTAGAAAGTTATAAAACAACGTACAGAATATAGTTGCAACAGGAACCGGTGACAAACATGGGACAAAAACGGAATTGCGGAAGAATTGACTGGGAAAGATAGAAAAGGTAGTAAACATAATGGAAGATATCACATGCAGAATAATACAGAGAATACGGATGACAGAATAGACAAATTACAAAATATATTGCACACAATACAACCTTACTGTAAGAAGACTAGTGGGATGTAGCAAAGCATGGTGGGATGAAGAGCTGCAGACTGCAAAGAGACTACGGGATAAATTGAGGAGAGATCAGTGTGAAACGCGAACAGAATTCTATCAAGGGGAAACAAATATAGAGCATACTTGAAAATATACAAAACGTTAAGACGAAAGAAGAGAAGATAGGGATAAAATTGCTTCAGACAGTGTAGCAACAAACATATGGGGACTACCGTACGTGATAGGGCGGAAAAAAGAACAAAAAATGCGGTAATGTGAAGAAGAACATGAATTTCACTAAGGGATGGTTGGACTCAGGACAACAGATGATAAAGGAGATTTTAAAGCGACAGGAAGCAGAAATAATGAAACAACAGCTACCTACTCCACTAGTGCTTCTACAATGTAAAAGAATTTATTGATTTTAATAAAAGTTAAATCCGCCTTGTGCGTTATCACGCTATTGCTGTAGTACTTTTAAAATAATTTATAACAATTTCAAAAACTATTTTCTTGCATGTCTGTGTTGTCTTATGATTCATATTAATTTAGTTTTGTGTGTTCTCAAACTTGGGGCGATTGTATACATTAATTCTGTAGCCCCATCCTGGCTCGGGTTTTTCACCTGCTTTTTTTCGAGTAGAGGCGGATTTTTTGTACAGGTTCTCTAGGATTTTGTCTACGGGCACATCTATTGAAACAATAAATCTTGAGCTTAGGGTTATTTCATTTTTTATGATCTATAAACACTATATTCAGAATAATATATAGGTCGATAATTCGTACTTGTGAAATAATTTTTTCATATCAAATTACAAACTTGTTGATATTCTATAAGTTTTATAACACGTTGCTAACTTTTAATGTTATCTAGGAGTTAGCTGAAATTTTCAATCCGACTCTTCCGTAGAGCCCTTGATCGGAATTGATGGGATGGTTCTTTGCTTGCTTCCGGAGAGTATATTCGTTTGTTGTCCTCCACGTGTTCATACGCAGTTTGTGCTGCTTTTTAAAAAACAAATATTGACTTGATGTCACAGAAATGATGAAGAAATAAGAAGACGAAATAATGAGTACAATAAAAAGAATGTCACATAAGAAAAGCCCGGGTTTCGGCTATAATAACGATATCGTAATAAACCTCAGAAATAAATATAAAGAACTGTTCACAATATATAGTATGTGTTATAGGTTAGGCCAATTATGCCCGGGCTCTTGTTCTTGGAAATTTTTTGAATATAGTGGCCGAACAGCTGCAGAACGCACTACGGGGAAAAATGAGTTCAAACCAGTTTGGATTTAGTAAAGGGACAAGTACAGAGAACGCAAGTGAAGCGTTAAAAAAGGTGAAAGCGAGAAAAACGATACGCTTTAGTTGCTTTAATAGACTATACCGGTGCATTTGACAGCGTACAGTGGAAAATAATATGCGAAGACATAGAGAAACAGCAAATATCTCTACACAAATTACAAATAGTAAGATCATATCCAAAGGATCGTAATGTAATACAAGAAATCGGGATAGAAAGGATAATCCGTGCTTTGAAACAGGAATGCCCACAAGGCAGCCATGTGTGGCCAATATTTTGTACAGTAGTACTAAATGTCGTGTTGGAGCAACTGACAATTGAACAGGTAGATGTTGCATATGTTGACGATATAGCTATAGTTATTGAAGCAGATAGACGCAAGGAACTAGAGGATGAGGGAAGCAGTGTGTTACAGAAATTTGAAGAATGCAAAGGAGTCGAACTAACAATATCTCGAACAAACCTGATGGGATCGTATTCGGAATGACACATCGGGGTAAAAGTCGGCGAGAACCAATCATAAAATTAATGCTGGCGACTACCATTGCGACGAACAGTGCGGCACCTGGGAATCATATTAAACTAAAAACTGACCTTCAATGCACGCGTGGAACATTTTTGAGAAAAAGATAAAGAGTACTACATACAGTCTAATGAGAGTAGGTATCACTAGGCAAACACTGGAACAACGACAGCTAAAACAACTACAAAAGGGCGTACTGTTGCCGTTTATAACATGTTGTGGAATAGCATGGCATGAACGGAGTAAGGTGAGCCATACAGAAAGACGACTCAGTAACCTATAGAGAATGAGTCTGTTAAACTAGAGCGGAATGTACTGGAGTGTTGTAACCTATGCGATGTTAGTGTTATTAGGCTTATTACCTGTGGATCTGGAGCTAGACACATTACCTACGATATATATTACGGCAGGAACAAGAAGTGTGTGTTGGAGACGAAAGGAGGATGGTGGAAGGGACGAATAGGTTGAGAATCGTGCAAATGTTGGGATATAAGATGGAGCAAAGCGTTAGAAGGTAGACAAACATACCAATTCATAGAAACTGTTCAATTTAGTTGTAAAAGTGGGAAATGGTTCCATCCAGCACTACCTGCTTTTGAGATATTAATTGAACACGGCAACCTCAGAACATACTGAAAGAAAAGAAATTTAACTAATGAAAGTATATGTGCATGTAGTAATGTTTAGGATATAGTTGATCATGTACTCCATGAATGCAGATTTTTCGGAGCAGAAAGAGCTAAATGGTACAGTGAACAAAAAACACGGAATATATAGTACAAAGGACTGGAAGAAGTATACAATATATACTATTCTTTTCCAGAGAAACAAAGACGGCTAAACAGGTATGGTCATGTATGGCGAAAGGAGATAGGAACAAGACTAGAGATATCAAAATCACACGGAGGCAACGGAGAAGACAGGGAAATTACCAGAATTGCGAACCTTGAAGTGTAGTGAAAGGACGGAGAAATAATATGAAGAAAAAGAGGCGTGAAACAATGAGAAAGAAACAGAAAGAGAGAATGAAACACAGGAAGTGGCCATATGGTCGAGAACTGGGAAATATATAATGAATTTTATTATTTACTTTATGCCTTTTGACGAGGTTCAGGCCATGAGACCTGCTCTTCCACCTAACCGTTGGACGTGTGTAAGGGAATTGGGAAGGAGAGATGTTGGGTTGCCAGGGAACTTATGGTACCGAACCGACATTTGTCTGGAGTAGATGAGGGAAACCCCAGCTGAAAATCTCACCTCGTTCGGCCGAGAAGGGTTTGATCCCACGCTCTATCGTTCAGCGGGATCGTGGAAGCGAAGACTACCACTAGACCACCGCTGTCGGTATGAAAATGAAAAAGAAATCACTGAAATATATTTAGAATAAGGGTAACAATTTCATAATATTGGCGTTAGTTTAAAAGAAACCAACGATATCAAAACAAGCACCAATTTCATTAAAACGATTTTTCCCTTTTAAACAATTTACAACAATTGCATGTATTTAACCCTTAGTTTTTATTGTCTTTTTTGTCATCTTTTGAATGTAAGTTCCACTTGATTGACTTGCTCTAATAAATAAAAAATTCATATCAATTTATTTATACGTCTCCATTTTTTCTCAGTTATTCATCCCCTTCATTCCTGAATACAGTAGATGGAATAATTGCTAATTATTGAAATGAATGTATGAAGAAATATTAATTATAAAGTTAGTAAATACATACACTGAATTAAATAGGATTTTAAAAAGTATGTGTGATAGTTTTGAAATAGGAATCAGCCTTTTTGGGTAACATTGAAATGCTCGAAATACATAAATATCGATTTTTAATAATATATACAGGAAACTAGTAAACTATAGCCTAACAATAAATACCTATCACTAATTTATCTACACTTAATTTAACAATAGGTGTAGTATCTATTTGTTAGGAAATAAATCCTCAAGAATGGAATTTCCAATTAAAGGCGTAGGCGATGTGTACCGTAAAGTAATTATTAAAATACTAATCCCTCCACTGTGTTTCATAACAAATAAGAAGTTGAAATTTTCCATATTCAATTTCTCTTACTTTTCAGCATTCCAAAAAACTTGAACTTTGTTAGAAAATATATTATTTACAATTATTAAATATTATATAATTGTTACTTTGCTCTACATTCTGAAAATTTTTTTTTGAATTAACTCTTAAAATGTGCTCCGAGGTGTCAAAGGCCCCAAGTAGGAAGGAAGTCGATTGGAACTTACGTTCAAAAGATGAAGACAATTAAAATAAGACAATAAAACCAAATGTGAAACTATTGTAAATTGTTTAAACGAAGAGAAAAAAATCGCTTTTATGAAATTGTATTGGTAATTGTTTTGGTATCGTTGGAACAACGATGTTAATCGTTATTTCTTTTAAGTAAACTGTTTTGACTGATCATAGCTCTATAACAACGTGAAATATTTATAAAAAGTTTCGTAAATATTAAAAAAATATATTGAAAGTACATATGTATTGAAAATTTACTATGTTATCAATTTGTAATGTGTGCTATAAATTCTTATTGTCCTGGATTGTAGTTTTAACATATAACATGAGGTTATTCTCTAAAACTAAAACCAATATTATAAAATTGTCATTAAAAAAGTCCAGTGAATGTAATATAACTTGGATTGAGTAGTATTTCTCTTTTCGATTATCTGGAGGTCGAGTCAGCGTCTTTATAAAGAGACTGAAAATCTTCAGCAATTCAATAGAATAAACGTATCATTGATTATCTACCGTCTCTTTAGAAAGAGCCAAGGCTCTTAATAAAGTGGCTAATCGTACTACCGGACTGCGACTTATACATCGTAAGACGTACGCAGGATAAGAGCACGCACTGAGTTAAATTTTGGATAAATCTGGGGTACTAAAAATGACATCTTCAAAATGTTACTACATATTCTTTGTTTATTGATAAAGAATTACAGAAAGTACCGGTAACAAATTGGAGAAACAAAAAATGTCAAATGCCAACTCTTGGGTCCCTAGGCGGCAAGGGGTACGCACTGTTGGGGCTAAGAATACGCACTAGCAGTATTCGCAAATAAACGGATCAGAACCTTCAAAGGCGGACCAGTCCTAATGCCTCCACTACTTATACAAGCCGCACTGTACCCTGTGATCAGAATAGGAATGCTCATATCCTGCGCACAATGTTGATTCGTCCCCGTCATCACCATAAATTACCGCTGGAACCGAACTTTTGAAAGATTTTGGATATTCGTGAGACTGTTTTAGATCTTCGTATTTCAACCGCTTCTTGATATTTGGTTTCTTTATTATATTACCATCTCTCTTCATATTTTTCGTCAAAGCTCTTTCTGGTATTCTTTTTCTCTCTAGGGCTGTTTATCCTTTCTTTTACATCTTAATCGTTTTTAAATGGTGAAGAAGAGAGAACTTCAGATTTTTATGCAGTTCTCTTCTTTTGATTCTTATCTACTTGTACCTTGATTTGAGGGAGTGGAAAAATTATGCTAAAACCTACTTGATCAAGAAGTTTCCAAAGTTCTATTTTCTGGATAATTTGTTTGATAAATTAATTGGATTTTTTTGGCTGCTTTATCGGTCACGAATGACGGGGCAAAAAGTTCGTCTATATCAGGATCGAATGGCTCTATTCCTGTAACGTGAAAAAACCTTTCTGCCAGTTTAACCTATTGCGTATTCTTGACCTCTCGAGAACTTCTTTTTATAGAATTGCCGCTACACACCGTTCAGATACAATGTTCAGACTCTCATAAATTTATTACTCATGTCGTGTACTTTGTCGTGATATCTCTAAAACATAGGTTTTACATTATATATTCGTAAACCTTAGCGTTTCAAGACAAAAATTACATACAAATGATAGAAAAACATATTTTACCTCCTATATTCCAAATGAAGTAGAGCACAATGATGGCATTACGGTCGTTCCAACTTCTGTCATGGACACACTGAAACATTACGCAACCGACCGTCTACAGTGTTGTCAACAGTTCGTAACGCCCTGCTTAATCTTAACCACCGTTACCCGAACCTTTGATGGGTACTTATGAAACGGGGAAATTATTCGATACTTTATAGACGACAGAGTACGCCATTTTTAATTGTCAGTTTCAAACAAATTTACGCGTTTTTCGTGAAGGTCTTGTGTGTAATAGCGGTTAATTGAGCACAAGCGTCGTCGAGGAAGTCATCCGAATCCTACCCAGGCTACCCCTAACTTACACGAGTAGTGTAGTACACAACATACCAGGGCACAACATGGACTCTAACAAATTGTTTCTAACCGTCAGAAGGTACTAGTATAATTTGACAGTCATAGATGTACGATAACATTGTGTTATTTATTTATTTGAGCTACAAGTTTATTTCAACACAATAAAAAGAGAAAATAAAAATAGAAAGGAAAATTAAAAGTGAAATAATTAAAATGAATAAAAATTTGTATTGATCTTGCGTACGATCTGTCCATTTCTATAGCACTCGGTGAAGCTATCACATCTGTCCATGAGCATCTGACAGGACACAAATCACAGTGAATAAGATGGACAGAAGTTGATTGAAAATAAATTGAACAGAAAAGTTAAATGGAAAATGCACTATTGAAAGTCTGAAACATAATATTCGAAAATTCTAAGTCTTAGAAGCGTTCTGAAATAAGTATACAATGTATATCATTCTTTGCATAATAGTGCAATTTTTATATCTGGTACAAGTTTAAAATTCATTTAAAGGAGCCGAATGCGATAAATTAATACGAAACATAATTTACGAACTCGCGTCAGGGTTGCCTCGCATTGTAATTTCGATTTACGACTTCGAAAGAAACCAAACATTTTGGGGAGATACGTTTCGTACAAAAAGTAAAATTCATTTATTTTTCTTTAATTCATAGCCTTTGACTTTTTCATTACTTCAATAGAACGCAAAACATAAATGTATATTTTACTTTACGCATCCGATAAAATGTTATAATCTTCAATACTAAATAAGTTCTTGTGGAATGAAAACAGAATAACACAAAAAATAGAAGAAATCATTATCGTCAGACATTATTGTTCTTCCGATATGTCAAATAAAAAGTTTCAACAAATGTAATTCAACAAAATCGGTAGTTGGTTCTAACGCAAGCAATCATGAATTTTGACGTCCGCACAGCGCCATCCCGCGTAGCATCGTGACGCAATCTTCATCCCCCAAAAATGCACTTCAAATATATTTTTTAATTTTGCCATTTATTGCAGTTTTATAGCTATGAGCATACCAAATTTCATGTTTCTAGAGAAGTAGAAGTATCCGATAATTATGATCGGTCAGTGAGTGATTGAATGAATACGTTACACGGAGGGCTTTATACTATATTAGACTCGCGATGGATTATTTCCAGGAAGTGTCCCCTGAAATGCAGTCTCTTCATACAAATAAGTATAACGAATTGCATAACCAACGCCTTTGCATTATAACACGTTTCGTGCGTAGCAATGTTTGTATTATCGCGGTATGTGTCCGTGCGTTATCCTGTTGGAAAATTCATTGTTTTCTGCCAAACAATCGCTGCACTGATGGGCGTAGATTCACGTCAAGAACGCATATATAGTCTGGAACCTTTATCGTGATCGTACAAAAATGCAAATTGCCAACCTCATTCGCTGCCATGCAACCCCACATCACAGCTTGGTTTAAGAACCACGCGCTTGTAACAGGATGGATCGTTTGCTTCATCCTTCTTCCTAATGACCTTTCGGCTAGTATTTCCATACGAAACCTGAAAAATGAATCAATCTGTCCACAGTACTTTTTTCCACTGAGATAGAGTCCAGCTGAGGTGAGATTTGGTCCAAGCCGACGTTTATTCGATGAAGCGAGAAATGGCTTACGTCTCGCTTTGTAAAGTGCGTAGCCAAACCTTTTGATATATCGACGCGTATATGCTTCGGAAATAGTCTTTCCAAAACTTTGTCTTACCCATGTGGCTAGGTCTGCAACTGCCAAGTGCGTATTTTTACGAATATGTCGACGAAATAGGCGTACTTCCCGATCCGTCAACGTTAGCTTCCGACCGGGAGCCTTTCCCGGACAGCGATTTCTAGTTAAAGTGAAACATTTTATAATACTCACTGTAGATTGTGTCAAGGGGAACGTTCGGCCAATATAGCGCTGCGAAATACCATTTTGGTGCTGTTGTATGATTTGATTGCGTACCACAATATCCGTAGCTCGTTCCTTTGCCATGCTTCCGCTGATAACGGTCGAGAATTGCTCGCCCTTATATGCTGTTTGCTTCCTCTGTCACTGTCTCAGAATTGTGCGTGAAACGGCTGGAACATTCTCGTTCTTTGTACTAAACGAACTTTATTGCGAAGCGTTGGGATTCAGAATGCCCCTTTTGGACCAACTTTCGTTTTTTTTTCAGTTGTCAGTTGTACATAGTCTACAACTACATATAACTAAACATTTTAAAACGCTTCGATGACCCTGCATTTTTTAAAATTACATACACCTTGGTGAACGAACTTCGTTGACGTTGTAATTTTATTGCCGAGGTTTCACCTCCAGACACTCTTTAGGTCTTCACCGCAGCCAGGCTCCGTGGGTATCTCCCGGCTGAACAGGAATGTATCGTTGTTATTCGCAATCCAATGTTTCTTGTTGTGGGACAATACGGTGAGATTTTCTATTTTTAAATTGGTTTAAAGTACTTGTTAGAAATGAAATTGTGATACTACACTCATCAAGTCAAGGGGTACACGGTGAAGTAATTTTTATTCCAGTTTCAGTGCATTTAACGCTCTGAAAAGAGCTAACATTCCATATGGAATTTAAATTGAAAATTTTCTCCTATTTTGAATTTCACCGTCCATGGGACATCTCTATGCGTAAAATTTAAATTGTGCAATTTGTAGAAGTGGAGTAAATTACTGATACATCAGTCTGTTAATGAGTTGCACATTGGAGTGTGTATATTAGATTACACTGAATTAAGTAATAAATGTAATTTTTAAACTTAGTTATTACATAAATTCATAAGTTTTGGCATATAAAAGCTTATATTGTGGATGGTTATTCATTAATTAAAGGAGAAAAACAATTTATTACACCTATTTTCATGACGAGCATTAAATATTTTCACAGCTACTTGAGAGTTTAGATTTCCTGTTTGAATTATGTGTACGTTTAGATTGTGTTGTAGTATGACAAAGATGAACCACGTTTTAAAAATGACGTTCGCTGCAATACCATTTTTATTATTATAAACTTTTCATCTGGCACCCACAGCGAAAATGATCTTGAGCTCACACTGGTCACTGTGAGCTATCGGAGCATGACTCGTAAGAGTTAAGTCTGTGGCAGAAAGATCTGATGATCCCATGTTTCAAGATCATAGTATACAACCTCGGTTTTATTAATACTCTCTTTTTTAGGTTAAAATGGCATTGAAGAGCTGCAGTCTACTGAAACAAGTATTTCCATCTCTTAAATCAGTGAAGTATGAGTTTTCTTTCGTGAAAAAACTCTTTGTCGGTCATCCTGCCGGGGTTTCCCGTAGTGCATCTACTGGAGGACAGCTCGTTGATATAGTTGTTGATGACAAAACTGGTACGTTATCCTCACATCACTGTTACGGTGTGTTAAAATAGTATTTTTATATTTCACTATGATTATGAAAATAGATTTAACTAAGCATTGGTCAGTCATTGAAATCATTCTTTTGAAATTTTGTTTGGGATCCTAAACATGGTCAGTTTAACAAGAAACAAATTCTACCTCTTGCCATTCCTTGAAGAGTATCCCATGGTGAAATTTTCTGTCGTAACTTCGTCATCCCATCGTCGAATTCGTGAGACCGCTATATACGGTCTAAACGCCGAAATGTATGTGAGAAACGTATTTCCACATATTTTAATTCCTACGTAATTTATATTTTCCAGATTTGCATATAGCGTGAACATTGTCCCAACGTTAGGTGCAACGTTGTCGAAACGATATTAATCAATGAAAGGAATTTCTCTGCCAGATTAATGAATTGCTTATTTTTTAGAATAGAATTCTTGTGTTTAGGCAATTTATTTATTGAACTACGCCAACGTTTCGAACCCACCGTGTCTTTATCAGATCTTAGAATTTATGATGCAACATTACATCATAAATTGCATTCCATGTATTGTAGCGGAACGAAAACTGGGTTAAAAAAATGTACCTGAGTACAATCAAAAATTAATTAATTAATTTTAAAAATTCTTTGCCTCGACTAGCTCTTTCTCAGGGGTTCATTCGTGATTGGGTTCGTGTTATTTTTAATCAAGGGAAGAGACCATACTGGGGTTCCATAGACAGGAAAACGCTTAATTAACAAATTAACTCATTCATTTTAATTAGCACTAATGACACATACAGTATGAAAACCCTCATGCTACCCCCATAAACACACGTAATTTCCTGCAAACATATAAAATACAAAATCCACTGACTTTACCGCCGGGTTCGGCTTCTCAACAACAATATGCATTTAAACAAATTAAATTTATAAACCAAATTGAAATCATTTTTTCCATAAACAAATATCAATAACATTGAAGTTACAAGCAAATTTGGCTTCTTGAAAGCACAGCTACATTTACGATTAACAAGGAAACAGAATTAGGCTGGATTCTTCTTTGACGAATGGCCCCTCTTCACGAGTCTTGAAGTTCAATAGTTCAAACGTTTTAGGCCGCTTTGACAACAAAACCACACTAGTCTTCTCGCAATTGCGCATGACAATAGGTGTTGGATGCAACCAACAGTTACCAAATTACTCACTCAGATGACAGATCAAGCACAGCGGTGAGTGCAAGGTGTATTGACATCTCGGGAAACCGGCCTGGTTCCCTGGTTGGGGCGATTCCTGGTTGATGACGTCATGACTTGAAGGCTCGAACGGTGGTGAATTTCTCCCCAAGCTTATCGATCTGGATGCCATCAGGTAAAGTGCGAACGCGAATCATCATTGCCCGACTTAAATTGTTGATGACGGCATCTCGGATGAATCCACCAATTGGACCGATTCTCCGTACGAATAACGTAAAAGTCAATCAGACTTAGAATCTGCAGCCGAAAAATGATCGCCGAAAAAGAAACTAAAGACTTAGCTCGAAAAATCGTATGCGATGAAAAACCTCAAAACTGAAAATATCAGCCATGAGCACACGAACGTCAGCCGACTCGAATAACATCTGAGCGAAAATCATCTGAGCTATGAACTATCAGCAAATATCAAGTAAACAATCTGAGTCAAAATCAAAATCATATGAAAGACTGCTTCTCGCGAAACATTGAAGGAGCTGATGAATATCTGAGCGAAAATCGAAATGAGCTGAAATCGAAAGATCTTGAATTTTTTTTCTGCAAGCGTATAAATGGGCTTTTCTCCCACTATGCCCATTTTTCCACTTCCTAAACTTCTCAAATTTTGAATCGCCACGTTACCTCTGCTCCCAATAAGATAGATATTCCCCCTCTTGTGCCTCAGTTTCGATTGGAAATTTTAAGTGCATTTTGTTACTCGTTGCCCCAAACTTCGGGTGTATTTGAACGTTTCTCAACCGTTTTGAAACGGTTTTTACTCCAACGACGTCCCTTGTTTATTTCGTGCCTGCATGTCCCTTTAACACTCCCTAGTTGTACGACCGTCTGGGTCCTTTACACACACCCCCGCCTGTCTGCGATGTCTTTACCATCATAAAACCATTTTTCGACGGGTCCTGGCTTGTCGCAGCCGCGCCGTTCCAAACTTCTGTAGCTGGTCTCCTTTTGTCCAGCGAAGTGCGCGTTTATCCTTCATCCCCGCACTCCTCAAAGGTTACCTTTTAAATTTAGTGGAGTGAGGAGGCATTTCTCCCTCGGTCGCTCGTGCTACGTGTATATAATGCCAAAACAAGACTGATTTCTATGATTAATAACTGGAATTAATGAAATCTTACAGTATAAATCAGCAATACAACTTTTTATATCAGATCATTCCACCAACCACACACCACCTTTTTATACACTACCACTTCAAAATATATAGGCGATATTGTAACTTTTCTTACGTTTTGTTATAACAATTACACATTGAAATATTGGGGATATGATTTATTCAACAACAATAGACTCCTTCGTCGAAAAGTGCGTTGTTCAGCAAAAATAGATAACTAAAATGTCTTGAAAGTCAGAAGAGCAGCAACGATCCCAAATGATTACAAGTCTTCCGTGTAACGATGTCGTGAAGTTGCTTGAATTTTTAGAAGCAATTCGTAACCTCGTCGAAGCGAAGCACAGACTCTGGGGGTGGAGATCTGTTGTGCAGCTCTTCAAGCGTAGCCTCTTCCATTGCGACCGATGTATTCCATGCCGCCCGTGGACGCCTCTGGTCTCCCCGGCCGCTGCGCTATCTCTGAGCGTGCGGCCACTGCCTCGCTGTTTTCTGATGTAAATGTGTCCGCCCTGACAAGTTTTCTCTAGCTGTAAATTTTATTTGTAGAAACAACTCTCACTTGTGAGCGACTCGATAGAGAAACTGAGTTGGCAGTATTGAACTAAAAATATCAGGCAAACGGGAATTGAATTAAAGTATGATTAATAATTGAAATAAATTTAAATTATTTGTATAATTGTTGTGAAATGTTGGCTTTCTCTTTTTCTTTTAGGTGTAGCAACAGTGACTCTGCAAAGACATCCCGTAAATTCTCTAAATTTAGAATTGTTGGAACAAATTACTAATGCGTTACAAACTATTGAGGACAATAAATCTTCGGGAATGATTCTTACGTCTGTAAGTAGAGTATCAATTTCATTCGAAGTAATTATTTTAAAATATTCATATAAATATATTCACATATATACATTCTTGCTTTAACTTAATTTTTAAATTTTAGTTTTATTTGCTATTTTAGATGTGGGATTGCTCAACGTCAGGTCAAGCAAGACCATCTCCCAGTCAGATTTTGCATAGATTTGTTCTCCCGTCACAAATAGATATCCATGCCAAAAATTTAACATCTCCGTTCTCATTTTATGAGTTTTGAAAATTTGGTGTTTTTAAGGCCTAGTTTGAGAGTTCTACGTCACAATTTCAGTGCTGGTAGAGCACACAAATTAGTATTCAGTCTGGCGGTCTATCGCGCAGGAGCTTCTGTAAGATAATGATGGAAATCATGGAATAAAGGTTTTTTGAGATTATATTTTTTTAATGAATGAGTGATAGTTAAAAGGCACCTGTGTTCAATGCAACTTTGCTTACTCAAAGGATAGACTCACATGAAGGGTGATCTGTAAAATGAAAATGTGGAGATAGAGGATTAAAATTCAGTACGATTATATATTTTTGCAGGGAGAACAAATTAACACAATTTCATCAAAATCTTAGATGGGTGAGCAAATGATTCATTTTTAATAGAATTGATTTGGAATGGCCGAGTGCACAGGCTTGTAATTTTATATTCCCGTGTGTGAGCAATATGTATTGTAAAAAGGAACAGTTCGCTAAGCATTGTAGAAGATCGAATTCTTTGTAGATAAACAAAAAAGTTGCTTCATGCTTTTCCAAGGTGTGCTAATTTTGTTTTAGTCTTCATCAAGCGTATTCAGTGCTGGTCTTGACATCATGGAAATGTACAAACCTAACCAGGATAGATTGAAGAAATTCTGGACTACTCTTCAAAATATGTGGTTGAAACTTTATAGTACACCCTATCCAACTGTTGCAGCCATCAATGTGAGTGGAACTTACTGAGTGTTTTCAAAAATTGTTCGCCCAATGATTGTATATGAAACATGCCTCCACTCAGTATGCGATACATGGTTCTTATGATTTTTGCGTCATTATTATTTATGACAAGCATTTAAATAAAAAATTATGCTACAAAATGTGGCTAAATAAAAATATTAACTCTTGAAAATTATTTTGAGCATTCAATTCCGTACAAAATATAGTATGCATATAAAGAAACTGAACAAACATGGTGGCTTGTCATCCTACAATTGTGAAACATTAATCATAAGCTAACCGGACTAAATATTGGTCACCCTCAGGAGACATTACGCTAATACAGTGTAACACCACCACTAGCTTTGATAATGGCACCAGTTCGACGAGGAAGGGAGTTTACAAGTTGCTTCCGGTGTGCCATATTCAGCTGAAGCCACTTATTAATGATTGGGTCGCGTTGAGTAACCAGATTGCGGGAATGTTGATTGTTACGTTTCATCAGCTGTTCATACAGTCCCAAACATCTTCTATTGGATTAAGATCGGGTGATTTAGCGGATCAGTCGAAGTGCGATAGTGTGCCGGAGTGTTCGTTGAACCAGTAACATGCACGTGCAGCCTGGTGAACACAGTTGTTATCTTTGAAGACGGGAGAATCCACGGCACCCTCGTCATGAAGATACGCAAGGAAGGGTGACCCTTGGGTCACTTCGAATGTGTAAATAAACATCGTGGTTATGGTTCAAGATAACCTGAATTGGGCTTAAGTCATGGTACGAAAAACAGCACCCAAAATACCTCAGACCTCCGGTCTGAACCAGGCCTTGACACACCAACACTGTGGATTAAACACCTCATAGGTCCGTCGGTGCGCTCGACGCATCATTTGCAAAATCGCGACTCGTTTGACGACACTACACGCCTCTAGTCAGTGACTGTCCTGTTTCTGTGTTCTTTGGCTTATTGAAGACGCTGTGAGTAATGGCCTTTTGCGAGGTATTCTACTCCAAATGTCCATTTCATGCAATTTCCTTCGCAGTGCTTGCTCGGAAACTGGTTGAGACGGACCTCCATTCACTGACAGCAGCAATTCTCGTCGGGTTTTAAACGAATTTTTTTTGACAAGGCCTGACACTCATTTCCATTTCCTGTTGCTTAGGATCTTTTTACGACTTGTTCTTACGCCGTGTTTTATGGCTGTAAGTGGTACACCATACCTTGCAGACGTTGGACAGTCCACGTCGATACACCTACAAATCGGGCAACTTCAATCACGGTGTGGTTATGGAAAATTCCAAGCACGATTGCTCTGTGCCATTTTGTCATGTCGACCCATCTTTCTGCGCTGATTCGATACAATCAACTGGCACGTATACAACACTTCATTGCCATGGCTTACGTCAGTGATTGAAGGTCCATGTCTACCTATTATAATTTCTACTCAATCCACAGCGCTGCAAAGCGTCCAGTGTGCTCTTGAAAGGGGTGACTTATATTTTGTCCGGTGAGCTTCTCTTGGGAATAATATTATGACTATTACCTATCTTCGTAGCAAATATCGCACCCTATTCTTCGGAAGTACACGTTTCTAGTAGTAAATACAAAAGCGCTAAAGGTAAAATTTACAAAGCTGATCAATTGATATTTTATTGACAGTGATACGCGTAGCCAAAGGTTAGATGGTTTGGACTCCTTTCCCTCCCGCCTAATCACTCAAGAATAAAAAATATATAAAAGAAAAAATAGACATGCATACGTTTCAAATTTCTCGTGCGAACCTTACATGCGAAGTATATAAATTAAGTAATGAGACTGATTTTCTTTAATTGTTTTTATCCGAATAACATTACATTTTAACATTGTCGTCTTTAAATTAACTGCTTTGAGAAGTCACACAGTGCTGGCAACAGTTCATCTCTCGTACCAGTATTGGAACTTGGGTACTGGAATAACCTTCAGGTGGGCTGTTACAGGTGTTTGAATGTTTTCCAGTGTCACTTGAGGTGATTCACTTGAGGCACTTAAACCCGGTTTCTGCGTACCTACGCGTCGGATGCCAATTTTAACTCACAACTTCCGAGTACCTTCTCGAGGAGGAGTATTTGAATCGTCAACAAACTAGGTGAAAATTGTGACGGACCGCCTGTGGTCACTTATCCCCTGAATGGGGATGTGACCCAGGTTCACCGGAACACGCCGGGTGGACAGACTTGGGAGTTGAGGCGAGTGATGCAGTAGATAGCACACCTGCGACCAAAGCAGGAGGTCCAGGGTTCGAGTCCCGGTCCGTCGCAATTTTTACCTGGTCGTTGACGATTCAAACACTCCTCGAGTAGGTACTCGGAAGTTGTGAGTTAAAATAAAACGCTTCTTCAATGTCAAGCTATTCTTAAAGGGATTGTTCATAAATTAACGTGATGGTTGGCAAAACGGCGTTTCGTGATGAGGGGATTCGGAGGTATTTTAAAAGCGTGACGTTACATTTGGAATATCATAAATGTTTAAAATTTTCCTCCAATGAAAACAAAAGTCGTATAATCCCTTAAAAATAAGTCAAACTATCTTACAACAGACCCCGAAGGTGCCCAAGGCGTTCGCGAAGGGCAGAGCTCCGCATTTACGTGACCTCGGCTCTAGAAGGAGATGTGGTCAGCATCTCGCTGCGACTGGTTTGACCCCAGGATAGACCCTGATACTCATTTTACAGCTGGCTGAGTAGGCCTGGGAGTCAGTGGATGGAAAATCCCCACCTCACCGGGAATCGAATTCTGTGATCCAGCCAGCAACTCAGCACTCTACTCACTGAGACACCCTGATTTCCGCATAATACTTTACCTACCGTTTTCTCCGTGCGACATCTTTGACCTTTATTACCGTATTAAGTACTCGTATATACATGTTTATATATTCTCCTTTATTTAATGTTTTTCATTCTTTATGGTGTGAGGGGGGTGGTCGTTTTGTGACATCACGTTAAGGGATTTCGTATAACGTGACACAGGGGGCCGGGTGGGTAAAAATACTCAGAGATCGCATGGTGTAATTTATGAACAATACTAGTTAGAGAAATCCCCACAGGGGGTTCAGTTTCGACTGAGTATGGGTTTGGCGAACCCACGGCCCCGAGTTGGGGATCGGTACTGCGCCACCAGTCCTCGGACACCGTAAGCTTTGGGCATGCTTCAGCGACCACCGTTGGCGCGATGGTGGAAAGTTGCGTGTTTCAAAGGACGGAGATCTTGCCTTCATTGGCCGGGTCGCGAGGAAGGATTAAACGTCTATAAAAAAAACCCTCACCCTCAAGGTGTGTTACGCGCCGATGAGGTGAATGGGTGTTGAGGATAAACACTCGCTAGCGGACAACCTCTGGGACAACTGCCGCACCTCAGTTGAGCAAGGCTTAGTGGCGTGATACGGGGGCTCCACGTCACCCGACATTTATTTCCTTGTCTCGTGGGACCAAAATGACTGATTCCTATTCCTCCCTGCCTTGCGGAGTGGGTGTACCGCAGGGTACGTACTCCACCAAACGTCTTCGAAGCGCCAGACGGTTCACAGCCCTCCCGCTTTGCAAACAAAAAAGGATAAGAAACAGAACATTTCATATGAGAATTTTTGGTCGTTATGACGCGTATAGACGGGACACTTGAGAAGGTGTCCCCGTTCTATATTTACAAAGGATTGCAGAGTTTAGTTGGAACGCTGAAATTCATAAAAAGGTTGCGTAATGGGTCAATGCTGTTGTTTGTTTCCAGCAAGCGTTGGCACTATTAAAATGTATCTCGTTGGGAGAGTTCCCTGTGAAGTGCGAGCTCCATTCTGCGCTGAATCGCAGCAAGGGAGTCGTAAGTTGCAGGAACATAATGGGTATGGCAACAGAAGAACTTGTTGTAGAATGGGAGGCTAACCACGTAGTTGATGTCAGTCAAATCATGAAGAAGGTAAATGGTGTTCCGCAGAAGACCAGTTCAAGACCAGTTCCTTCATCGTGACATTTGACTGTCCTAAGCTACCAAAGGATCTGAAGGCTGGATGGCTGAACCTGCCGGTCTGTCCCTTTATTCCAAATCCTCTGCGCTGTTATAAGTGTCAGAGGTTTGGACACACGACAACATCGTGTAAGGGATGTGATACCTGCGGAAAGAAGGAACACGTACCCGACGTCTCATGCCCGGGGCCTGCAAAGTGCATTAATTGCACAGACAGCCACCCGGTATGGAGCAGGGAGTGTGTCGCCTTTCTCGAAGAAAAAGTGCAGGAGATCAAGACTACGGAGAAGATCCCGTACGGTGAAGCGCGGAAGAAATACAGGGCTTTACACCCTGTATTTTCTACCAGTTACTCCACCGCAGCCAAGACTCCAAAACTGATGAAAACTATATCTGTTCAAGCCGATTTCACTGATGTGTCCACGACAACGTCGTGCACATGTCAGTGCAAATACGGAAAGGAAGATGTTTCAGCCGTTCCCCCTAAACCTAAAACTCCTACAACACCGCGTCCATATACAAAGAAACCACCAAGTAGTGTGAAACCTACGACTGTAACAGCGAAGACAGAGACCAAGACAAAGCAGGGTTCTGGGGATAAACCCCTGAACATTGCTGAGTTTTTAAAAACAACTACGTCCAAAAAGTCCCAAAGACGTAAAAAAACGTCTCTGTACTTCCTTCCTCCGAGTCAGAATGTGCATTGTCCGACGGTGACGCGGAACTGCACATTCATGAACCTAACCCAGGAGGTTCCAAAAATTATGGCTTCCATGCTTCAGTGGAACCTTGATGGCTATAGAACTCAACGTGAAGAGTTACAACTCTTAGCGCGTCGTAATCTGATCTGTATTTGCCTACAAGAGACACACCTTTTACCAGAACACTTACCATCTCTGCGAGGATACAGCAGCTTCAGATATCGACACCACGGGCGATTAAGCAAGAGGTGGAGTTACCGTGTTTGTTAGAAACACAATCCACTGCTCACCTGTTCTCCTACAAACTCAAATTCAGGCTATAGCAGTCAAAATTCAGAGCGTGCCAGCCATGACCGTGTGTTCAATCTATCTTCCTCCGACACGAGATTTCTCGGACACTTCCCTCAGGGATCTAATTCACCAGCTCTCTCGACCATTCCTCCTCGGAGATTTCAACACCCACAGAGTACTGTGGGGCTCGTCGAGCGATTGCCCCAGGGGCCTACTGCTGAATTGTCTCTTTGAGCGAGAAAATTTATGCATAATGAACACCGGGGAGATGACCCACTTTACATTTGCCACGGGGTCTGCTATAGACCTGTCAATTTGCTCTCCTGAAGTTGCTGATATCTTTCAATGGAAGGTAGCTGATCTTCATGGTAGCGACCATCATCCTATCTGGTTGTCCTTCCAGGAACGTGCGACTGTTCCCGAATGCAAGCCACGGAAATGGATTCTCAGAAAGCCTAATTGAACACTACCGTTCTGTCTGTCTTCAGAGAAACGGGTAGTGTCCAAGAGGGTCGACCATCTGACCCAGGTGATTCATCACACCGCTGAAGAATCCATTCCGAAAACGTCTATTTTTTCGCAAAGACCTCATTTCCCCTGGTGGAACGACGCATTTCGGTCCACCATTCGGGCAAGGCGAAGAGCATTGCGGAACTTTAAGGCTAGTTCATCTCCGAAAACCTCGCCGCATATCGGATAGCTAGAGCAAAACCGCGCAGAACTATCAAAGAATCCAGTTCTACCTCCTGGAAAGAGTTTCTAAGCATCATTAAGGGAACAACATCGTCCACTAAAGTATGGGAGTCAATCCGAAAGATATCTGGAAGGTATTCTCGAGTCCCAATATCTGGACTGAATTATCAGGGTCCGGTTCTCACCAACAACAGAGAAATAACAACAGTGATGGCTGAATACTTTGCTGACCTATCATCTACAGCAAACTGCGATCCTGATTTCGCGAGAAAAAAGGAAATAGCAGAAAGCACTTCTTTTGACTTTCGTTCCACCAACTGGGAACCCTACAACTCTTCCGTCTCTATGCGGGAACTTGATTCAGCTCTAGCGACAGTCCACGACAATGCGCCTGGCCCTGATTCAATTCATTATGAAATGCTGAGACAACTCAGTCTCGAGTCGAAAGAATACCTTTTGGATATCTTTAATCTTTCATGGTCCGAGGGAGTATTCCCTAATTCCTGGAAGGAAGCAACGCTTATACCTTTACTAAAACCAGGTAAGTACAAAACGAGCGTCAGTAGTTATCGAAGCATTGCCTTGGCGAGTTGCGTCGGTAAAACTCTGGAGAGAATTATCAACCGACGTCTCGTCTGGTATCTTGAACGGCATGACTTGCTGAGTCGATCTCAGTGTGGTTTCAGGAAGTTCCATTCCACCCTGGACAACTTACTTCTGCTGGGAACAGCAATTCAAGATGCTTTTGTCCGAAGACAAAACGTCATCGGAATATTCTTTGACATCGAGAAGGCTTACGATACTACTTGGCGTCATGGCATTTTACAACTACTCTATGCCTGGGGATTTAGAGGATGTCGTCCTCTGATGCTCGTATCCTTTTTGGATCAGCGTTCCTTCCGCCATAGTAGGAGACCAAGCCTTCTGGCAGAACCTCACCTCGCCCTGGGGAACAACGTTCTAAAATTCTATCTTTTTGTAAAATTCTTAGGTCTAATCTTTGATCAGAGACTGAATTGGATTGAACATCTGACGGACCAAAGAGCAAGAACATTAAAGTCTCTGAATTTGTTGAAGTGCCTGAGTAGCAGGGAATGGGACGCTGATCGCTCCTCCTTGCTCTAGTTTTATCGAGCATTCATGAGATCTCGGCTCGATTATGGCTGCGTTGTATATAGCTCTGCTTGTACAAGCTATTTAAGGAAGTTGGATAGTGTCCACCATGCAGGAATCCGACTAGTTACGGGAGTGNACTAGTAACGGGAGCCTACCGCACTAGTCCCATTCCGAGTTTGTATGCCGAGAGTGGCGAACCATCTCTTTCCCTCCGGCGGCAACTCCTCAAGCTACGACACTTTTGCCACGTGCAAACTTTACCCGACAAGCTGGTGCACAANACTCCTCTGCTACGACACTTTTGCCACGTGCTAAGTTTACCCGACAATCTGGTGCACAACGCGGTTTTTCATCCTTCCTCTTCTTCCATCCGTTTCTACAACAGACTGAGAGCAACCAAACCTTTTGGATATCGCTCCAAACAAATATTGGAAACCTTAAATATACGCACACCTAATGTCTTAAATCAAGGTTTTAGTAAGACTCTTCCTTGCGCTTTGCACAAGCCGACGATTATTTTTTATCTACTGCATCATGACAAGAAGAACACTCCAGCTCCGATATTGAGGGTATACTTTCACCTGATCCTCGACAAACACCGGGTGCATATCCCTGTGTTTACCGACGGGTCGAAGCAAGCTGATGGTTTCGGCAACTCCATGGTTTTTCCCCGCGAGACCTGTGGCCACCGTCTAGGCGACTTGTGCAGTGTTTACACTGCTGAGTGCTACGCCATATTGAGAGCATTGCGATCAACCAAGTGCTCCGGCGGATCACATTTTCTGATTTGTTCTGATTCGCTGAGTGCCCTTCAAGCAATCCAGAATATGTATCCAGCTGATAAGCTGATCCAGAACATCCAGGATGTGCTTTTCTCACTCCAAAGTGATGGAAAGAGCGTAATGTTTTGCTGGATTCCGGGACACGTGGGTATCAGAGGATATGAGGAAGCAGACGTTTCCGCAAATACAGCATGTCTCAAGAATCGTGTGGATTCCTCCACGATTCCAAAACGAGATCTCCTAAATTCCATCAAGATAAGAATTCTGAGTGAATGGAACAATGAGTGGTTAGCTGTTGAAAGGAATAAGCTCCGACTTCAAATCCTCTGCTAAGTCATGGAGCAGTTCCTGAAGGCCAGCCCGGCGCGACGAGGTCTTGCTGACCCGCCTGCGCATAGGACATTGTCCTCTCACTCATCGGTATCTCTTACTACTTGATGATGAACCCGTTTGTTTGGAGTATAGCTGTTCTCTGACAGTGCGTCACCTACTAACTGATTGCAGAAGATACTCGAGTATACGGAGACAAATTGGTTTGGCTGCATATTTACAAAAAATTCTCGGAAATGAAACGGTTAATGTTAATAAACTACTGAATTTTATGAGTAGATTGGGGCTCCTCCCACAAGTTCTCGGGGGGGGGGGGGTTTAAATTTGCAATCCTTTTTCCTCCTTCCTGTCTTTCTTTTCATCCTTCGTTTGTGTAATTAGAAAATATAAACTTTAGAATTTTTTTAATGATATAATGTATTGGGTTTTCTTTCTTTCATCTTTGTATTTAGATATTTGTTGAATTCAGGAGAGTTTTTTAGTGTGTTTGGTCTAGATATTCGGCGAGTCCCACACACGGGGAGGAGTCACTACGGCTCTTCTCTATGGTGCGAAACTGCATTTTTCCCCACCTGCATGGGCTCTAATGACGTTGTTGACGAGCCCTTAAAGCCCCACAAAAAATAGTTAGAGAAATATTCAAAACTTGTTGTTTGCAAACCATTTTCATAAAATAAAATACATTCAGAGCCCGTGTTGTGGCTTCTAGACACGATGTTTCGAAGTTGTTTCTAGACGAAAGTTTCCAAGACGTTCTCTTTTACTCTATTGTATATAATGGAGTACTTCCGAACATAACTTTTCCGTAAGTAGAGTTTAAATTTCGTTTGCAGGTAGGGTCATCATCGGTCCGGGTTTCCGCGACAAATTTGTTCTGTTTGACTGACATCCATTTTGTGATTTTGTTGATGGCAACCCTAAGCATGCTGGAAGATTCATGACGGACAAAAGTGGAGATAGAGAGTGAGCTGGCTCAGGAAGAAGAAAAATGGTAACGTAAGAGTCAGTCTCATGTTATGATCATAGTAAGAAGAGGAGGAAATGTTAATGGTTCATGAACATTGAAAGAGAAGGTTCCTGAAACTTTCAGTGCACGGGCTACCCGCGTACATATACGGGAAGTAAGAAAAAAATAGAACAAAATACTAACTATGGTGGGTGAGAATGACGAGGAATTAAAGAAGCTGGAGCATATTCTAAGTGAGGAAGGTGACGTGACAGTACAGCGACCAAGGAAAAACTAAGGCTGATTATTTTTGGAATAGAGGAACACGTAATTGATGAAATATTTTTAGGAAAATTGCAAACCAGACTTGAAAGGGTGTAGGAGACAATAAAGAACATAAGAAGACAAAGAATGTTATCGCGAAAATTATTAAGATAGGGGGACCATATGGAATGCAATAAGAGGAACGGATTATGATAATGATCGAAGAACTGTGTAGCAATGGAGAGCTTTTACGGGGTTGGAGTCTTTCACAGTAGCCGAATGTTTGAGTCTAGTCTGATGTAACTTTCAACGGTATGATGAAATTGTGTTGGGAAAAGTAGTGTGTGGACATCGCTGCATTGGAATGTAGCAAAAAAGAACAAACAAAATGCACGAATTGGAAAAGACGAGAACAGACACATGGTCCCAAAACAAATGGCATGGTATGCCCGGAATACATTAAGGCAAGAAAAGAATGTATACATAATTTATTCACCATGGATATTAAAATTCTTCAAAAAAATTCAAAAGGAAGTCGTGTGGCGTCTAGGGAGAAACACAATTTTTGGAAATAAGAAGATACGACCTAGCTCACCTTCAGGAATGATATTTACATAAAAGGAAGGACGTGTCACAAGTATGTCACAGGATCAGAGAAGAGATGGAAGGGTGGGCATGCATATTGCTTATGGATGAGGAAATGGAAGTTTTAGAAATTGTTGTTCCAAGAATGGTGCTCTGTCGGTTAGGAAAAGTGGAGATGTATTAGTCCGTGGTTTCCTGCGAGGGAAGATGATCTGCAGGAGGGATTTGTCTGTGATGGAAGATTTGATTCGATAAAATGGAGAAAAAAATTGATATTTATAAATGGTACTGGCCGTTCACCATTTTCGGAAACAGGAATAGAAGACTTTTAGGGAAGGTGATGTACTACTATGTACTGAGAATAGAAAATGAGGTAGGAAGTAATACTTTTGAGGAATGTGGTGGGAAGTTCATATTACATCTAACATTGACTAGAAATACTAGAATGGAGGGTGATGAAGAGGATAACATCGGACTACTAAGGAATAGAGTTCAGGCAAGGAGAGAAACGCTGTGAGACGCGGAAAGAAAACTCTGAGGAATGTGGATTGCGGAAAATAGATAGACATAAAACATGCAAAGTGATGGATGAAAAGCAAGACGTGGATGAATGGATGGATGGTTTTTGAAAGGACATGTTGCGAATGTGTGTAAAGGAAGGAAAGAACTGAGGGCGAAAAAGGTGCGGCAGGGACCTGACGGAGTTGAAGAGGAATAGGCGAAAGTACGATGACAGGAAATTGTACATCTCAGCCGGAGGAGTAGTGTAAAAAGGAACGACATTCTCTTAAGGAGGGGGTGAATGAAAAGAGAACATGTCAAGGATTTATCGAAGAAAGTGTTGCGAAAAATTTATGGGAGGTATCTCATAAGATAGCATGGGATAAAGTAATGATGAAACTGACTTAGTGTACATTCTGCTGACCAGTTAAAATAATTTAAAAACTTAGATATGTCTATAAGACTTACTACTCTAACCTTAACTTAAAACATTGACATTGCAACAAGTAGATTTTGTTCTTAATAAGTTAGCTTCAAGTAAACTTACCCTCTGTATTATGTTGGTCATTCCTTTGACCCAAAAAATATTCGCCAATTAAACACAGTTTGTTGTTACTGAAAACATTCAAATGAGTAGAGTAAAATATTTATAAGTTATAAGTTTTGAAACATATAAATATGGCACTATTTTTCATTCAGGAGGTGAGAGATAAGATGAAAGGTTTTTCAAAGAGCTTATCATGTACAGTTTTGGGTAGAGGTGCGGAACCAAATTATCAGAGCCCTTAACCTTGACTTCGAGCCCTGAACTTAACTTGACACTGTTGTGCCTTGTGTTGCTCATCTCTTGTGGACAGGACTTAACAGCTGGTGTTTCTATTAAATATAAAAATTGCTTTTGTATAACTTGAATACATCAGTCATACTTAAAACATCAAAATTTGGAATATGACCAAGTTAGTCAGCTAGATGACTAGGTGGAAAAGAAAAGTCTGTTTGAATGACTCTAGTTCAAAATAAGTAATTAATAAAGGAATAACTCCAAATCAGATGTTTTGAAATTGAATTGTTCCTAACTGTCTCATTGTTTTCATTCATTCTTATCGATTGAGTTTATACTGTAGAAAGCTAGGGCCTTGAAGTCTCAACAAGTAATTTTACTTGAATTGTTGGAATATTTGTCTTGAAATCAAGAAACTTATCTTCTTAATTGACAATTCTTAATTATTTCCTTATAATACAAATATTTCTAGTGTATTCTCTGTTTCCTTCGTATCAGCTCCATATCATTTCTTTTTCAATATCATAGTACTCCTGAAACTGAAACGAATATTTCAAGAGTTTTCTGTTATATGAGCGAAAGTGTGTGTTATTGTTTTTTTATTGTTATAGAATAATAGATAGTAGTTAGAGTCATTGAAATAAGACTTTGGTTTATTGTGTCTAGAGAAAAAGTAATTTTTTACATCAAAGTATGGTTACCTTTTATTTAAATACATTACTCTTACAGACTCAACTTTTAATTTTTCAGTTAAAACTTACTTAAAGCCTAGACTTCAGATTGCAAAAAATAAAATTCTTGTACACAAAATTGGTCTTCCTTTCTCTATGGTCTAATTCTAATATTGTTTTTGTGTGTCACACAGGGTCACAGTCCTGCTGGTGGTTGTTTACTGGCACTTAGTTGTGACTACAGGATTATGGTTGGTCCAAAATTCACTATTGGTCTCAATGAAACACTATTGGGAATGGTGGCTCCAAGATGGTAAAATTTATTTTGTGTTAAGAATTCTATTGAATTTAAGATGATGTAGCTGTATTTTTGTGTGTTAGGTCTACTGGTATGAACTTCATATTTCTTATTCAAAATTCAAGCTAGATTTTATGCTTCAATTAAAGATTATTCAAGATGTATCCTAAACCCATAGGAATGTAATCCAATGAGAAAAAGAGATTTTTTCCAATTATCCCCCCAGAAACCTTGTGATCCTTATTGCATTGCTGTGGATTTATGTTTAGGTCCAATGTAGGGAATGACACTTAATCCTTCTTTATTCTATGCCCTTACAGCATGCAGCGGACTGCAAGCTCAAACGTGTACAACAGGAAATTTTTCTCTCTATCGTGCAGCCTAAATGAAGGATCGCCATTTTAAATATTTGGCGATTTTCTTTAGCTACTTTTTGGAATTTCAGTGAAATTTGTTTTAAAAGTCGCTGTATATATACCAACCTACCAATGCACACTCTTTGTATTATGCGTATCTAATCCTTTGTAAAAAATAATAAAAATAATAGTCCTCAAACATATCATTATGATTTTCTTTTTAGGTTTCAGGATTCTATGAGAAATGTATTGTCAAGGAGAGATTCTGAGTTAGCTTTGACGATGGGTAAGATGTTCTCCACTGAAGATGCTTTGAAAGTGGGATTGATTGATTCTGTCGCTAAAGACAAGGATGATGCAATTACCCAAGCTAATGATTTTCTTGCAAAAACAAAAAAAATACCTCGTGAGTAGAAATCTCATTTGTTCACTTTACGTAAATTGATGGACAATTCTGAAAGTAATGAGTGAATGGATTGTTGGAACTAAAGTACAATAATAGTATTTATTATTTTATTTTTTGTTTTCTTTATTAGATCATTCTTGTGATCACCCTAAAAATAACTGTAAAAACAAAGAAAGTTGTTACAGAGTTGTATATCTTTTTAAAAAAAATTTGCCAAATCATCTGCAATCTTAATACACATGTAACATGATAATCTTGTGCATGTATCGTTCATACAATTCACAAACAGTCTTGTTCAAATCAACGTCACATACGTACATTCATAATTTGATATTGCAACTCCTTTATACTTGGTCTTCCATAACCATACGAAACACCATCCTGTAGCTTGTGATCTTAAGTTTTTTAATTTCCCACAGATATAATCATTTCCATTCAGCTTCCCAATTCGATGTAAATATTCATATAAACTTGACTTAAACCGCTTCCTGTTCTTTTCTATATATCAACCTTTAATTCCTCTTTTAGCTTCTTTCTGTCATTCCCCTCTTCCAATAATTCTCATTTAAACAGATGTTTCCCTTCTGCATCATTATCCGTTTTAGCCCATCATTAGGTGTTTCTGCTCAGAAAGTTTTGGAGAAGTAGTGATTTTTTGTTCCTGTATAGTTTTGAGAACACTGATTACAGATTTTGACTTTTTCCCCCCAAGAAAGGTTGGGGAATATGAAAAAAAACTCCAAAAATTAAAAAAAGTGTCACATTTTTTAAATATTTTTTATTTGACAAATATGTACACTACAAAATAATATCTCTGTAAAGATAAACTAGACACAATTTACCACAACTTTCACCTGTTTTCCCTTCTCAGATGAAGAATAAGCCTGGTAGAGGGCATTGAATTTATTGTAAATTTAGTGTGCATTTTGGAAATTTTTGTCTCAAGTTGGGGGAAAGAATCTGAAACTTTGCTCCAATAAGTATTTTAAGATGCTGATTATGATTTTTGACTTTACCTTTTTCAAAAAAAATTCAGGAAGTAAGAAAAATGATCGAAAAACTACTAAAAATCTTAATTTTTAGTTTATTTACTTATTGCAGGTAACACGTATGTTTCAAAGGAAAATATGTATCACAACAAGAAACTAGACAAAAACATTTGTAATTTGTTTCTTTGTGTGATTTTTGTCAGGTGAATAGTCTACCTGTTAGAATGTATTGAATTGGTAAATTCTGCTGGATAAAAATTTGACACACTGTAAAGGGGCAAATTTATTGTTTTCTTTCTGTCTCTTTCTTTTTTCTTTCTCTTTCTTTTCTTTCTCTCTTTTTTCTTTTCTTTTCTCTCTTTCTCTTCTCTCTCTCTCTTCCCTTTCTGTCTTTTTTTTCACTTCAAGTAATTGTATTTAATTCTACTATAACTTTGCATTCTTTCCTTATGCAAATGATTTGTGTGATGTATCCTCAAACTGTATATATTCTTGTTATGTTTGTATGCACTGCTCCCAGTTCTATAATTATATTTTAACCTGACAGTCTTCTTGATAACAGTATGTAGTTGTAGTTCATCTTTTGTCAGAAACAATTGTAATAAATATAAACTACGCTCAATTCATTAACATTTACTCCAGCCACTGAAATTTCCAATAGTTTTGTTGGTATTTTCTTTGCAGGTGTCGCTCGTAATTTAACAAAGCAAGCTTGTCGAAATGATGCTATTGAATGGTTGCAGCAAAATAGAGATTTGGACTTGCAAATATTTCTTACATTTATCAACCAACCGGCTATGCAGAAAGGATTAGAGATGTACATGGAGTCTTTGAAAAAGAAACAGTGAGATTGCTTGTAAAGTATTTTTGTTGTGTATTTCATTTAGTCAAATTTTAATCAACATGTAATTTTCCAATGTACTTTCGTTAACCTTTTATAATGAGAGAAAAATAAATATATTCTTCTATAAACACTTTTTTAAAGATGAGTTGCTATGAATGTATGGAGCACCTACTTTAAGTTGATGAACCTTCCTTGGTACTCTGGAAGTACGAAACGCTAACAATGTTAATGAACCAATCATTTGTTGTAACAATAATTTTTCTCCAATTCATATCTATCTGGATGAAGCAGTTAGTCAAAGTGTTGGATTCTGATGGTGATACTTTTAAATGCTTAGTTCCTGCTTCCCAAATTTGTCATTTAAGAAAATCAAAGCTGATATTAAATGATCCTCAAGTTTGAACCCTTTCATGTGATGTTGAGTTTGTTGGATAAATGAAGAAGGAAAGGGAGCATGGCTGTCTTGTGGAAGTTATTAACAGATTTCTTTGCAACAAAAAGGTGCACATCTATTAAGTTCTGGTTGAGCAAATGTTATTGACGTTCCATGCCCTTGGATGCTACATTCATTTAAAAGTACATATTCCGGATAGTCACCACATTAAATCTCCCCAAAACCTTGGAAGTTTGTGATGAAGAAGAAAAGCTCTTCAGTTGGGAAAATATGGAACAGCATTATCAGGGTTCGGGAGAGGAAAATGAACACAGACTTCTGCTGCAACATAAAACAAGATTCACAAGGTCAGTTATGTAAATTTACAGAATGCAACTTCTTGTCTGAAGAACATATGTGCATAATGAACTATTCATATGAAATTTCTTTTGTTTTGTTTGTGTTATTTTGGCTATATTCATATTGTATTAAAATGAACAAATACATTTTTAATACTTCAAACAATTCTTTTGTGTGTCCATATTTTCAATTAAACTTCGTTATCCATGAAAAATTTTGTAACACCTGAAAAATCGTTGAATGACAGTTTTAAAACAGAAAGGAGAAAAGGGTGAAATGTTGAATTGTATAAAAACTATAACAAAGAGGGAGAGTAACTGGCTTTAGATTTGGAATTGGCACACACGAATAATGTGAGAACTTCTGCAGGTGTCACTGCAACTAAAATTTTGTTCCCTTTTCTAATCATTACTTTTCAGGTGCACTACACTACAGCCTATTATTTCCTGAAAATATCAATCTAACATCTCCATACAACCATCTTGATTGTCCAGAATAACGCTAATCTTTGTTTTCTAGGCCATCTCATTCTCCAGATAACATGACTGTAATTGTATGCCAAATCCATTGTTTCTAGTGCTTATTTCAATTTCAAAGTACTGATCACAAATCACAAAGTTGCAATTAAAGCAAAAGAGCATTTACAATGGACTTTTACATGAGTCGCTGCCTTCTATACAAGGCTGGATGAGAGGGAAGAAAACAATGTGAGGAGAAGTTGAGCAGGAATATTTGTTGCTTAGTTCACTTTATATCAGTTATAATAATTATTATTATTTATTATAATAATTTATTAATCTGCAAATGAGTAATGCTCGATGGCAGATAGAAAAGAAGACGTAACAAAAGTATACATAATACAATAATAATAGGTTAAACAACAAATCATCGCCCAAATATCTACAAAATATACACACACAGTATAAAATGTTACAAAATTCATACACAAGGTAACAACGAGAAGGAAATCACATTTAAGAAATGAATTTTCTAAATGAGGCCCATAAACGTGTGTATTCACATACGTACTGTAATAAATTTAAAATGATAAGGGAAAAATAAAAAGAGCTGAGGCTTCAAGTTGGAGCGCCAATTTTAATACATTTTAATTGAATAATCCAAAATGGCCGCACGTTGTAGAACTAAATTATAACATTAAATTTGGATATTAAGTGGTTAGCTCAGGGATACCATAATTTGGATTAAAATATCGAATGCTCATTCTACCATTACCAACCTACGTCATAAAACAAATCCCGGTCAGCAAATGACACTCACCTGACCTACTCGGCGGAGCGATGACTGATGCGTAGCTGTCTTTGAGCTTTAATTGAAGTAGGAAAATGGGTTCGGCCTATTCATTGGCGTGAGGCACATAAATCCTTCTCAAAGGGAACACATTATTCATGAAAAATTGATATAATTTCAACAAAACAAGTACATGGGGATTATTTGTAGCAATGATAACCTTTTAGCATTCCCCCCCCCCCAAATAATAAAAAAACATGCAAATTCACTATCACACATAACAAATCTTAAAGGAACACTGACTTTACACAAATAGTTATTCTTTGACAAACAAGACTGGAACTTGTCTTTTCAAGCCCATCATACGAGCTGAAGGCTCATTAAACATCATAACAGTTTATGAACAGGAACGTTCATCCAATTTGATAACTGCACAGCCGCTACCAATGAGGGTGCTTATGCCATTAAGCAATTGTCTTTAGCAAATACATTTCACATTAGGCACAAGTAAATAACCGAATCACGCAATGCTTTGATAGTGGAAGGCCGTCATTGGCTCATCCCAAAATTATTACCTCAATAGTAGCGAACCGATGCCAGACGTCATTGGAGATAAAAGCTGCAGAGCCTAATGGAATCGTACCACTGGCGTATTGATTTTGACCAGGTGTCAATCAGCTGCCCTCCAGTCAGCAACTCCCATAAGACCTCATAGGTACCAGTTATGTACAGCTGCACGCAACCCAATAAAGCTTCTGCCCCCGTTGCTACTCAAGTCCCATACCCTGCTCCTGCTATTTCTTCTACTTCGCCGTCCCCTGCGTTTACCAGTGGTGGTCGTAAGGGCGGTGAAATCTTTGTTGAAAATGTGCAATCACCTAAGGATAAGCTAGCATATTTGCAGGGCTTTAGCAAATCCACTCTTACGGGCAGGGCTTTAGCAAATCCACTTGTTACGACACCCTGTCGTATTTTATTATAAAAGTCGCCGATGCTCAGGACCACGCGGTAATTTTAGCTCAACTCCGCATAATGAAATCCTCTGATCCCGATAGGAGTTTTTTCTCGCATCGGGTGACAGCGGAACGTAGGCATCGTCTAGTGATTCGTGTGCTGCAAGTCAATTGAAACGCAGACGATATAAAATAGGAACTTGAAGCATTAGGATTCAAAATCTTTCACGTTGCGAAATTGCAACAAAAAACCGAAAACGTACGGACTCACCTCAGCCTCTACGTAGTAGAGATCGAACGGGCTCAAACCAAATCCTTTAAAGATCAGGTCCGATACCTCTCCCGCCTTTGGGTCTCGGTGGAAGAGTGGCTCACGCGATGTACCCACTGCCAGGCTTGGGGGCACAGCCACAATTACTGTGGCCGCGAAATTGCTTGCCCGCTATGCGCGCAACCCCACGCGTTGGCAAACTGCCCCCGTTCCGGTCGACTGGTGTGTATAAATTGTACCGGTGATCATGTGGCTTCCTGGTCGAGCTGTCTGGCGTTTTTGCAGGCCAAACAGCGGCGCCAGGAGCAGTTATGCAAAATACGCGAATTACGCACCTCGCAAAATTCTGCGCGTACGCAACAATCACGACCCTCCTTCAATGTTGCTGCTCCACCGACCCCGCTATAAACATTGTTCTCAATTGCCCTTCAAGGCATTGTGTTGCAGCCCGACCAACCCCGACCACCTCAATCTTCCTCAGTTCGATCTAAGAACTATCATTCATGTGAGCAAGCAAATCAACATTCTGAAGAACCCAGGTGATCTCACCAAAGCTTTCTCAATCCTCGAACTCCTTCCCCGTTTTGTCAATGGCTCCCTCTGCACTCAAAATTCTTAACTTCTCATGGAATGCTTCGGTGCAGTCACCATGAAACGTCCCTCCATCCTCTATATTTTAAACGATTACTCAATAAATATCTTCCTCCTGCAAGACACCTGACTTGCTCCCTCCACTCACTTCTCGTTTTCCGTTTTCTTTAATATTTCGCAACAATCGTGGCTCCCGGCCTTGACAACCCGCCCGCGGTGGAACTGCCGTAGCCGTAAGGAAATCCATTCCACACCCTCGTGCCATCCCCGGCACTGACAGCTGGAAACTACAATCATTGAGATCGGGACTTCCTTGACGAGACTCCCGACCTGACTCTCCCCCCTCCATCTGGCCCCACCTACCTCATTAACCATCTTCCCCACGACATCGTTATCCACTCAGACTCCCAGTCAATCACAAATCCTCACCCCCTTCAAGAACTGACCTCAGACCACCTTCCTATATTCTCCACTTTTCTTGGTTTTTATCCCTACTCCCACCCACTGCCACCACAAACTGGCGTCTTCACCATTAGTTCCAAAATTAACACCAAACTTCCCCTCCGTTCCCCTCCAGACATTGACTCCGCCGTTACCCACCTAACCCACCACATAACTACCTCATACAAACGTACCACCACAATTTCTCCCACCCCACATCCCCTAAAGACGCTCCCTCAAGACCTGCTAGTCCTAGTGCGCGACCGCCGACGAGCACAGCGACACTTCTACAAAACGAGAGATCTGGCAGAGAAGACTACCTTACTCAGAATCCGCCCTACCCTTCACGAGCGCCTAAACATTTTTCGAGGACAAACGTGGGATGCCTTCATCAATAAGGCCAATCTAAAATCCGCAAGTGACATTTGGAAGATAACTAAAATCCCTCACAATCTATCCCTTCGCTCATAGATCCCATCTCTGCCATTCCCACCTATGATTCGCCAAAAAGCAAATATTTTTGCCGATCTCCTTGAAAACAGTTTCTCCCCCGACACTTACTCCACCCACACCCCCAGCTCTCCTTTCACCTCCCCACATCCCGGGGGACAAAATCAAGTTCTGGCGGATCCCCCACGAAGAGGTCAAAGAGGCAATAAAAACCGTTGACACCCGGCAAGCAGGTGGCTCCGACAGGGTGCGAGGATGCCAGCTACGGGACTTGCCCAGAAACGCCATTACCCTACTCACCCTAGTCTTCAATGCATGCATTTACTGCAGTCATTTCTCCACTTCCTCGAAAGCGGCGACCATTGTTAAGATCCCCAAACCCGGTAAATCCCACAAAGACCCCCTAAATTTCCGCCCCATCAGTCTCCTCCCCATCCTAGGGAAAAAATTTAAGCGACTTATTCACTCCCGCCTTATGCAAATCCTTGAACCCAACAACGTTCTCCTCCTCTCACAGTTCGCCTTTCGCCAAAGTTGTTCAGCCATCCTCCAAACCCTTCGCCTCTCCCAACATCTAGCCCCCTTCCTAACACGTACCGTCCCTGCCATATTCTTTAATTTCTCCCTTGCCTTTGATGCGATTCACCATGACATCCTCCGCCGCAAACTCATATCCCTAGTCCCACCAACCTTTCTTGATCTCCTTCATAACTACCTCGACCACAGAACATTCACCGTGAAATTCCTCAATCACTTTTCTCCGCTTCCAATCTCCGCTGGTGTCCCGCAGGGCAGCGTGTGGGCCCCTACACTTTTTCCCCTGTTCCTTTCCGACCTCCCCCACCCTCCAAACCACCCGTTTTTTCTTTGCGGATGACGTAGCGTTCCTGGCAAGTGCCAAAACGCTTCCCGCAGCCATAGAGAGTCTTCAAGAAGCCACAAGCGCTCTCACCACCTGGAGCGAAGCAAATGGGCTCCATTTAGATGCTGCGAAAACACAGGCGGTGCTCTTCTCACGAAAGCTGAAAAGCAACAAATGCTTCACCTCCATCCCTGAGATTTTAATAATCTCCACGCATATCGCTTGGCAAACACCGCCAAATATCTGGACCTTATCCTGGATCGCAAGTTAACGTGGAAATCTCATATTTTAGATGTGAGGAAGAGACCCCTCCAAAGAATGGCGCGACTGACTCCTCTCCTCCGCAGCAAGGTCATCCACCTGAACACCAAACTACGGATCTACAAGATTTGCATCCGTAGTCTTGCTCTCTATGCCTGCGAAACTTGGTCCACTGCTCCCAAATGCAATCAACGGAAGCTCCTGCGCGTGGAAAATCGAGTTTTACGCATGGTAGTCCACTCACCGCGAGGTACCTCAAACGTAAAAATCAGACAGATTCTAATAGTGGAACCCCTCCATCTTACCATCCACGCCCAAACCCGCACGGCGGTCAAGAAAGCTTTCACATTTGCCCCACGCAATCTCATCTATCATTTCCGCTCTCATCTCCACCCATTCCCTAAAAAAACGGCAAACGTTTTCCAGCGACATTCTTAAACTACCATCTCCCGTCATCCCACTCCTAAATGCGCTCTGCCGCACATATACTTATCCTTCCTGAGCGATCTTGACCGTCAGATTTTCTTCATCTTCATTATATTCACACGCATTATATCATTTACCTTTATGTATCATTTGTCTCCTCAATTAGTTTTAATTTCTTACGTTATTGTACTCTGCATTATGTATTGTTAATTCCCATTTTCCATCCTGTATCCGGTACCACATCATCCCTCAGACCACCTAATCAAATGATCCTCTCGACCAACTCAACTCCCTCTGAGACGCTTGTAACATTGCTTGCTGGCATAGTAGTGCGCAGAGGCACATAAATACATGGTCACCACATGCGGACGACAAGTCGTTGAACACCAGCGGACAGTCTCCTTGTGAAATGAAGATTAATGAGTGCGACCTCCTAAAGTCCTTGTAATCAAGTGCACGAAGAGCACGCAACAGCCTGCATGCATGACCAGAAAACATTTTCTCTCCAAACATTCTATTCTACAGCTGCATGTTCACAGGTATCGATAGTGTCTCTGATGTTTCAATAATTCAATCGATTTGGATAAGAGTGTCCCGAGGTCGCGGTGAATTTAAACATTACTGATAGTCATTATCGGGTGTAGAAACTTACAAAAGTCGAGTGTCGACTTTGAGAAAACTCGACGAATGTCGCACGGAGTTAAATCCTCGCGATCTAAGATGGCGTCCGCCTCTATCGAGAAATATCGACAATCTCTCACGATCTATCAACCACAATCATCGTAACCATCATAATCGTAGTAAAAGTAATCATCTAAGTACGTCTGACTGTGCTTAAATATCTTCAACCCCTCTTCTCCTATTGTGGAAGATCAGTTTGACTCCGCCTACGGCATATGACAAGATCTTTTTGACCAATAATAACTAAAAGTCTATTTCACGTGATTTCTCTTGATTGGCTGTGGTCTTTTGAGGTTTTTGCCTTAATCAGCCTATCTCCGATCGTACTTTAGTCACGTAATGTCCCGTCTCTTGATGTAGTGTCCTCGCTTGATGGCAGTCTGTTTACTCTCAAAAATTGAGGCCAGTTTTACACAAAAGACCACTCAGTTGGCCAGAATGCCATCCCCTTTTCGTCCTACGGAATCCCCTTATTTCCAGAAAAACACTTCCTCTTTTGTCATTGCTGCTAGCTTTCCAAGTCGGACATAAGCCAGACAGTGTAGACAGCTCATAAGCAGTCACTAGACACAGGTTCGCCTAGGGTCACCCTTACCCCTCTTTTGTTATACTTCAAGTAAGCCAATTACCCGCTTTCTCTTTTAGACTCGTCGCCACATGCATCACTGAACAATAGCCCTTCTCTGTTGCGCCATATTTCCATGCGACGTCATTCCGCGAATAATGATTCCTTTTAAATTGCTAGAAAATTTTGAAGATTGATAAAAATGAATTATTTATTACAATACACAAACATATTCGCTTACAAACAGATACAAACACGCACTCATGCATACAAGCATGCTTCAATATACACACGTATTATTGGTCCTATATTCTTAACGTAAAAGTATTTACCGTAATTAACTTCGGTCATACGTGAAGCGTCACGAATATTAGAACCTCAGCACTCCAATGAAATTACCGCCGTCGTTGAAGAGTCCCACGCAGCATCAGCATCCACCTATGTCGATGCTAGTGCCCCTTTTATACTTTTTCCCTTTCCTAATCTTCCTGATAAAGAGAAAACTGAGTTCGAGTTTTCCGAGAGTAGGCCATGAACATTTATTGAAATGTTGGAAGATTATTGCAATAGTACAAAATTAACATAAAATTTCTTTATACAACGTTCAAAATCCTTTTTTAAACAAACTTCAATACAACTATTACTCACTAAATCATTTACAAAATTTTCTTATATTCTTATAGTTCAAATCTCTTTCCTCGAAAATAAAATTCGTGACACATTCTTTACACTTTAACTATCTTTCTCACATTAAAACATTCTCAAATATCAAATAAATACCTCACAACTAACTTTGTTATTTACTTCTCTTCAATGCTAAAACTTCTCCCCAACGGAGATTGATCATAGTACACTATACATAAATTTCTTTCACATTTACCACTTTCCAAAATTTACACACATCAAACTCAATTTAACACAAGAACAAACTATTTACATCAAGAAAATACACCTACATTGCATTCATTTAACATTACTACACAAAACTCTAGAGAACAAAATTGACAACTTTAAATAAGAAAGTTCAACCAATTAAGTTAAGACCAGAGTTCTCTTGCCGTACAATACATCGTACGTAATATTTAAATCCTTTTTTAATACTCAGTCTGCCTTGGAATTGCTTCGTAGGCTATGCTTCTCTCCATCCTTCCTTTTTCAACCACAGTCAGGTGCAGTTCAAGGTCGCCAGACGTCCGACCACGGATAGTAGACCCTCTTGTCGACTCACGTACCTCAATACATGACAGCTGCTACTGCCACTTGAGTTCTCGTCCTCGTAATATTCATACATATTGCTACGAATTCGAACCGTTATAAGAGCGTTCGTCCTGCGCTTATGGAACACGTTACGATTGAAGTTCCATGTTAATATTTACAGTTCGAGCAACTTATTTAATTCACTCTACTGCTTTACACACGTTCCACCGAACACGTGCTTCGAAATTCACAGTTCTTTGATATACTCGATCACTATTACTTTCACAACAGATTCTCCGAAATTTAATAAACTCGGACAATCTCAAAAACGAAGTGTTACTTCTTACGATCTCACAATCTAATACAAATGTGTTAACTCGGACTCTTATAGAAACATGATAAATTAAAAGTCGTTTCTATGTTGGGGGTGAGGACACTGGTTCAGGACACTGCACCCCATTCCCAACAGTTAAAACCCTTGGAAATCCTTTCCGTCTTCTGCCGCCAGTTCCTGGAAAACTCCGACAGCCCCTTTTCCCCCCGCCCACCCCGCAACACCCCTTCACTTACCATATAATGACCTCCGTTCCGCGTACTCTGCGCATTCGCCAAAAATATTCCTTAACACTCAGGTACGTAATTTTGTCAGCTTACTCACTCTGTATTTGTTTTCTTTTCTTTTATTCTTTTTTCATTGTTCTTTCCTTTCTTTATTTCAACAACAACCAAAAATACACTTCTTTCGATACTGTTTCACCCAATTATTATATACTTTCATATTATGTATCTATTTTTATATTTTTTATTTTATTTTTATTTTTATATTTTTCAGTGTATGTTACTGATGATGGTTGCTATGCAGCCGAAAAAGCTTTCTAATACCAATAATAAAAAAATGAGCAACATAGAAACGACTTTTAATTTATCATGCTTTGATAATGTTGCTAAAGCACCACAATTACCAAGTATGTCTTATAGAAACTAGGTGATATTCTCGGACGCTCACAGCAAACGCAGCGATACTCGCACGATCTCGCAATCAAGTCTTATCAAACGCTCACCCAAGCAAGTGAAAGAGTGTTTTTCGTCCTCTGAGAAAATGCATTGCTATTAAACTTGCACCCCAATTACCAATCACGATGCGTCGTTTTCACTATCTTCCTAGTCATTCTACTTCAATGCTTATCCAATCACGCTACGTTCTTATAAGGATCGCTCGCTGACCGAATAAACTATTGCTTTCATGAAGTGACATCTCCGTCACCCTCGAAAAATGCAAGTCATGCTGTTGAAATTACATCGGATGACGTGACTGAAATTTCTTTCCTTTGACCGCCTTCTCTGTTCCAGCCTTACCCGCGGTATTTAAACTAGTTCTTTCGTCCTTTCAAGTCTCCCGCTCTTTTTAATTTGTTCCGCTGATTATTTCTGTATTATCAGAATATTATGAGAGTAATATTTACCTCCCCGAGTATGAAATATTGAAGAATTGTACCCAATGCACCTAAGAGCTTTACGAACCCGCTCCGATGTCCGACCAGCCGGAACTACTTACGCAATGAGACATCGGCGACGTCATCCCCCCTTACTGTTGGAGGCGACTTGCGTGAAGGGAGTGCGGCTGAATAACAGTAGCAACGTTAGTAACAGTAGTGAGCAGCGCAGAGCGACAGCGAGAAAACGGGCGAAGCACTGACGTAGCAACCTGCAAAGCGCTTCGAGTAGTCTGAGAGTAAAGGCGGTTCCACACATTCGCTATTCGGCGAACTCTGAACAACTGCTCGCCGAATAGCGACCAGTGTGGATGGGTTGCTCGCTATTCGTCGCATCACGAACACCTTTTCCCGCAGCGTGGCGGTCTTTTGAGACACATCAAAGGAAGCCGAGCATAGGCTAATATTCACGAATGACCTGTTCGTGGTACTGGCCACATATTCATGCTTTTACGAATACCAAGGAGCGCGAGAGTACTAGTCGATACGGGTATTATTACGAGTATTTAGGAGTAGATTTCAAGATATTTACAGTAAGTAATCGCTGAAAAAACGAATTATGTGTAATATTTCTCCTTATCGTACAAAGTAATAAGTGTTTTTAGCAGTGATCAAATAGAGAAATTGGAAGTAATAAAGTAGTGATGGAGTAGCTTATTTATTATCCCCAACGTCGTCATACGCAGTTTGCAACTGCTTTTTGACAATGAAGTTTATTTTATGTGAGATTTAAACCTCAAACATTTCCATTAACTTTATTTTACTTTTTTATTAAGCGTCCTAAAGTTTCACAGTATTGCTATATTAGCATTATCTATTTTTTGGTTGTATTAGCATATATTTCCTGTACACGATCGAATAATAATTCATGCATGGGCGAGACTAGAGAAAATTTTAAAAATAATTCTATTATAAAAATAAATAATGAAAATATTACATTTAAATGTAATGAATGATTGAATGATTTTTGAATAAATAAATAAATAGTGGGATGTTGTGGAGACACAAAATAAGACATTGATTATTTTAGAGTTAATAAAAACAATAATAATTGTACGATCCTTAAAATTGGAGAAAATCAATTGCTATAGCCAAATCCGTACGGAATAAGAAATAGCTTATTAATGATTTAATTTCATTGATTTAATTAAGATTAGATAAGACTCATTTACTTTACTTAACATTTCACAAGAAACAACTACATACGCAGCAGAATGTGATTACTTCAGATTCTCTCTCCACAACCTCTAATCACTAACACGAATATTCGTCGTTCCCAGAGCGAGCACGTGCTCGGTAAATTGTGTATGTCTGGATCAGTGTGCTCGCCAATAGGCGAATACTCAGGAAATACCCCGAGCAAGTCTCTGTTGCTCGGGATTCGCTGTTCAGTTGCTCGGAGTTCACCGAATAGCGAATGTGTGGAGCCGCCTTAAGAGTTGGCGAGGCTGGATGCAGGGCATTGGACTCTTAATGCACCGCGTCACCCGCGAAGTTCGCAGATACTCCGTTCATTGCGAGAACGACTTGAGCGAAAATGCTCGAGATACGTTGTAATTGTGAGTTGTCGTTGTAATGTTCATGAGTATTTGTGTTTTCAAGTACAAATGGATCTTCCTTTGTTGCAAAGGTCACCTTTGTGTATATTCATTTTCTTTAGCGTCTAATTGAAAATGTGGTGTTTCTATGATATTAGTAGATCCAAGTATGAAAGTACATCTTAATTAATGGCTCCCGAACAGGAACCCAAGAGGCATTTGGAGTACTAAGAACTGTTGATTCACATGTTTAACTCTAATAGTTTTTCATGTATAATTGAGGTAGGAAGGCTCATCTCAACATACAAGTAATAATTATATAATTTTCTTCATTATTCTTATTTATTATTATAAGGTATAAAGTAGCATAAACAACATAACTTTGTAAAAATCTAAAACAACCTAACCTTTATAAAGCACTTTTAAATTCATAGGGAATATTTATTGATTCATCTAAACTCATTCATAGCGAATATTTAAAAAAGCAACACATATTTTAAAAAAAAGTTCAAATGTTATAATTTTTCCGTTACTTTATTTTGGAGCCCTTAAAATCTTGCACCCCTAGGCAATTGCCTATGCCTAAATCCTCCACTGCGTACTGTAACACATTTCGGTCTGTCTTCTTTAATATTCCGATATACAACAGTCATCTGCAAATAAACGTAATATCGAATTGATATGCTCTGATAAGTCGTTAACATATACAAGGAAAAGAAGTAGACCCAAAACGCTTCCCTGATGTACTCCCGATGTCACCGCGATATCTTTAGAGAAGCACACATCTATTTTAACTTCTTGAGAGCGATCCCGGAGAAATTCACTTATCCTTTTGACAACACGGTGATCAACTTCTGACTTCACGATTTTTGCAAGACGACATAGTCATGTGGCACTAAATCAAACGCTTTTGATAAATCGATAACTATTGCATCAATTCTCCCCTCTCCTCAAGTGACTCAGCTAAGACGTGACAAACGGAAATAAGTTGGTTCTCGCATGAGTACCCGGATCTAAAACCGTGTTGTGCAGGATGAAGAAAATTATTTTTTTCCCAAGTATTCTTCAAATAATCTGCAATGATGTGTTCCATCTGTTTGCATACTACGGAGGTTAAGCTAAGTGGTCGATAATTATTAATTAATAACCGATCACCTCCTCTGTGAATTGGTACCACGATACCTTTTTCCAGTCGCGTGGTAATGAAGAATGTTTATGTAATATAAAAAAGCCTGGCTATGTACGGATCCTGGCTTCCCCACCGAGTTTAAGTAAATCCCTTGGAATTTTGTCGCGAACGATTGATTTTTAATTCTTATTATTAGAAATTTGATGTTGCAGTATCCTAGTATTTAGAACAAAAGTGTGAATACTCAAAGTCATGTAACTTTGTCGAAAATTATCTAATATGGCTGCCTAACACTAATTGCCAACTCTCACGAATTTAAGAAATATCTGAATTAATATGAATATTAGTCACAAAAGCGACAATGTGCTGTAAAGAACGAGGTTACATTCGTTCAACACGCTTGATGCAGGAAGAACAGAATTGCGCCACAAGAACAAGTGAATTGAATTGGTGTCCGAGTTTCGCGATAGATTTAAGTTTTCAGAAATTCGGATGTCCTGCCAACATAAAGCGAGGTAGAAATATCATTACTGTTACGGACGATGGCGAAGTAAAAGCGTTGGGTAATACCTTTGTTTTATTAATTAGTACTACCTTTGTTTTATTAATCTCGAATTTCTATTGCACAAATATCTACAATTCATTTCGGAATAATAAATGGGTAACAGTTCGTATTTATTAAATAATTTCTTTCATAAATATTAAACCCGCCTCTGCCCNTAAATACGCCACTGCCCTTGGGCCCATGATCTGAATTGAATGGATGGTTCCTTGCTTGTTTCCGGAGAGTAACTTGCCCCCCACGTGGTCATAAACAGTTTGCAACTGCTTTTTTGAAGAAGTTTTATTTGTTTGCTACATTGAATGCAAGCTCTGTATCAACAAAGCCAGTTTAAAAAAATAAATGAATGAATTAATAATTTATTCTCAAAAAATCTGTAACACACTGACTGTGACCACGTTGAGGACAAAAATGTAATTTACTGCAACTAATATACAATACACTAATAAACACAATGCGTTTCCGTTCATGTTTTCTTCTTTAGTTAAATTTTCTCGGAGCAAAGAAACATGACTTCGAGAATACATGGGAATTATTTGTCAAAAATTTAACTGTCGTTAATGGAGGAAATGCTGAAAACCGACGAATAATATGATTTTAAAACATTAGCCTTATCCTGAGGTTCTGTTTTAATACACCGGCGTTTTCAATCGTTGGTGAACACTCTTTATTCCTATTCTGTCTTTTCGGGTACTTATAAAATTGCGATCAACAGTTGTCTTTGTTTTGGAAAATTTTCTGTAAAATGCACTCTTGAGCATTTTTCTTCGCTATTAATAACTGTTTAGAGAGATTTGTGAATATTTTGGTTGTCATTCTCTTGTTTTCAATTTTTATACGTTTTTCTTACTTTGGCATTCAAACGTGTAATGTAGTTATTATAGGGATTAAAAAAAAAAATTTATGGGGATCAAATTTTTCAACGCTCTGAAATATTATTTTCTTAAATTTTAATCAAATTTCTTCCACGGAGCTTCCCGTACCAGCCCATCATTTTGACGTAGAAAAAAACTGGAAATATGGCACTTATTTTATTATATTGATAAATTATTTTCGTGCTCTAGAAAGTTGAGTAGTAGCCCAGTATTTACTTACTTACTGTACCCAGTCGTGCTATAATAGTGAGGGCTGTCAGAAAAATGGGAAGAAGATATTTTTTCGCATACCTGCGATAAATCTTATTTTGAAACGTTGAAAAGAAGACCTTTTTCGAATGACGTCGGCGTGGTTGAGTCAGGATAAAATTCCAAATGATCTTGGTGTTTGTGAGAATCATTTCATTCGAGGCAAGAAATAAATTGTATTTTCATAAATTGTAATTCGTAGAAATATTGTTACTTTCTAGCAGAGGAATAAATATTTTATTGGCTCGTTTTATATGAGAACGACTCAAGTATTCATAGCTCAAGACTTGCAAATTTCCTCAAATCAACTATTATACAGAACTCCAATTATCCAAATCAATTGGAACCCGACACGGTCCGAGTAACCAAATACTCGGATAATTGAAGTGTTTTCAAAAAGGCAAAATTACTAAGAAATGGTTGAGGAAAGAACAAATCCTGATTTAAAATACACAGTTAAGAAAAACAATGTAATTATATAGTATGACTACAGTGATTACTATTAGCTTGGTACAGTAAAAAAAACAAAAGTTTAGTACTCAGTAATTAAAAATACAAAAATGTTTTTCCAACGATTCGGATAACTGGTGATCTGGATAACTGGAGCTCGGATAATTGAAGTTCTACTGTATCTTGTTTTAATACGACCTTTTCTGTATTAAATATTGTATTAAGGTATTGTTATAACTGTTTGTATATCACCTTGTACAACATCTTGAAATAATCTCAACTTCGCTTCCGCGATCCTGCTGAGCGGTAGAACGTGGGTTCAAACCCTGTTTACTCGGCCAAACTAGATGAGGTTTTCACCAGGGGTTTCCCTCACCTACTCCAGACAAATGTCGGTTAGGTACCATAAGTTCCCCTGCAACCCAATATCTCTCCTTCCCAATTCCCTCTCCCAAGTCCAACAGTTAGGTGGAAGAGGAGGCCTCGTAACCTGAACCTCGCCAAAAGACAAAATAAATAAGAAAAGTATATCCGTTATATTACTAGCAGTATGCCACCGTGTCAGTTGGCAATAGTTTCAAGTCAAGCTCTGAAGCTTCATTCCGGATTTACATGAGGAATCGCACCCGCTCCCTCAAATTTTGTATTTTTTGCATGATTGCCGTAAAACTGCAACCAAAATAGGGCTTTTGGTAAAACCTGAACTTCTTTCATGTCCATGGGGTTGAAGTATGACCGAAAACGTGTTTTGATGATCAACTTTTTCTCTTTCCCCTAATACTGGTAATTTAAAAGAAATACAACACAACAACCAGATTTTAAATATTATTGCGATATATTTTCTTCAATGATGCAGATGTTAAGAGCTCTGTAAAATTCAGGAAAAATTTTAATATTTTGACATGTGAATTTTTTGCGTGGGTAACTTTTATTTTAGAAAATATTCTCAAACATTTTCATCACGATTCAGATGGTGGCTTATATTCAAAAGCAGTAAAAACGGATAAAAGAGTATGCAACCCGTTACACACATTGCACTCGCCATGTGTATTGTATACCTGGAGCATTGTACATCATACACTTCTTAGAGAATCACGTCATAAAAAGAGTTATATATAACATTTATTTCCTCTTTTAATGGAATTGAAGGTGCTCCAGAGCCATGAGTAGACTTTCAAGGCAGCTGGGGTTGAATTTTCCCATGAACGGATTTTACGTAGCTTGCGTAAGCTCTCTAAAAGATTTTCTGAGTATATCGCCACAAAGTAAAACTACTTATGTCATTTGTAAGGTATTTTTAGAAGCTACTTCAAAAGGATTTTAAAAGAAACTCTACTCCAATATACATTTTTAAAGTCTTCTTCTAGCAAGATTATAAATAGAGCAAGAAATGACTGATTTAAGATGCATTCCTTTTTGTGGGGAAAAGTAGATGTTTTCTTTCCCAATATACTCTTACTTACTTACAGCCACAAAGGTAGTGATGTGGTTTGCCGGTCATGGGTAGTTTTTGGTCAAAAAGAAGCTAGAGAAAAAATACTTCGCTAGAAAAACTAGTCTTGACACCTTTAAACAAACACAAGCATGCTGTAGCATTTTTCAATGTTCATGCTAACAATTAGTATCACAAGACTACTGTCATGAAAAGCACCGAATCTTTGCAAAATTTCGAGAATTCGGGCAAAAAATTGACGGACACAAAATTTAAAATAAGAATTGAAGAGAATAGAGTGCGTCTTATGTTTATAGTAAAAACTATCATCTTTTGTGGCACTGAAAATACTGCTTTACGTGGGTATTGCGAAGATGGTGAGTTCAGCTTCGAAGAAAGAAAAAATGGGAAACGAAGATTCAGAGCACTTCTAAGATTTAGAGTAGATGCAGGTGATGCACAACTACAAAAACATCTAGGAATGCGCAAAAAATGCCACTTTCACAAGTAAGACTACTCAAAATGATCTGAAAGACTGCTATGGAAAAATCATTCAGAAAAAGATTGCCAATGAAGTTAGGGCATCTGAAATTTTTCCTTGATAGCAGATGAGACTAGAGGCTAGTTCCATTAAACAACTTACAATATGTCTACGGTATGTTGACCTAAAAACCTGTCGAAGGAAATGTTTCTAGGATTCCTCGAGACCATGTGACATAGGAGAAAAGTTGACAAGACTTATTCTGAAGTAAATTTAAAGAGTTTGATTTAGGTGTAAATAATTTAAAGAGGACAAGCTTATGATGAACGATCAAATATGACAGAGAAATTGAAAGATGTTCAAGCTCATATAAAATAAATAATTCCTCTTGCTCATTATATGCACTGTGGATTCTACCAATTAAATCTTGTCCTCAATTATGCAAGCACCATTTCGAACATAAGAAGTTCTTTCGGTATTTTGGGTGACAGCAAATTATGTTAAGAGATTCCTCTCAAAGAAAGTTGAAAATAAAACACCATAAAGGAAGCATATCCTGAAGCAACAAAGCACCAGTTAATGTCTTTGTGTTAAACTCGCTTTGTTGAGTGTCATGACGCTCTTACGTTTTTTAAGTACATATGACCCTGATGCAACAAAGTACATAATTGTATGTTGTAAAAGTAATTGAAAATGAAAAACCTTCTCCAAAGTCTGTCAGTGATATTCCCTTCTGGGATGCAACTTTCTCGTGACACTCCATATTTTAGGAGCAATCCGTGATGTGACAGCTGGGTTGCCCAGAGATCTTCAGAGTCCCAATGTAGACATCCAGCTTTCTTACAGTATGATCAACACAACCATTCGTTTTCTAAAGAGGTACAGAACTGAAGAAGCAATCTTCGACAAAATCTTCGATATTGCGTCGCGGACATGGGATCGAAATTAAGTGTCCTCTCTAGTAAAAAGTAAGTATGCAGATTCAACATTCAAAGTTCAACTCCAAAATAATATTACAGGAAGAAAGTGTTTAGTCCTTTCCTCGACACACAGATAAGTAAGCCGTCGAAAGATTTTCTTCAATAAATGACGATTTAATAAAACAACCTAATTCCGCGTTTTATCTCAAAATTTGACGTTGAGGATGTTGCTGCAGTGTCCAATTATTGTCCCGATACAAGTGAACTCAAGCTCATGAATGAAATTAATTTGTGGAATGAGCATAAGAGAAATAAAAAAGAAATTCCTCTGATAGTAATCGATACTTTCAGTGATCCTTCGTGCAAATTTTATCCTAACGTTAATGAGCTCCTCCAATTACTGTCAGAAAAGACACTGAATGGATTAGCGCTCATGAACATTCATTAAAGTAATATAATTCTTGATCCCTCTAAAACTATTGACATGTTTGTCTAAATTAATCCAAGGCGTTTAAAATTCCTATATGGAGATTAAGTTAATAATAATGTGGTCTTGTCTTGTTTCTATTTTAATGTACTCAGTAATTAATTCAATCAACCTTAATCAATATAAAAGAAACTAATTATGATATTTAAAAAAAAAAAAGATTTATAAACCAAGTATGAAAAATGTCATATTTATAACATAAACCAATTACTTCTACGATGATATTATTTGAAGACCTTAAAATTCCATAATTTAGTACCAGACGTTCCATAGCTCCACACCTCCCTCCCGGAGATCTCATTCCCCCCGCCCCCCCCAAAAAAATTGGATCCGCCACTGAGAACATAGGAATATAGATTGTGTAACATATTTACCTGCATTTTTCTTCCTTTTTAATCCTCAACAGTCTCTTGGTCAACTTATGAAAAAACGGAGGCGTGAGGTCAGTATTGTCAAAACGTTGTATTGAGTTTTCTATAATTGAGATGCAAATTAGCATACTGAAAGAACTATCTCATTTTTCAAACTATTGCGTTTATTGAAAGATACATACAAATCTATTACATGTATTATGTTATGTTACGGTATGAAGAAACATCCTAAAGCATAAATATTCAGTAAAAACTTGAATAAACACAAGATATGATACAATATAAATAGAAGTGCCCAAGGGGGGGGGGGTCACGACAAAGAACTGCGTCATTGCAAATTCTTTTGGAAGGGTCAAAAATTGAAAAAAGGGCGGTGAAAAATATATACAAGTAAAATAAAAATTTACAAGTGAAATGTAACCAAAAAGTGACATCAGATACCTGCTTCGCTGTATCACTGTCTTGCATTATCAAATTAGCAAGCTTTTACACAGTACTGTTCAACGGTCGGCCATTCTTGAAAACAAAGCGTTTTGTCGATCTTTGACAACTCACTGCTTTGACATCGTCGAGTTTGACATGTCGATCGAGCTTTGACAATTCACTGCTCTGCTTCGAGTTTCCTGTGCGTGATCCAGTTCGTAGCGGATCTATTTTATCGCGTGTACCACGTCTTACCCCCATGTTTCAACTTTTGGGAGCCTGCAGGCACACATGTGAGTCTGTGTTTTAGCGCCTCACTCGATTTGTTGAAAATTAATCAACGTTTTATTTTGTGTTTGTAATAGTTTTTACATTTCTTCCTAGTCATTTCTAAGAAACAAATTTTAAGGACCAATGCATGGAATTATTGAGCAATGCTAGTGATAGACATGACAAGTGAACAGAGCATTGTCATAAAACGTACAGTTTAAAAATAATTGATCGTTCTCTGAAAAAGCGTCAATTGTTCCAGCGTCTCACAAAAGGTTAGAACAAATGTAAAATTTAAAGTGTAATGATTCGAATTGTATATCGGTAAGGGCGTTTTTAATATCAATATTGTTTTTAAACATTTGCAGTTGCACACAGCTACTCGTTACGTTCTATGCAACAATATTGATGATTTTCCCCGTGATTAGTGCGGATTTTTATCTTGATTTTTAACAATTACATTATTTTATTTGTATTGTATTGTTCATGAGTGCCTTTGTACTTTGTTCCTTTATGCTAACTGTCCGTCCATACAACCGTGCCTTTACGCTATGCCCAATGTGAGCACACCGGCCTACGCATCTTAATACCTGTTGATTTATATACCTGGAGAAACCGCTAAGTGACTCATTATCTTTTCGGGCTTTGTGGTTAAAATTTTTGGGAAATTAGGGACACGCAGATTTTGTGAAATTAGTGCACGTCTAAGTCATTGTAGAGTATCGCAATAGGTTGTTGAACTTACTGTTTCTCATCTAGCCATGAATTTCACATGCAGTGGCGGCGATTGGGGAGGGAGGTAGCTCCCCCCCCACTTTTTTATAGAAAGATAAAAATTTCATTTCAACCATCTAAAACTGGGAATCAAAAAAATTACACCATCCTTGATGCGGTAATCACCAATTGTCATTCCTTTGGTTTATTTCATTAAATCAAACCTAGTGGAAATATGCAGAAAATGTCATGTTAATGAAAATTGTCAATTCCACCGCCCTCACTTTTGATTCCCAATCGCCGCTACTGTTCACATGGATTAAACATTGGCTGCAGAAGAGTACAACAGTGGTATGAAGAAACCTGTTCCTCCTTACAATGAGTGCATCGACCGCTATAATAAATACATTAAAAATAGGCTAAAGTCCTGTATTATTGTAAATAAAGTTCGGTAATATCTTTAGTGATTTAATACTTATGTTCAATTGTTCTTTACTTCCTGGACGACCCCCTCTATTTATTTTATTCAATCTCTTCTAAATCAATGCTATGTTTGTTTCATGAATGCAGGTAGCTAACTTTATTTTTAAAAAGATAATGCAGGGATGAATTAAATGGATAAGTGAGTGAAATTGTTCTAACATTTCTCCATTACTGAACATTATTTTGCAACTGTCACTTTCTTCTGAAACAAACCACGCGAATGCTCAAGACCGTGATGCGGGTTCTTGTCTGTGGTAAGCGGTTTTTGTCAACTATTTTACTGGAAAACTGAAGTTAATTGTAGCAAATAATGTACTTGCAATTTGATACATCCAAACTTCCTTAACATTGCCTCTCTAACTGTGTGCCAGAATATTGGTATTCGTAACGTTATAGTACAGGTTAGGGATAAATGAAACCGAAAAACATTGTAACATACATAATTATTTTGGTTATAAACATACATTTAATTCATTAAATTGTCTTATTCATTAATAAAAACTGAAAACAATGTATGTGATAGCATATTTTGATAATCAATTTGTGTTTTAGAAGTGATTTATCAAAGCAGGGGAAGCGTGACAAATATTTTTGGAACCTCTTGCAGGAATGTCACATTAGTTCCATCTAGTATTAATATTTTAATAAACACGCAAATGGCAGGAAACACTTCTTGAAATTATGAAAATATTAATAAAACTTTAACCATAAAATTGTTAACATATTCAAATTGTGAAGTAATTAGTATTTGAATCATCACGATGGTACGACACACAATTGAATCACGGGCTTAGCATGATTTCAAATAGTATATCTTACACGAAGAATAAAGGATAAAAAAATTAAAAATATACATTAAGTGCAAAGTCTTTATTACAAAAGTGAAAACTTTGAATTAATTTCCGATATCTTCTCTTCAAACCGTAATCAACAACTTTATGAAACAAAACGTTTCCATTGGACAATAAGAAATTAGTTACTCTTACTTCAATCGACTTTTAGTCGAAGTTCAATGATGCAAGCGATATTAGTTTAAAGAACTACATGCCGGAGGTTGAATTGTACAACGAACCTGGAAAGTTATGAGTGATTTTTGAGTTAGCATAGTTTTCAACTAGTGTATGGATGAAAAAGCAGTCACGAATATAAAATTTTGACTCCATTTTTAATTGCTTTATCCTATCAACACCTGTGGAATGAATAGCGAATTACGGTATTATGATAAATAAGAAAACTGGCGGTGGTATTTTAGAGAGACTTCATTTACTACAACTAGTCCTCACATGTTAAAACAAAGAGTGAAACGACAGTGAAATTAAAAAAGAAACCAGCCATTTAGTGAAGACTCGTTAACGTGTAAGGACATGTGAAACAGTCTCAGAAAAAGGCAGGAGCGCCATCTTGGCACTAAATAAAACGAACGTGGTCATCATGTTAGCTTCATGCACCATGAAAATACACTTAATAGCTTATCTCTACAGCAATTTGCCTTATATGCTTAGACTTTTTCCCCATTGCATGTATGCTCACATCTTGACGTCGCTATGAGTATTTTCTGGTGTCACTTAAGGGTTCGTAGTTTTCTTGAATATTCGATTTGCTTGGACATTGTTAACTTCATTTTTGGCCATCAATTTGTCTATGATCGGAGTCCTTGTGGTTTTCTTCCGCTCGAACGAAACAGAATCTCTTCTGAACATCTAATCCACTGGAGAAAGAGAAGTTATTGAGCCTGCAAATAAAAATGTACTTAAGAAATCACATTCAAATATCTTTAAAAAAATCCTGAAGTCATTTGAAGACCACTGAGAATCTAAAGTACACTCTTTTCCCGTGGTAATCTGACCTGACATAACATGTGTGGTCAAGTGTCATATGGGAGGAAACTTTAGGAGTTAAGACTCCGAGAAGACATTTCCAGTTTCCATGTGTAGTAATATGACCACGGTCGAATGTCACGACACAATGTATTGTCAAAGGTGTGAGAGTATAGGTTAGAGTATACTAGCCCGAAGACTTGCCCCTGATCATCAAGGAGAAACTATTTTGTTGACAGTATTGATAGTTCCTGGAGTTTTCAACGTGTCTGAGGAGAAGAGTCGAGGATCGTGGCATTAAACATGCTTTTTCCTTCACCAATGTCGGATCTGCATAGATATGTAATGAAAGAAAGTATATAATTACACTTGTAAATGGGTATTTGATGTGTGGACCATTAACTTAACTTCAAGCAATCCACGTCAGAAGAAAATCCACAAAAGAATTGTGAGCCGAAGCTAACCAATACTCACAACCAAATGGTCTTAGTAACAATGTTCTTGGAAAACCACACAACGTTGCATATACCGTAAAAGTGGCTTTGTAAAGTACTAAGTCTTCTTTGTACATGTATTAAATTTACTCTATCCCACCAACCACTCACACAATAACCAATTATAGGTAGTAAAACTCCTTTATACAAACATTTCAGCCCTCTTTTTAGCCATAGTAAACTTGTCCATCCCTACCCGTTTCAGGCTGTAATATACTTTTCTATTCTTTGCAGGAATATACTGTATATGATTTGTGAATGTGAGCTGCTCGTCCGGTATTACTCCTAGATATTTTATCTGTCGTTCGAGTAGAAGTCACAAGTACCCTACTTTTATTATTGCATGTCTCATCCTATTGTACACCATCCCAATCACCATTCCTTTTGTCTTTGTTCTTAAAATAGTCAATTTCCGGTATGCCGTCTTTCTTATAAATTTTACCATGAGTATCTCCCCTTTCTCTTCTATCTCTCTCCTACTATTTCCGTACTCTAACAACATAACGTTATCTGAATACGCGATAATTTCTTCTCCTTCATCTTCCAAATACCAGTAGTAATTAATATAACAAAACATTCTAGTATACAGGTCCAGTGGTACTTCCTTGTGGGCAGCCCCTATCCTTATTCCGTATTAAGCTTTGTGTCCCTATTTCTAGCACTATATATCGTTCATCAAAATATGACCAATTAATCGTTTCAGGTTATTCATTATGCTTAGATTTTCCAAACTTGATATGAGTCCCCAAGTCAGCACTATCAAATGCATAATTGTTTGTTTTTTTTTTGATTCAACGCTAGTTTCGCGATCCTTCTACTCATCTTACAATTGTGTCAGCAAATTCTTCATCCAACATTGCTGTTGGTTTGTTTCTCCTACTGCTTCGCAAATTCTTCAGTCAACATTCTATGAAGTGTCGACAATTATGTTTTTAGTACTTCTTTATGAATATCAGTATTTTTTCAATTCAATTTTTTTGCCACTTATTTACACTCATATCTCTCTTCAACGCTTTTACTCTCGATTACATTTCCCTTAGACTTTGGTACCCTGCCAGCTACTGCATTACAAGACCCTCTTTGTTTGTGCCTTTCTCTTACTATCTGTTGCGTTTTTCTTTCAGCAATTTATTATTTATGAATTTTGCTACTTCCGATAGAGCGTTAACAAATACATTATAAGGAATAAATACTTCGAATTGGCATCTCGTTTAATAAAGATAATAAGTGGAAATGAGATGCCAAATCCAAGTTTCTATTACATTTTAGCTTTCCACAAGCAGGTCTTGTTTCATTTATGACTTGCAGCGGTTCAAGAGACATTGCGCTTAACACCCCTGATAATCTTAACATACGTATTCGTTGCCGTTGAATGTATTATAATTTTACTTCACAATTGTATAAAGACCAAGACGCAGACGTTGGAAAATTAGTGATGTAGTCAACGAAAACTTCCTCTCTTTGTGATGTTCTGCCACTCACTTTTCCACTAACACTACTCCCTATTTAGTTCCGTGGCATAATTCTAGTTTTCTTCTCATAAATAATTTGAAAGATTTACACATATAATGTACACTGCTCAATCCCAGAAAAGTGTTGGTAATTTACAGTCTTTAACGATTGCAGTCGAGGAGCTCCATAAGACATGGCTCGTTGACGTCTCACTTTCAATTTCCATTAAAGTGAAATCTGTATGTATGACGTCATGGACTTCAATCCTTATTCTATTAGCTACAGCAAATGGTAATCAGCAGTCTGATCCACAGAACAGAAAGTTCGGAATATACTCCAGTGTAAGATCTGCTCATGAACTCCTGTACAATGCCCCGTGACCTATCGACAATTGTCAGCAGGAGTTCCACGAGAGAACGTATTGATCTCGTATTTTTCATCTTTATCTAACCGTCTTCTCGCCTATTGCCAAACACCAAAAATTATCTTCACTAGAATTTCACTGCACCGCACCTTCTGGATGTATTGGGAGCCACAATGAGCCCGTCGGCTACTCGAATTTGTCGTCAGATGTCAACTTCCATTAAGAATTGAGAGAGAGAGAGAGAGAACTATGCGTATATTTATTATCACCCGCTTATTTAGTAGAAGACTAAGCATGTCAAACAAAACGAAATTTATATCAGACGGTAAAAGAAAAAATCTTGACATGCTGCTGTTCTAGGTTGAGACCAGCGTACAATGTTACTTAAAAGAAAATGGAGCAGGATTTATTCCTTCATGCTACCAGAAAATTTTATTTTCCAACACCTCGCAAATTTTGAAAGGTTAGCTGATACGAACATACACTCTACATAGGAACATAACGTACAGGAACTGCTAACCGAGGTATGTCATAATCGTCCACATATTGTTCAACTTAATACGAATAAGGTAATTACCTTTCCTCAGGCGCCAGGAAACGGAGAGCATTATCTTTCACTCTTCATATGAGAAACTATTTGGAGTCATTTGCTGGCATCCGTACTGTATTAATATCTAAACTATCCGCTTTTTCTATCTGTGTTCCTTGCTCCGATCGAAACAGATAAAAATAAGTTAGAAATAAATTAATTTAAAAATTTGAAAATAATGATCATAAAAGTAACAGCTTTCTCCTAATTTGATATACGACAGGGGACCCAAAAGAAACGGGAAACTTAATGCTGTGCATGGGGTTCTTGTAGCACTAGGTTGCACCCCTAGAGATCTGTTGTATGACTTCTCTTGAATCAGTCTGCCACGCGGCGTCACCCTACAACGACGCATGTGGTTTCTGTGACAGTTCTGTGTACTTCTCTGTAGTGCTCTCGTGACACGGAAAAATCGCTGAATCTCACAAACAAGATTTGGCTGTGAAGTTTTGTTTTTTACTAGACAAGAACACAGCGGAAACAATTGTGATGATGCAAACATCGTACAAAGAACGTGCTTTTAGTAAAATTCAAGTATAGAATGGTTTTCTTGGTTTAAAAAAGGGGCAAATGGCTATTGAGGATCGACCCCAATCCGTGGTCTCGTAAGTGAAAATCAACGCAAAGACAAAAGACGAACTCGGAATACTTATCCGAATTGTCCTAGAGCTCATTTCATCGCATTTCGATCGATGATTGGGAAATGCGAAGATTGGCAGCAAAGTTTCATGCATAGTGACAACGCTTCCGCGAACACGGCTCTCAGTTTTCGCCAATTTGTGGCCTCGACGAAGACGGCTACCTTGACCCATGCGCCCTATTCGCCAGATTTAGGTCCNAAGAGCGCCCTATTCGCCAGATTTAGGTCCCCGGCACTTCTCCCTGTTCCCTAGAATGAAAAGGGACTTGAAAGGAAAGCGTTTTGCCGATGTCGAGGACGTAAAACGCCATGTCACGAGGGCGGTAGCAGGAATCGATGAGGACGAATTTTAATGATGCTTCCAACACTGGAATAAACGTTCGAACACGTGAATTAGTGGTAATGGAGAGTACAATGAAAGTGAATAAAGTTGTATTTGAAAAAAATATAATACATGCATTTTCTAAAGAAATTTCCGTTACTTTTGGGTCCCCCCTCGTACAGCTGAAATTCCTTAAGAAATAAATACCCGAAATCAAATTTTGATGTGAAATCAAAATCGTTTCTACATGCACATTATTCTAAAGAAAGGAGTTCCATTTACTAGAATACAAGAATAGTTTTTCCACTTACCATTTTCTTTTGATTCCCTAGGCAGAACGTGCAAACGGACGTCCGAGGAGTTCTTGATCTTCCAAAAAAATGTATTTCTCCAGTATCTCTGAGAGATTTATTTTTGAGGCACGGCTGCTCAACGGTTCCTACGAGAGGAGAATGTAACGTTCACGAATGAAGCAATAGACAAAAAACTCGAACTTCTACTGTTAGTTGAATGTATTTTATTGAACAAAAGTATCAGAAAACTAAATTCAATAGCTGTAGAATTTCCGTGATTTTAAAGACCTACATCAGAGGTTCTCTTGTTCTACTGATCATTTCCGGAGACGTATTAGTCGATTAAACTTTAAATTATATTTCTTACTATATTATGGACTTGTCACAAACAATTGTAACGACAAATATGATTTTCAAGAAGCAAAGAAATGAAGATATAAATCTAGTTAGTGTAACGGGCTATATTGAAATAAGACGGTTTGTCTCGGGAAAAAGATTTCCCGTCAAAGCTTTCTGAGAGAAATACGATGTATTGTGTGTGTCTTGAATATGTAAGAGAACGTGAATTTAAGAATACACACATCCTCACAAACTCGCTTTGATGCATTTTGGGACTTGATGTTTTATGTCTCACGTGCAATCTTTGTTGTGTTTTCTATGTACAGTTGCAAAAATATATAAATAATATTTTAGTGTTATGTTTACATTACTGATATTAAAATACAAAAGTGGTGTCAGAAGTGAGATGAAGATATGCGAGAGCTGAGTTACGTCAAGCACCCTAACCTCACCCTACCAGATGCGTGACCCTAATAAAGTTCCTAGCCCTAATAAGGTCCGAGGCGGAAATCTTATAGGAGGCCCCATCTTCAACTCACACACGTACATGTTTGCTGGGTAACAAGTACATATCCATCGCACCAATATTTTTTCTATTGAAATGGAAATCGGAGATTCATTTTATAATAATGACAGGTGGGTCGCCGCTAGGAGAGGACGGAATGACTTTACCTATGTCCCATTGGGTGTGACGGTAAGCTCGACTGGCTGCTCGACGAACGTTCAGAAAGTTTTGTAGCGCAATGGTAACACATTTCTGTGCTTGGGGATGTAATTATTTCTCATAATATATTGTAATTAAGTTATTTATAATTACTTTTGCTTATAATTACTTTTGCATTCCATTTGCTGCTCTAAGTGTGCACTGGTGCATCCCGAGTTCAGAAATGTTGTTTCATTTGACAGAGAAGTTGCTGCAGTGCGGGGATACGGTTTTTCCATTCGTCTATCGAGGCGCAATCTCCGCGCACTGAGAGCAACTGGACTTGCTTTGAAAATGTTCCAGTGGAGGAACTGCTCTGAGGGACTATTCTGTAACTCTCAACACGATCGGGAAGGGGCTAGACGCAGGGTGTGACGTCACTTTCCGAGCGGGAAGCACAAAACTGTATTCTGTGTGTTTCCGAGGACTTCGTTTCTGTCTTGTTTCTCGGAATCGCTTCCGAGGCTGGAATAGCATCGGAAAGCTGTCTTCCAGTTGGGATCCCGCCATCTTAGTCAGTCGTTGGACATGATTGTGAACGCGTTATTCATTAATATTTTTCAGTTTTTTTCTCTTGAAAGCTAGATTACTATTATTATTATTATTATGGGATAATTATATGGAATTATAGGTTGAAAAATATACAAAATAATTATAATTACTAGTAATAACAATGAATGTTGATGAAGTCGGAGGAAAAATCCATCATCGGAGAGATATATTAGCTTACGCTGCCTAAACGGTTAGAGATAGATGACAACTATGGACGAAGATATTCTTCACCTCAACGAGTCATACAAAAAACGTCCGCGACAGCATATGTCTATATATAATGGTTAACCTAAATTATCGAAAATAAGTTATTAAAAATAAACGTGTTAAAGTACTTCAATTTAAGAGAGTAATTAAAGAATTAAAAAAACAACCATCATCTTTAATGGGTTATTTGTTTTGTGCATTTAACGAAGATGAAATATGTCTTTAAATCATAAAATTTGGACGACTAGTTAAGATTTTAGAAGCGTGTAAGTAAAATTGAGTAACCGTGCCGCCACCATGGTGTCTTGCCTCGGAAGCGAAAATTTGAGCGGCGTGGATGCCGGCGAGTGGGTACGTTCTACCACGCGCAATAGCCGCTTTTCCCTGATTGGTGAAGACATTACTAAGTGGCAACAACCCTCAGCTGCGATCGGGAAAGTCCGAGTCCGGCCGAAGTTGCTTTCGTGAGGCACACAGAATAGCTCCCAGCCGTTCACTAGGAATACCTTTTTATCGGATTCAACCTCTCCGACTCGAACGTCTCGGAAAGCGCAAAGTTACAGAATAGCCCCTCTGGGCGTCGTTGAGATAAGTCTGAAGATAAAGCATCCATGATGGATGCTATGAGTTCATTGCAAATATTATCTTCGTCTGAAAGCTCCTCAGATGATGAGCAAGAGTTGTACGTCGAACTAGTCCTTTCCCAAAGAGAAAAAAATGTTAAGATGATAGATTTCATTTCGTTAATCTGATTATATAATGATGTATATAATATTTGCGTCATATGCTCATGAATACGAAAAGGCTATTTGATGATATATTAGTAATTGTTTCTATTCAGTTATTGTAGCTTCGTCAACTTTTGCAATGGTGAACAAGGAGGTAATGTACCTCCTATACTTTCAGTGTGCCACATAAGTCGGAACTTAACAGTCTACTCAAGAGAATGCGCTAAGGCACTGTACCTCGCATACACTCTTAGTACATCAGTGATTAATCTGGAAACAGAGTGGGTGAAATTAAATCCACGGTGGTGCACCCATTCAAATTGTACCGATATTATCTGAAACTGTGCGAAGGAAGTTTGCGGGAATTTCAAAAGTCTGAAAAACAATGCCGTTTCGTATCAAGTGGGATATAATGTCTCAATTATTTTTAAAATATTTTTAATTTTTCTCTCAGAAAATTCACGACTAACTAAATATAAGAAAACTGTTTTTAAAAATCATTCTTAAGACAATGATTGTGTTGGCGCTTCTAGAAATTAACTAAAATATCCTTTCTTAGAATTTACTGGAATATTATATTTCACGGTTAGGCAGGAAGCACTCGTACTATTGCATAATTTTACGCCGTGTAGAGAAATGACCGTGAGGATTATTATTCTTAAAGGTCTATCTATTAAAGAAAAATGGTAAGACATTGTGCTGCATTCTTATGCAGATTCGTTAATTTAGGACTTAGTAATAATGTTTACGTCTGACGATAGAATTAGATTCGAGGATCTTAGACAAACCCATCATTAGAAGAGATTCTCAAAATGGCGACAACCTTTGAAGCCACTCGGAGTATTGCAGCTCAGATGACTACGAGAGTGGAAGTACTTCAAATGCAGACAACCAGCAAACCAGAGGAGGAAGTTGTTCAGAAAGTTGAAAGCAATAGGCATAAAGTCCAGAAACAAGTTTACGAAAATTGGTCAAACCAAAAGAAAAATTTCCCATCGTGTAGAAACTGCTTCCGCAACCACGATCGCAGCGATTGCCGTTTTCTCAAGTCGAAATGTCGTTCATGTGAGAAGATAGGGCATATTTTAGAAGTTTGCCGAAGCAAGCCAGGAGAACATTGAAATAGGCAGTATAGATGTTCAATCCATCAACGCAGACTTAAAACCGAGTAGCACTCACAGTTCGTGAAGATATGCATAGGCTCGACAGAAGTTCCCTTCCATGCCGACACGGGAGCCAGCGTCACATTGATAAATTTAAGTACGTATAAGTCATTAGGAACGCCGCAGTGCAGGCCATTAGCAAAGACTCTTTACGGCTATGGAAAACAAGTAGTACCCACACTAGGACAGATCGAAATGCTAATCACTTATAAATAAGTTCGGGCACGGCTATCAATTATTGTAGTGGATCGCTATGATGCGAATAATATTTTAGACATGGATGGATTCGAGACACTGAGATACTCCATCCACATATTAACAAGCATTAACATCCTCGGCACCCCCTCCAGATGCCGCTATTATAGTATTTACATCTGGAAATACTATAACAGCGGCATTTCCAGAGCTGGTATCCGCAGGCTTAGGAACTTGTAATAACTTCACAGCGCACTTAACCATGAAACACAACGTCAGCAAAATTCTATAAGGCTCGCCCGGTCCCTCTAGCAATTAAAGCAGATTTCCAAGAAGAAATCAACAAGTTAGTTGAACAAGAGATATTAACTAGAGTAAACCACAGTGATTGGGCTACACCGTTAGTAGTAATTAGAAAGCGAGTTAAAGAGCTCCGTGTATGCGGATATTTTTTAAAATACGGTTTACGCGCAACTCCAGGTTGATCAGTTCCAAATTCCGCGGCTAGAAGACCTTTTTCAAAGGTTAGCAGGTGGGGAGAAATTCTCTAAGGTGGACTCCCGGGATGCGTACCTGCAAATTTCACTAGACGAAGAGAAGTCCGCCGTCGTCAACACCCCATTTGGGCTGTACCAATACAACAGACTACAATCCGGGTTAGCTTCAACCGCTGCCATATTCCAATGATGCCTAGAAACCTTGTCCTCTCAGATTCCAGGTTGCACTAATTATTTAGACGATATAGTGGTAACGGGAAGTTCCGAGAAGGAACACATCAGCAACCTCAGACAGTTATTCCAAACATTGCGAGATTGGGGATTCAAAATCAACAAAGAAAAATGTGAATTTTTGAAAGACAACATTAAATATTTCGGACACATATTGCTTACCAGAGGAGTCCGTCCTACGGAAGAAAAAATGTTATGGCCATTAAGCAATTGCCAGTTCCTCAAAACCTAAACCAATTACAGACATTTCTCGGTAAAATCAATAACTATGGAAAGTTCATACCGAACTTTGCCGATTTAGCCGCACCATTAAATGCGTTGCGCACGAAAGGCATACGTTGGCACTAGTCCCAGGCACAGAGCCAAGCATTTTCAAAGCTGAAACAGGTTCTAGTTGTAAACGGATTCAGAAAGTTTCACAAATATCTTTATGGGTCAAAATTCGTGATCATAACGGACCACAAACCGTTGGTTTCGTTATTTAATCCAATCACGAAAATACCAGAAATTACGGCCAAGAAACTGCAGCGATGGGCACTATTCCTATCAGACTACACATCACCATACTCTTCCGATCCACAACTCAGCACGCGAATGCAGACGCATTGTCAAGATTACCGGTAGGTCCAAACATCGACTTTGATACGACTGACATTGCTTGTTTGCAGCTGGATACACTAGAGGAAGATCGTCTGTCCAGTTTCCCAGGCAGCGCGGCAACAGTGGCTAATGCCACCAACCAGGATCAACTTCTGCAGCGCATAAGGCAGTACGCACAGCAGGGCTGGCCAAATGACTTAAGGATAACGAGAGAACTATCAAATTGGCATAAAATAAAGAATAGGTTAACAACAAAAAAGGTGTGTTACTCCTCAACACCCCCGTCGGTGCTAGAGTAGTGATCTCATCTACATTGCGGAAGACAGTTCTCCGGTTATTACATGAAGGGCACTGGGGCATAGTGCGCACCAAACAACTAGCAAGACAACATTGTTATTTGCCAGGGATTGATACAGATATTGAGGGAATGATCAGGAACTGTGAAACATGCCAACTAAATCAAACAACCCCTCACGCAGACTTGCGAACTTGGCCCACTCCAGAGCAGCCATGGGATAGAATTCACATAGATTTCGCGGGACCCGTTCTAGGGGAAATGTGGTTCATCGTATTGGATGCCTTATCCAATCATCCCTACATTGTCAACATGCGAACAGCGTCCACAGCCACCGCCATTCTAGCGCTTCAAAAGATTTTTGTTTCAGAGGGCTTCCCCAAGGTGTTAATCTCGGACAACGGCCTACTATTTACGTCAGGACAATTTGAAAGCTTTTGCAAGCAAAACGGGATTCAACACATTCTTTCTCCACCATTTCATACGTAGAGAAACGGGGCAGCAGAGCGGTTAGTATAAACTTTCAAAAAGGCAATGAGAAAAGCAAGAGAAGCAGGAACTCCTAAGGAAGAGGCTCTGGATCTCCTCAGGATCTTATCAACATATAGAGCACTCCAAGGAGCAGCAAGGAAAAGTCTCGCCGAGATCCTATATGGTCGGCAGCCAAGAACGCTTCTGTCACTACTACACGCCACACTGGAAACAACTCAGGAATACAGGAGGACATTTGCAATGGGAGATCCAATATTCATAAGGGCTTAGCGCTTACATCCAAAGTGGATCCCGGGGGTAGTGACCGGTTTTAAAGGGCACAAAATATATGTAGTGCGAATTAAACGGCCAGAAGTACACAGACATCAGGATCAAATGAGATACAGGAACATTCATTACGATCTGCATCGGGAAAAGGCCTCATTTTGCTAATAGACTCGTCTTGTTTCAGAGCACACAGGGGAGCGGTATGGAACCTAGCTTACGAATAAACTTTATATACAGTAAACTTGTATTTATATACAGTAAATTCACCTCGGTCTCCTTCCCTGGATATAACACTATCGTTGGTGAAGTTAATGGATGATTGGAAATCTCGTACCACTCTGCAGTAAAACCATAGATGTCATCTTCTACAGCATCATTACTGCCTTTGTCAAAAGCATAAACCCAATCATTGTTAATCTCAAACTTGATATCCTTCTTGTAAAGTTGACGTATATATATTAAATTGTCATTAGAGTCTGGCACCCAGTACACTTGTTGCAACTCCAAAATTCAACCACCAAATTTGTCTCAATTTGTCATAACCAATTGTTGTTCCCACTCCATGCACTTCACGAGCTTGGTTTTTTCTTTGCCACAGTCATAGTGCTTGCTGCAGGAGAAATGTTTTGCAAAAGTTCACGATGAGGGTTACAGTGAGCATTACACCACTGTCAACATTCCATTTGTTTGGATCACTTTGTTCCTCTTCGCCACTGCTTCCGCTGTCATCTTTGACTTTACCCAGTTATGTTTCACACTCACTGTTCCTGAACCAATTTTCAGTCGGTCGTCATGATAAACACTGTTCATATCTAACTTCGATTTATTTAATTTAAAATCTTTCTGCTGCTGCTCACCTTGTTTTGATGCATTGCGATGTTTGAACGATCCTGCCGTTATTCGTACCACAGTCCCAGTACTGTTTGAATATTCCCTCACTGTGCTTGGTTTCTTTGCACGATTGTTGAGGCAACTTGCTGAAACATGGCCCTCTTGACCACACTCATAGCACAATACTGTTCCTCTTCTTCATGTTTAATGCTCTGTAACACTCTTTGTCCAGATGTCCAACTTTATAACAGACACGACATTGCATTTTTGACTTGCAAAAATCATAATGCTTTTGAGACTTCTTCAGCACAAATCCTTTCAATATTTTAAGAGATTTCTCATCCTCTTTAGCTAACTTAATTCTTGCTTCTTCAGCTCTCAAAATAGCTTCCAGTGTGTTTACTGATAACTTGGGATATCTCATCAAGGCTCTCACAATCACTATATTCTTCCAGGAGCCCCATTATAATAATCAATGCCAACGGTTTGTCGTTAAATTCCATAAGACTTTTAGTTGATAGTTCTCGATGAATACTACACACTTTATTCACATAATCCAACATTAAAGTTTTTTCATCTTTCTCCTTTCTCATGAGCTGCTTTATTATAATAATTTGCTGAAACTAATCTCTTTCGCAGAAATTGGCTTTTAGCATATCTAACAGTTCTTTAGCACTCCTCAAATGCCCAACATACACCAAATGTTCAGAATCCACTCTTTGTTTGAGAAAGGCTTGCTTGTTAGCCTTTACATCTTCTGGACTGCAATCCAACAATTCTCTTTCTGTCCATCCTTCTTCAGCAGACTCCCATAAGTCCTTGCTATCGATAATATATTGCATTTGGTGAGACCATAATGATTGTCCGTTTTCAGCTTTTCAATCTGGGTTAGCCCTCTCGCAGTTATTGTGCGATTCTGAGCGTCACAATTCACAGCACTTTTTTTTACTTTTTCACTCTTTTCGACACTACACGCAATTCCAGCATAACCCTGGACCCATAACACATTATATTAATTTTATTTGAATTTTTGTTCTTTATTACTATACACTTAGTTGTCTAATACATGAAGTCAAATAACTACTAACAATTCAAATCCACGAGCAACTCTTGTAACGGTCGCACGCACGCAGCGACACACGCTCTCTCATCTCGCCCCGCAAACAGTTTTCTCACTACTCTCGGCAAAGAGAAGGAAAATACAAAATGTCAAGGAACGTCGAGAGCGCAATCATACTATAAGAGTTTATGTTTTTGAAGAAATATTATTGAGTCAAATGCCAAATATTATAGTTTGTAATGTTATATTATAGTGTATATGTCAACAAAAGTCAATTTATTCAAATTATAACTCCACGTATGTGCCTTGAAGTAGAACCCGGTGTTGCTTGAACCTGTCTATCTTAATAATTAATGTTCCAACCAATATCACTAAATTAATCATTAAAAATAATATCACCTGAAACGTTACCTGTCAAAAGCTGCGTCCCTAGATGAGATATATAACTTGACGCCAGTCGCAATATTTCGATTTTTGATAGTTTTCGATCCGGGGGTTCTGTAGGGATCAGATTCCGCAATGTCGTAAAAGCTGAATTAACACTGGAACAGAAAGCACATGGAAACAGTCATGCCAAGAATAATTAAAAGAGTATTTGATTCATTCTTTGAGGATTTCGTGTTAGGTGCAGAGTTGTGCCAGACAGTTGCAAGGGTCCCGCGACAGCTGTGAAGCAGCTCCACTGAACAACGAATCTGTCGCGACAATCGCACTTGGTTCCTCTGAAATGTGTTACTCTAACGAGTGTCTTTATTTGTATTATAATGATATAACGAATTGAAAAGAATGTGCGTTTTTCTCTCCGTGAATAGTTATAAATTGCAGTTTGACGTTAATTTATTTTGATTACACACGCGCACAAAACGAAATAAAGGGTCTGTTCCAAAGACTAGATCTATGTACCGCTACACATTGAATTTGAATGCCGGGCCAGAATTGCTCCAACACCCTACATTTTTTCTCATCGCGAGAAACCGCCCATAATCATAGAAAATATTGATTTAGAAAGATACTGGGGGGTGATGGAGTAATTCTGAATTCAGATTAGGATTCCACGAGTCAATGTTCATAAGGATTCATAGGTTTAGTCTTTGGAACAGACCAATATTTTTTGTGTCTGTGTTATCTGAAAACGTGTGTTGCTATCTGAATTCCATGACTGGACAAATAGTTTCATTCAGAGGACAATGTGTGACTGAACTCTGCAAACACACGTGGATGCCAGTCATCACTGTCGCAAGAACAATACCAGTATGTTATGGCTATACAAGACTGTTCCAAGCAGCGCCGTTGAAACGAGGTGAAAGCGACACTGCTCCAAGCGGATATCTTCGGTTCGTTACAACGACGCGACAGCGAGACCGTTCCAAGCGGAACTGTTTAGTCTGCGGTTGGAGTGCTACCGGTGAGGTGGTTACAGTTGCAACGACCCACTTCTAGTTAAATAATGTTATGTCCAGGAGTAGAGTGGAGTGGAAGTGCGTGGGAACGGCGTTCCTTTTCGAAGTGTAGGCCCTGCCACTGTATTCAGTGTAGGCCACTTTATGATTATGTAGATTGTACAAGTTTAAAAAGAATGAAAAATAAACCGATCTATTTTTGTAATGTGTATGTCACAGCATTTCTTTTGATATTTGGATGGTCTAAGAAGCAATGTATTTAAACGGTGTGGCCTACCTAACTGCTCAAGAATAAATTGAGACATGTAAATGGAAAATATATTCAGTCCCAAAGACATGATTTACATGAGACTTGAATAACTGATAAATCGCCATAATTGATTACTAAAAATTATGGAATCATTTGTTTCATGTTGCAACTAATGGTGCTTAATTTTTTTTTTTTTTTTTCAAATTTAAGTTGTTCTCATGAAATCATTCAGTCCAAATAGTAAAAATATGGACAGGTGTTCTGTTGAAACCGTTGTAAGATCCTGATAATTAAAATATGGAGAATCTTCGAAATGTCATGTGATTTCCAAAAAACGCCCCAAAACCACGGAACGTACCCAAAAGAGTGTACGCCTAATAATCATAATTTTGACAGGCGTTACCACAAATTATTGAAAAATAGTAAAAAAATATTATAATACCCCGACTGTTATTGCATAAATCATGTTAGCATCGCGACGAAGTTTACGCCCACGCCATCTTTTTACTTCATGACAATAAAACAATCAACAGAAGACACTGATTACCTCAAAATTAGCAATCCCAAGGAGAATGTTTTACGTGATTTTTTTGTACTTAGAAACTTTTCCATTTACATGCCTCAAGTGTGAAAATTCCCTCTTTTTTGTAAAATTAGTAAACCTAGCCATGAAAGAAATACGATGCTTCACTGGTAGAAAGTCTTCGTTGAATCCAACAATGTGCATAAATCCAACTAAGAATTATTCTGAAATATAAATTTACAAGCAAAGTGCCAGTTTCATTATGTTTACTCACAACTAAACTGCCCTTTAGTAAGATTCCTTACTTTGAGAAAAGTGTTTTCTACTTTTAAAGTCCAGAATTTATTTACATTCTGAATATTTAGGTTGTATTTATTTATTACGTTTTTCACTTAGTGAAAAGGTTTTGATATAAGAATAATCAGTTATTCTTGTTCGTTTATATTCAAATGTTTCTGTCACTAGTCTTTTTATGTATAAAAGATTCCGAATTTCTACATTTACGTATTTACATCATTCGTAAACCCTCGTTCTCAACATAGTCATTCCAAGGGTTTAATAAACCTGTCTTTTATCACGGTTATTCTCTCCCTTCTGGGTATGAATATTGTATTTGCTACACCACTTTGCCAACGGTATCGCATGACTCAGGACGCCATTTACATTTGTGTTAGAGATTCTTTTATTAATCCTATTTTAATGCAAAATTCCGCAAAATTTTCATATGTTCTTTTTGACGACTGTAAAAATTCTAAATTTTTCAGACTTAGAGTACGTAAATTCATGAACGTAACCAGATCTGTGTTCACTACTGATATTATTGTATATTCCTCTTGCTTTCACACACTATTAAATAGGATGTCCCAGTATATCCGTCCACGGGATACACCTTGTGGACAGTCCTTGCTTAATTTACATATCTGTCCCTCCCCCCAATTCTAAATACATCTCGTCAATTTCTCAAGCATGTGACGAACCTTGTTATAGACCTATTTTAACCATTCATTCCAGTATTATATTTCAGTTCGGACTATCAAAAGCACCTACTATGTCCACATAAGAGCATAGAATGTATTTCGTTCGCCATTCGAACCAAATTTGTTATTATTATTTTAGTCCCTTTTCCTCGTCTGAAGCCATCCTGTGATTATGTAAAAAGTGTTTCTTCTCCAGGTGTGTCACAATCCGTTTTGAGAGTCTTATCAAATATTTTTCCCAAGAGGGTAAGAGTGATATAGGTCTGTATGAACTGAATAATTGCACATAGCTTTTCTTCCCTTTTTAAAACAATTTTAAAGAACTGATTTTCTGTTCATTCGGAAAATATCTTAAATTGAAACACGAATTAATGATTTCAGTATTTTTTCTTTAATTGCATCAACCATTTCATGAATATTATCGTACCCAACACTTGTTTGGTTTTAATTCATTTATACATTTCTCTACCTCTTGTTGTGTTATATTTCCGTAGAATCCTGTATCCACACTCTTCAGTCACAATTGTTTTGCCAGTTTCAACTTTCAAAATGTTTTCTGACAAATACTTCCCGGTTTCTATATGTTCATTTTTTATTGTGCTCCATATATCCTTGCCCTTTTGTTTCTCTCTTCTAATCACGTATGGTATACCCCAGATATTCTAACATATGCAGTCATTCCGTCAATTACAAATTATCCCAATTACAAGGTCAATTACAAAATCTTAATTCCCAATTAAGCAAATTGTGTTACGCATTCCGAAACTTAGTTAACGCAGTTAGTCCACGTATTTCCCGTTGTGTATATTTTGCAAACGTGTACTCCCATTTACGTTACTGCATTACCTTCTGGGGTAATTCTGGTCAGAGTGTTCAAACTTTCAGAATTCAGAAGAGGATAGTTCGGATAATTTGTAAATCTCACCCCCGAAACTCTTGTAAACCTTTATTCAAGGAATTAAATATCTTAACACTTCCCTGCATTTATATTTATGAAACGGTCTTGTTTGTTAAGACCGAATTACTGAAGTGCCACCCTTGCTTTATACGAAACAGACTCGTTCACGAACACAATACTCGCAATAGTAANTCTATATAATTCCCTGCCCAAGAGTATAAAAGATATTATGAAATTGAATCTCTTGAAATTCGCGGTTAAAAACCACCTCCTGCACCAGTGCTTCTACACTGTAAAAGAATTGCTGCAGTACTTTTTAAATAACTTATAACAAATTCAAAAACTATTTTCTTGCATGATTGTGTTGTCTTATGGCTCATATTAATTTAGTTTTGTGTGTACTCAACTTTGGC